>WAAF01012797.1:878746-1262969 GCA_013400475.1 Tricholaema leucomelas
CAGACCTCATTGCTGTCTACAACTACCTGAAGGGAGGTTGTAGCCAGGTGGGGGTTGGTCTCTTCTCCCAGGCAACCAGCAACAGAACAAGGGGACACAGTCTCAAGTTGTGCCAGGGGAAGTATAGGCTGGATGTTAGGAGGAAGTTCTTCTTAAAGAGAGTGATTGGCATTGGAATGGGCTGCCCAGGGAGGTGGTGGAACCACGGTCCCTGGGGGTGTTCAAGAAAAGACTGGATGAGGCACTTAGTGCCATGGTCTAGTTGACTGGATAGGGCTGGGTGCTAGGTTGGACTGCATGATCTTAGAGGTCTCTTCCAACTTGGTTTATTCGGTGATTCTATGATTCTATGGTTTGATAGGCTCCCCCTGGCAGAGTAGGTGACCTACTATGTGTTTTCCACCTGACATGAAGCTGGAGTGACACAAAAAAAAAAAACAGTTTGAAGCAATCTGAAACCTGCCTGTAGAACATTATCAAAACTGATGCGAACGTGATCGAATCAGTGCCCTGAATTTTTAGTAGATCGGCATTTTGCATGTCTGACTGCAGTGCTTCTGGTAAGATACTCACTCACTGCTTTTCTCTGCTCTCTGGGATACTTCTACTGAAATGCTCAGTGGTTCAGTAAGGGCAAATTAGACCTCCCAACATTTAAAAAATGTGTTGTTAATCCATCTTAAATGTACAAAGTTCAGCCTTCAAAATTACATGAAGCTTACCTTCAATCACAACTCCTCACTGCTGGAGACATTACAGGTCAGGCTTAATGAGGCTCTGAGCAACTCGATCTAGTTGGGGATGTCCCCGCTTACTGTAGGATGGTTGGACTAGATGACCTCTAGAGGTCACTTCCAACCCAGTGCATTCTATGAAAGACTTGAGTGTTGATGACTGGGTTTAAATAGATGCAGCTAAACTAAAGATGCCCTATACTTTACAATCTTCCCATCTTTATTCATTGCAGACAGAATTGTAAACATTTCTGACTCCAAAATCAAACAATCACAGAATGTTTTGGATTGGAAGGGTCTTTCAAAGGTCATCTAGTCTGATCCCCTTTCAATGAGTAGGGACGTTTTCAACTGGATCAGGCTGCTTGGAGCCATGTCTAATCAGATCTTGAAGGTTTCTAGGGATGGGACTTCTACCGCCTCTCTGGGAAACTTGTGCCAGTGATTCATCACTCTCACTTTAAAAGCATTCTTCCTTATATCTAGTCTAAATATACCTTCTCTTACTTTAAAACCATCACCCCTTGTGCTCTCACAATAAGCCCTGCTAAAATGACTGTCCCCATCTTTCTTATAGGCCCTCTTTTAAGTACTGAAAGGACACAAAAATGTCTCCCTGGAGCCTTCTGTTCTTGAGGCTGAACAACTCCGAGTCTCAGCCTTTTTTCACAGGTGAGCTGTTCCAGCCCTCTGACCATTTTTCTGGCCTCCTCTGAATGTGCTTCAACAGGTTCATGTCCTTCTTGTGAACCGCTGCAAACCTCCTCCACTGCACAAACCTGGTCTTTGTGGTGGAGCCACCTGCACCTATTTTGTGGACTTACTCCAGCATAATATAACCACCAACAAGAGAGCCTGTGACCTGTTTTCTGAGTGTGGTGAGCTAAAGGTAGGTGAGCATTACATCTGGGCTCCCGGATAACCTCCTCAAGGTTCCCGTTAGACAGTGCTGGGTTCCCCTCTGGCACCCGCAGTGACTGTGTGTCTTGTTTGCGTTCTGAATGCAGGAAAGGTTTTTTCCTGGATGCAGGAAATCCCACCTCGAGATTCTCTTGGACAGGATGGATGATTCACTCAGTGCTCCACTGCCCCTTCCTCAGACTACAGCTGGGGACTTTAAATAGCAAATTGTCTCAGACAGGCTGTGTACCATGGAAACCCTTTTATGAGCCAGACCATACTCTCTGCTTGGCATCTGTTTTGTTGTCGGGGTAAAGACTTCCCGAGCTCCATTCCCCTTTCCCTGGCCTCCAGCTGCCTGACGTCAGCAGTATATCCTTGCGTGCCTGGGATGCTTGCAATTGTTGAGGCTTAGCTGGGAGACAGAGGGGATTCGGGGAAACGAGGGTAAGATTCAATTTGCTTTCTGATAGGAGGAATTTACTACCGGACACCACTTTGTTAAGCACCCACCCTGTTTACTCACCATTTTGCCACAGCTCGCTTAACCACTCAGGATACTGCAATCTCTGAAGCAGATGTTTCCTGCCCAAATCCTGCTCTGCAAGGACCGGTGAGGTAGAAGATGGCACAATAAGAACATTACTGCTTAGTTTCAATCTGATGTGCCTGTGAAATATCTGGGAGTGAAAGATCACAGATGTGGTAACACAAGCACTGACTGACCAATGTGAGCATCCAGGGTGTGGGCACAGAGCTGGACAAAGAATGTAGCCATTGTCTTCCATCCACCCCAGGTTTTCTATGAGCCTTAGGCAGGATCTGCTATACTTTCTGGGTGAGAGTCTTTCTTCTAGAGAGAATTAGACTGATATTTTCCCTCCATAGCTTACTGAATTTAGAAAATTAAATAGGACTGAGGCACAGGCTTGCAGCCTTTCATATTGATAGGGTATTAACTCCATGGGTGGTATGGGTTTTGTCCTCAGACCATCTAACACTCTCACAAAGAACTGCTGTGCACAGCATGAGCTATGGACTATTCTCATCAGGCAGTTTCTTTGTGCCTACCCTGGATTTAGAACAAGAGCATAGCTGTGACTATTCCAGACTAGGTGGGCTCATAATGTCCCACCCTGCATGATGGAGTTGGATGCACACCTGACTGGAGCAGGGCTTGTGTAGAGCAGTAGTGGTGGCATGCACCCAAGACCTGAGGAAGTACTAGAGACAGTAGTTATGTCAGAAATGGTAAATACTTAATTCAGACCACAGGACTGGTGTCAAAATCAATCCTTTAGAAATGAGAGAAGCAGATCTGAATTGCCACCCAGCTGGCTATCATGTCCTGGGAGATATGCATCAGGCCAGCTGCAAGTAGGAAGGGCATAGCCAACAAAGATGTCTCAGTTGCTCTTATATTAAGAATATTTTCCATGAATGTGGATTTCTAACACAGTAGCATACAGATAAAAACCAGTCTCAGGATGAAAGTCTGGGAAACAGCCTGTCCTGGCTCTCACTGTGTCCTCTGCAGCTTTAATCACTCTTTTAACGGCAATAATGAGTTGCAGGCTTGGCAGATATGACGCTGGGGAAAGGACATTTGCAAGAAGCAGGCAGTGGTCCACACCAGCAAATGGGCTGCAATAGTAATTCTATAAGGAGTTTTTCCAGTGGTAACTGGGCCGTGACTGCTAGGGGGACACAGAGAAAGGACCTGCTAGACAGAGACTGCAAAGGGTCTGTAACTGCGGAGGGGGCTTTTGAAATCTGCTGGACCTCAGCTACAGAGAAATGCACTTCAAGATGATAGTCTGTAAAAGTAGTTTCTGTTCTTATTTTCCATCCAGGATTGTAAAGAGAGGTCTAAGATTAACTGAGCAAAATCCTCAGCCCATCACAAGCACAGCACTGCTATTGCTGCCACACAGCCGCCATTGACCACTGCCTACATATCTTAGGGGAAAGTGAAACCAACCTAAACAGCAACATCTACTTCTAGCAGTTTGAAAGTCTTCCTCACTTCAGAGTTTCTGTCTTGATCGTAGCACCTGATCTGGGAAGTAACACAGCTTCAACTGTTTGGTCGACTCTGCCATCTCCTAGATGCTTACTGTCTTGCTGGCCTTACCTCACCTCTCAGGAAGGATGCCCCAGAGCCCATGTCCCATGCCTCCACCTGGCCACTCTCCCAGCAAGAGACAAGCAAGCAGGTCAAGCCTAATAGTGAGGAGGAACAATTTGCTGAAACAGCCTTGTTCTCTCACACTGTCATCAGTAACTAAAAGAGAAGTGTGGGAAGCCTGCAGCACTTCTGTTAAGCAAAGATAAAGCAGCGCAGATTTCTGTGTGGGAGACAACTTTCCCTGATTGGGATTTTTTTTCCTGTGTTCTGGCTCTTTGCTCAAATCCATGCCTTGCTTTTCCTCCTGTTACTGCTTTCTGTCCTGCTTCTCCCTTTCCCAGTTTCCTCCTCCACCACTGGAATAAGCTGACACATGTGTGTGGCTCTCTTCTGATTTATGTTGCCTAGAGTGTCATCCTCTTTTTATCAGTCCATCACAGACATTTCAGCTCTGACTCATCAGGACAGACCCATCCAAGCAGACAGCACAGAGCCATGGGGACTCACACTTAAGCAGAGCCAAGGAAGTATGAGTATTAGCTTAGTTAACCAGAATTAGGAAATAAATAATTGGGCAAGAGACGAACAAGACAGTATTTTCCATGCAAGTAAAGTTTTCCAACACTGGTTTCTCAGCTAAAAGGCAGGGATTGCTTTCAAGATGATTGTAGGGCACAGGTCACAGAAAATGATCTGTTTACAATTTCTGCTGTCAAAACAGTATATGGACATAGATCTCAAGCAGCTTTGTAATGCCTGGTTATCTTTTCTGTGTTTGTTTTCCAGCTGAGACCTTAAATGGCTTCTCAGATTGTGTCACCGTGCAGTGGACGCGTTCCAGCTCCCGAGCAGCTTGATGATTAAACCCAAGTGCCTTCACACCACCGCTCCCAGCCAGCATTACAGCCCCAGGCAGAGGGTGGAGCTTCTCTTTCTCCTGAAGCCAAGGGAAACACACAGCTTGGAATCCCTGCCTTTCACTGACATAACAGAATAGTTTTGAGAACTCAAGAGCAAGCTGGGGAGTAAACGAAAAGAGCCTCTCTCTGACTAGTTAAGCTGTTGATGCCATGGTGTTAAAATGCCTACTAATGATGTATTAGACCAAAAGTCACGGTGCAGGATGGTTCTTCATGGACAGTAGCAAAGTGAATTTCAAAGGTGATCTGCTGTGGGAACCTTGACCTCTTGGCTGGCACCAGACATGTAGATAACATCACACTCCTATTCCTAGGAGCACCTATGGCCAACCTCCTGTCTGTCCAAGTTATGTTACTGCACAGCCATTGACGTCATCTTGTATGGCAGCACAACACAAGGTGAGGTTAATGCACTGAGTTAGCTCAACAAAGCAAGAAGATGGGATAACATGGTGTTTGTACGTCGTAGATAGCATCTGAGGATGCAGGGGGATCACTTTGGCCATTACATTACACAGAGATGTGTTGAAAGGCCGAGGAAAGACGGCCCATCACCTAGTCCCGATTGTGCTAGTACTCACTAGCGGCTGCCTTCAAAGCATCATCAGTGATACTGTTGCAGATATTATTAGAGGCATACATTAGCAGCTGTTACTTGAGTTCAGGATTGTACAGAATAGAGGTAAAGTCCCTAGAACATGCGTGATCAGCCTGTTAACCCTGGAACGGGTGACTGCCAAGAGAAGGGAGCCAGGCTTTTCTCAGTGATGCCCAATGGCAGGACAAGGGGCAATGGGTGGAAGTAGAGGCATAGAAAGTTTCATGTTAACATGAGGAAATTTTTTTTCTCTGTGAGTATGATAGAACACTGGAACAGGCTGCCAAGATGGGCTGTGGAGTCTCCCTCTCTGGAGATATTCAAAACCCTCCTGGACACGTTCCTGTGTGATCTGGTATACGTGGTCCTGCTCTGGCAGGGGGGTTGGACTGGATGGTCTTTCAAGGTCCCTTCCAGCCCCTGACATTCTGTGATTCTGTGAACATCAGATGTGTTTTTCTTCCATCCACAAACTGCTGTGCACACAGCAAACAGGACTGTGGGACAGAGGCAGGTTGTGGCAATGCTAGGAGACGGCCAGAAGCTCTGCTCCATCACAAATAACTAAATATATGTTCTTAGTTAATGAGTATAATGAACTTTATCCCCCTTTCACCACCCTATTCTTGAGGCAGGACAAGTCCTAGCTGAGGAAACAGTTTATATTCAGGAGAGCAAACACAAACCAGTGATGTGGAGATGATTTGTGTTCACTCTCCTGGCTTGATGGTACAGGAAAGGCGTTTCACCCTATTTCACTTCCTCAGGTGCCACTGTGGATGGAGCTTGGTCCAGTTCTGGTGGCTCCCACGTGCCCAGCAAGTCAAAGCCAGCATTGATACCTGTGGTAAACCTATTGTGTGCCTATTACTAACTTGCAAAGAGAAAATATAACTATTTTCAAAATACATCCCTCTTTTGGGAAGGCCCTCTTACTGGGATAGTTGGCACACCTTGAATTTCATATCCCCCAATGAGGTAAAGGTGGTCTCAAGTGAGAAATGGTCACAGAAGGAGGACATTAACAGGAGCTTTAGGAAATCAGACTTCAGCTGCCTCATCTGCCACAGACATGTATGTGCCTTAAACCCCTTCCCTTAATCTTCCCAGCCCATAAATAGATATAACAATAATGTTATCTCCCACTTTCTTATCTTGTCTGTGTAGATGATAGGTTGTCTAATGCTATGTAATTCTTCATAGCAAACACAAAAGGAGTAATGCATTAGTGCTCATAGCAGAGACTATAATGTAAGCAAATATGAATAATCTTGGGACCTGAGAAACCTGAGATCATGCAGGTTCATGCAGTCAGGTAAGAGGATAGCAGTAATCCAACCTGCACCAGCATTTGCCTCCCTGAAATGAATTTAGCCTCCACCCTTCCAGATACCCATGCTGCATCCTAGTTAACCTCATGAGGTTAATTTTCCATTCATCATTTATTTTCTACCTCGATTTCAGATTCATTGTGGACACAAAATTTGATATGACTATGAAAAATATGAGGACACCTTTTCTGCTGGAATAAACTGACTCTGGAAACAAAGCAGAATATGCACATATCAGCCAAATTGCTGGCTCTTAACATCAACATTTACTAATTTCTGTACCAGGAATGCTAACAGCAAGTTTCAACGTGCTGAAATGCAAATATTGATATGTTTGATTAAAAGTCAGATTAGGCTGTGCCCATAGGTAAATATTCCTGCTAGCAAGTAGAGCTTCTCCCTTCCTGAAGGCAGACAAAGCAAATCTAAAAAGAAAAAAAAAATCTATTCTATCTGAGTTTTTAATTAGGAAGGCAACAAACCTGAGGGGAACAGAAGCCAAGGGGAGCTGTCAGGTCACTCTTTTGGCAGATTTGTGGCAGGGAGCATGGCTTACAAGGACAAACACCCAATAGTGCTTCTGAGGGAAACAAGATCCAACTTCTTTAAGAGCAGGGACAAAGGTACTCAAAAAAATATCTGTCTGAGCACAGGCATTTTACAGACCCCACTTGCAGTGCTGTACACAGCTCTGGAGCCCTGAGCACAGGAAAGACGTGAACCCCTTGAAGCCAGAAAAATGGTCAAAGGTCTGGAACAGCTCTCCTGTGAAAAAAGGCAGAGTTGGAGTTGTTCAGCCTCAAGAACAAAAGGTCCCAGGGAGATGTTTTTGCGGCCTTTCAGTACTTAAAGAGGATCTGTAAGAAAAATGGGGACAATCATTTTAGGAGGGCTTGTTGTGGCAGCACAAGGGGAGGTGGTTTTAAAGTAAGAGAAGATAAGATTATGTTCCCCCCTTTATAGTAAGGGTGATGAATCAATGGCTTAAGTTCCACAGAGAAGTGGTAGAAGACTGAACCCTGGAAATCTTCAAGGTCTGATTGGACAGGTCTCTGAGTAACCTGATCTAGTAAAAAGATGTGTTTGTTCACTGCAAGGGGATCGAAGTAGATGACCTTTAAAGGTCCCTTCCAAAGCAAACCATTCTAGTATTCCAGGGTGCTAGGACTCTAGGATTCTATGACTTTTCAGGTTTCCTCTCAGCTTTGCTACTTCGAGGTGATCACTCCCAGTACTGATACCTCCTCCCCCTCCTCCTGGGATTTCTTGCATGGAGATGAAGATACAAAACCAGGTTCAGCATTTACTCACTCACCATCCCCAGCACTTCTGGCTCTGTGGCAGTCTCTTCCCAGTATCCAGAAACCCCAGCCAAAGCCACTCTGAATCCATCACAAGATGAGTTGCAGGACTGCTACAGGGTGTTGAGAGAGCTGTTGGCTGAAGACACAGGCAGGACTCTCAGACTGCACGTCTCTGTGATTAATCCCTTGTGTCGGCACAGGGCAAGCTCAGCTCACTAAGAGACAACCTTCCTGACAAGCTCTTGGAGTTCTCCAGGGGTTACTGAAGGGAAAGCCTGCTCAGGAATTTTCCAAACATTAAAAAGAGCCACAGACCTTTTTTTGCTTTGTATTCATTTTGCATTGCTGCCTATTTCCAGCCCAGCATAAGGTGTCTTCAGACCTGATGCCTCACACCTCTGTTTCCACCTCCACAGGACTCAGGAGATATCAGTCACTTGCCTTCCTGAGGAGGCAGTTCCCAGGTCCAAATAGTATCAGCAAACACCTCCATCATGTCCATCAGTCACAGAAAAGACTCTCTCCACATCTGTCCCTCGTCATGGCAGGCCAGTGGTGGATGGGTGGGCAGAATGACTAGGATGAATTAGGATCTGAACATGGAGTTCAAGGGAGTGGAACTAGTACAAATAGGCTGCTAAGTATCTCAGCAGCCTTCAGACAGTAACAGCAGACAGCAAGCCATCCTTGTGAACACGTTCTCTACAAATAAAACGAATCTCTTGCACTTACTTTGCTTATTTTTCTTTCCAGTAGGGAGGAAATCTATTAAAACTGGAAACAAATTCATAGACTCAGTTTAGTTGAGGGACTACATTCAGTTTCAAGTCATCTTCTCATTCCAAAAACCAAGATGGGAGTGTAGTGAGAGGTTTGTTATCAGAGCCATCCCAAGGCTGGTCTACAGCCACCTGGGCTGGTTCCAGAAAGACTGATTCCCTGGTGGAAGAAAGCATGGAAACACCTCTCCCAAAAGACAGGGGCACTTGTAGTGGAGAGTAGCCCCAAACTGTGAACACTTTAAACTCACCACAGATGGAAATTGGTTTTTACTGATGCATCTTGCATATGTTGCCAGTTGAAGCCGAGCTACTCATTTTTCAGATGTTTCAAACCTTTTCACAGCAAACACAAGAGCAGTGATATCCTACTTACTGGGTGATACAGCCACACTGGTTCTCTGCTTCTCTCCCTGTTACTCCCACACACACACCACGGAGGAAGGCTGCACAGCACCAACAGTCTGCCCGGATTCTGCCACCGTTCCCAAGATCGAAAGCTAGTTAAAATGCAAGTGGTGCATTTGTAATTCTTGAGAAAGCAACTGAAGAAGGTTTCTTCTTCTCACCTCTCAGCAAAGCCTGTGATGTCTTGGTTTAGCCTATAAGTGCCCTGATGCGATTAGATTGTGCTTTGTACAGCACCTAACACATCTGAAACAGAAACAACTGGGGCACAAACAAAATAAGCAGCATCTTTTATCATATATACCCCTTGGTTGCTCTATCTCTGCCTATAGAGAGTAGCTCTTGACCTGGGGATAGCCTGGATAAGAAAAGGGTTTTTCCTTTTGCCATGACATGAGGAAAGAGTCTAGTTTCTCCTGTGGAGGCTATCTCAACGAGTAGTCACTTCTTTCCTCATCTCCCAGATCACATATTATTTTACATGTTCACATGAAAAAAGGTTAATGCAGGAAGCAAGCCCTGACAGTGATTTTCACTCCTCCAGAACGATTCACTGCATTGCCATCATTCAGCTGAGTCTAAAGCTCCACATAGCAGCAATACCTACACAAAGTGTTCTCAATTTTTAATTATTCTTTTTTTTTTTTCCTTGACCCTTCTTTGGATGAACTTTGTCTTGAATAAACAGCAACGCCTGGAATTCAGCAAAACACATCATAAAGGGAATAATATGTCCACAGCAGTTTTGCTGAAAAGGACAAAGCCATTTATTACTCAAATGAAAAGTTACAATTGCTAAATGTCAGATGAAATTAGAGGAGAAGAAAAATTGACTCCTCAGTGTGTGTCCTTTGTGTCCTTGCCAGCTCCGTGTGTGTGGAAAGCTGTCCCTTCCTTATCGCTGCTCTGTCTTTCTTCTTCCCTCTGTTGAAAGCCTGTGAGGTCTCACTAATTGCAGGCACACCAGAGCAGTTTGGTTACCTTTACACTGAGGCAGAGCTTCAGGCAGTGCTTTTTTAACTCAGATAAGGAAAGCACATCAGGCAGTGTCGGTGATCAGACCATGCCATGACTCCAGCCAAGCTGTATTCTCACAGCCATTTATCTTGTTGGGGCTGAACTCATGGGCACAGCACCTTCTAGGTTGTGCTGGCCAGAGAGCTGGTGCTCAGCCACCCCAGGAATGCCATGGGGCTGCTAGGGACAGTTGCAGACATGCAGCTAGTGGGCTTATAGGGTGGTGAAAGCACTGAGCACCTCAGCAAGAGAATGGCAAATGTCATCTCTCCCCATCTCCTCCCAGCTGAGCAGCACGCAGATGCTCCATGTTTGTGATGGCACAGGGTGCCTGAGCCTCAGGCATGGTGCACTGAAACAGACTGACTCTATCTCCCTTTGCTTTGTTGTTCAGTGGGTAACTCCTGGTTTCTAGCCCAAAATCTGTCTCTACAGAGTATGTGTTGAGGTTATGGAAGTCACAGATCCCATAAATCAACAGGAGGTGAACACATTAATCCAGAGACAGAAGGAGTTGGGCAAGGGTTTTTTTCTTAGAAGATTGGTGCATGGATTGAAATGCTGCCAGCCTGAATAATAAACATCACTTCAAGGAGTGACTCTGTGCATTTTCATTTGGTACAAATGAGTGGTTTAGGGTCTTGCAGCATAAAAACAAAATTAGGAAGGTGAGAGAGAGATTTGTTTTATCTGTAATCACAGATATATTTCTGACAACCAGACCCACCAAGAGGCAAAGTCTTCTCAGTCCTACTGATGGTGCTGTACCTAGGATCAGACAGATAATCTTTTAAGCATGTGTGGCTTTTAATTATGCCAGTACGTTCAAAATTGGCTCTTGCTTACTCCATTTCAGATAGAAAGCTAAGCAAACCATGCCATTAAGCTGATGGGATAGTGGTTTTGGCCCAGACCAAACTGCAGATGGCTCTGATCACTTTGAAAGCACTAAGTCTGCACCTACAGCCCAGGTCTGGGCCACTGGCATGATGCCTGTGACCTTCTGCTGTCTTTTTCATGTCCTTTCACAGCAGTGATGATGTACATAGTCTCTTATTCCTTGTGAAATCAAAACCTAAACTGATTTTACCCAAGTCAATGTATTAGTAGGCAGCATTTTGGGTAAGCAACATAATAGTTTATGTAAAGAAGTGAAAAGTTTTTCCTGTTTCCTCTCCTTCCCCATGGAGAAGACAGAGGTTACATCCAAACTAGTAAGTTCATCCCAAAGGTCCAAATTTGCAGGTTTATACCTCAAAACCTGATCACATGAACTGTGAAATTGACAATGCTTGACATAGCATAGTTTAGGTCTGGGCCACCAGTACTGCCCTCCTAATCCCTAGAGACCGTTTAGCTTCTAAAAGGGGCCAGAGATAATTTGCAGCTGGCCATTTGGACGTGACCAGTCTGACCAGAGATGTGAAGAGGCTGGGTAACAGCTCCTGTCTGTTTAAATTCACCAGTAAGGATATCCCCTGAAAGCCTGTGCTTCTCTTCTTGGGGTAACTGCAGTCTGAAAGCAGCCCTGCAGGGCAGAAGAACCTGAAAACTCACATAGTCCTGGGTTATACTGGAAGAAAGTAAAACTTTAGACCATAGGTAAGAAAAATGACATTAAATGTAATGTAGCCTTCAGTGTGAGCAGGAAGTGCTTAATAGCATGGGTTGTATTGGTTAACCACAACAATCCCATCTCCATGGAATATGTAATATTATTCTAGTTACCACAACTACCCAAGGGTATACACAAATAAGATATCATTTCCTACTACTGGCAGATCTGAAGTCTCAGCAGAAGGTAAAAGGGACACTCCCTTCCCTGGCTGGAGTGGGAGCACTATCCCTGGGGCATCCCCAGCTGCCACTGGCTCCAGGGGATGAGTGCCTGGGAAAAGAGTCAGCCTGTCCCCCTCTAGCAAATTATGGCTCACATCCCTGTGGCTGCCAAGGATAGGTAGCCAAAAGTGTGGCACGTGGTTTCTGCTGCCTGTGTGCTCAGGGTATGTTGCTGAGTTGAGCAGTGCCTCCATCCTGGCCAGCTCTCACTGAGCTGCCCCTGCCCATCAGGTCCCACGGCACACTCAGATCTTCTCCTGCCCATTACGTTTTCCATATGTGTCCTTCTCGGAAGCCTGTTGCAGTAATACTGTGCTCTGCCAGGCAGCAGTTCTGCCCAACCACTGTGTCTCTGCCACCCACGGGGCAAACTGGGGCACTGGGACACTGAGCTTCACCATGTCCTAGGCTCCTGGATTGCTTAGGAAGCACAACCGCCCCAGTTTCCCTCTCTTGCTTCCTCTGTTTTGACAGCTTTTCAGGGCTGTTTCTGCTGCAGACCAGGGATGCTTCTGGATCTTTGGCAGCCTTTCAGGCAGAGGAGTTGTTTTACACCCAGCTCAAATGATAGAATGTGTGTACAGTACCAGAAAAAGGCAGACAAGCTTTTACAGCAATAGATATGGAAATGAGGTGGCCGGCTGCTGCCTGGTTCCCTTCTCTAGTTTCAGGAACCCTGTTCCTCATTAACAAAAAAGAATGCATATTTTGATATTACTTTAAAACAAAATATAAACCCAGGATATAAGTGGGAGTATGGATTATTTTTGGTGTCATTCAGAAGAAAAAAAATGCATGGGATTCCAGTAGGAAGCAATGAGATAGACTTTCAATTTCCAATAATAAACCAACAGTGATATAAACATATGGTGCCACTGGGACAGAGATGCTGGGAGATATAAATCTTCAGTGGCTAAGTGACCTCATGTTTGGTACATGCCTTGTTTCTACCAACACAGCACATCCACCCGAGGACAACCATACAGTTTATGGGTTCCACATTCTCTGGATCCTTTTTCTTACAAGTACCAAGAGGAAAGCAGCATTTACCCCAGTACATACAGCACTGCTATTTACAATTCTAGACCTATCAGGATGATCATTCCCACCCCTCCACCCCCCTCCTTGAAATCTTGGAATAGTTCAATCTAATGAAAAACAAATTATCTTTCCTTTTTATTTAGTCCATTTAACTACTAGGGCTGAGAATGTGGAAACAATCCCAATGATGTCATCTCAGATGATCCTGAATTTTCACAGACAATTTATCTATGACCAGAAGGAACTGAATTCTCACTGACAATTTATCTATGACCAGAAGGAACTGAATTCTCACTGACAATTTATCTATGACCAGAAGGACAGCCATTCAGTACCCACTGCCCTATCTACAGGGAGCCATAAAGAGCCTTGCCTCGCAGCAATTAATGCCTACATTTGGTCACTCTGCACTGACCAGTCCTGGCAGTGCTCTAAACTCTGAGGAAGATCACACACAATCTGTGCCACAGCACTATCACTGTGCCCACAGTGAACCTGGGCAAAGGCAAAAATGCCTGTCCCACTTTCCACAAGCCACATTTTCATTTCACTCATCTGTTTAAACAAAAGAGCAAGCTCCTTGCAGAAGGAACTTTGGCCTCATTCCTGGTACAGCGCTTAGGGCTACGGGGGCCCACCTCATCCCAGGCAGGGCTTGTTATGGTAGCATAGCAAGGTGAATAATAGCTATATTGTGAGTTCTTACCCTCCTTTCTCTTGCTCAAATGTGGGACCTTCAGGGTCCACTAACAATCTGACAGAAGCCTTGATTCTTATCTAACCTATGCCAGTTTTATGAGTAACAAAATTCACCTCAGTAGGAATTTGTGCCGATTTATTTGTGTACCAGTAATAGGCACTGGACAGACACTGCTGGAACTGGGTGTGTGTGGTTATCCTTTCCAGGAGATGGAGAACAGAAATGGAAAACTCAGGCACAGGCATGAGAGGCAGTGGAGGCAGGCACTTACAAAAGCAGATTCAGAGTAAGACCTAAGTCAGCCTGACCTGCCCTCTCTGTATACCCCAGGCACGGTTGGGCATGCACAAGTGATGCACATTGCTCATTCTACTGCTTCTGCACCTGCAAAGATGCCAGGGAGTGCAAAGAGCTGCATCCTCAATTACTATTTATTTCACTTCCTAGTGGGAAGGTATTTTCACATCACGAGGAGGTTCTGTTTTTCCCCAGTGATACACTGTGATTCACTTGTGCCCAGAAGGAAGGAAGGACCAGAGTTGCTACAGGCTTCCCCAGAGGCAGAGGGAAGTAAAACACCTGGGAACTGCTAATGACTTGAGGAAAATAAGTCAAAACACTACATCTCCATGAGATGAAGAGACTGGAAATTCAAACTGGGATTGCTGAATGGAGGTAGGAGGCAGAGCCCTTGAGCTATATCCATGAGGTGTTTTGTGAGACAGCAAAGACAACCTGATCCTTTACCCCAGGCACTTTCCACCAGGTAGATCAAACTCTTTCCTTCCCTCAAGAAGAGTGAATAAGCTCCTGTCATCCAAGGATACTTTATCAAGGTGCAAAATGTGATTTCACATTCTGTGAATGTGCCACAAATCCGAATGGAAGGTTTTGCCCCCTTAACAGGTCCCATTTTCCCAGCTGCCAGAAATGAACCCCACTGCAGTGAGGCGCAGAACACCAGCTAGCCCAGGCTCTCCTGGCACAGCTCCAGCTCCAAACCTCAGAGGAGAGATCAAGTAGAAAGATCCCAGCTCCACACATGAAAATCAGACAGCCACAGCATGAGGGTCTCCTCTTGCTGGCCTGCTATCTGTCACTGAGGAGCGGCTCCTCATTCACATCAACATAAGAGGATTTTTTGATGTTACTGGTAAGTTAGGGCTAGATGGGATTCACTCCAGTCAAAACTGAGGGATCCCATCAGCCAGGTTCCTAGGGTTGTAAGACTAGATCGGCTATATGTGAGAATATGTAAAAGTTTTGGTTGGCAAAAGACATTTTGAAAGATCAAATCAATTAATTACTGCTGTATTAGAGCATAAACTGAGATCTTTCTTCTCTTGTGTGTGAATGATTTTCGATGGTACATTTAGATTGTACATACAGCAACAGAACAAGGGGACACAGTCTCAAGTTGTGCTGTGGGAGGTATAGGCTGGATGTTAGGAGGAAGTTCTTGACAGAGAGAGTGATTGGCATTGGAATGGGCTGCCCAGGGAGGTGGTGGCATTGCCATCCCTGAAGGGGCTCAAGAAAAGCCTGGATGAGGCACTTAGTGCCATGGCCTAGTTGATTGGCTAGGGCTGGGTGCTAGGTTGGATTGGATGATCTTGGAGGTCTCTTCCAACCTGGTTGATTCTATGATTCTATGATTTATCTGTAAGAATTAAATTCTGCTTGAGCTCCTTCTTCTTTGTCTGTTTTCTTGTCCAGGGAGAACAAACTAATTTCAAAAGCCCAAGAAGAACCTCCTTTATCAGCTAAACTATCCCCAGTGTTCTGAGATCAGGATTTATTTCAGCAGTTTCAAAGACCTCTTGCTATCACTCCCCAGAGTGGGGGTGCCTGGACTCGAAGATTTGGTAATAAATTGTGCAGACCCTTGCAGCATTTGTAATTAATGTAAAATTTGCATTTTAATGAAGGGAATAATGGAGCCCTCCAGCAACAGAAGCAATTACATATTGACCTGATGAAATAGAAGCAAGACTGTTGCAGTGAGCACACTTATCTTGGGTTGTGGTGGATTCAGAGTGTTCTCCTGGGCACAAGCTGTGGTGGCCTTGCACTGCTCGTGGTTAATGGGCAGAGGTGCAATGTCCTGAAGCAAATGCCAGAAGGAAGTGAAGCTCATGGAAGTCCTGCTGTTCTAAGCAGGTTGTATCAGGTGTTAGCAGCTTGACCCACCTCTTGATTGAGTTTGCTTGAGAAGCAGAGAGTGAAATGAGGTCCTGGATGCACTCTGGAAGGATGAAATGGTGACGTTTTGATAGCACTGGGAGCACGAGAGAAAATATTCTACACTGTTCCTTGCTTTGCTCTGGGTTTGCTGCCCTAAACAGAGGCAAATGGCAGTTTAGCTCAGTTTCTTGGCTCAAATCAGCATGAAACACAAGAACATTTTTTCACTGCTTTTGTGTTCTTTCCTTCTAATAAAGCATTTTTCACTTTTTCCAGGTGATGATAATCTGCACAGCTGCATTTCAATATGAAGCTGCTGCATGTGAAGATCTACAGTAGTTGGCAATGAACCAAGATGATAGTCATCTGAGTGTTTTATGTATGGGGGAGCTTACTTCAGCATGCATTCCTGAGAACAGGGCCAAGACACTAGAAAATACTTTGCATCCAGAAATTATTTATAAAGCACAGAGGAAATTTAACATGACAGGAAACATTAAGTCCTCCCAGCCTGTTGAGCAGGCAGGAACACAATACAGTTCCCTAGCAGGTCTTGCTGGATCACAAGTTACTTTACACATTTGCTCTCTCTGGGTGCTTTACAGTAACTGACATATGAGTTCCCTGTTGGGTTTTGTTGGTTTGGTTTGGTTCTTTTTTTTCCTTTCAGTTTAGACAAGGAAAAGTAAAACCTCATTTGAGTTGAGAATGGATTTCAGATAAGTTCAATCCAAATTCAGCCTTACCTGTGTATCCATTCTTGTCTCCAACACATCAATCCCAATGAAAGCATGAAGTCTATTTATGCTGAAGCCCTTTGAAACAACAGAGCAGATATGTCAGTACAAGTTGGCTCAGTTTACCTCACTGTCCCCATCTTATGCAGTTGAAATCCAGGAACCAGATCCCTCTAAACACTCATTCATTCATCTTAGAATAAAAGTGGGCAGAACTGGGCAGGGCAATGGAAGCAGGGCAATGGAAGCAGGGCAATGGAAGCAGGGCAATGGAAGCAGGACATTTTGCCTGCACATCACAACAGAAAAGCTATTCAGTAAGCTCCTAATATGGTAACATTTGGAAATGAGCAATTCAGGCAGATTTAGCCAATCACACACTAAAGAGGTTTTCCTGGATCAGTCTTTGAGAAGACCCTTAAGTCCTGACTGTTCTGCATTTGCTAGAAACTCAGCTCCTCTTAGTCTGAATAGCAGCTCTTCACAGTATCACCAAGGTTGGAAGAGACCTCACAGATCATCAAGTCCAACCCTTTACCACAGAGCTCAAGGCTAGACCATGGCACCAAGTGCCACGTCCAATCCTGCCTTGAACAGCTCCAGGGACGGCGACTCCACCACCTCCCTGGGCAGCCCATTCCAGTGGCCAATGACTCTCTCAGTGAAGAACTTTCTCCTCACCTCGAGCCTAAACTTCCCCTGGCGCAGCCTGAGGCTGTGTCCTCTCGTTCTGGTGCTGGCCACCTGAGAGAAGAGAGCAACCTCCTCCTGGCCACAACCACCCCTCAGGTAGTTGTAGACAGCAATAAGGTCTCCCCTGAGCCTCCTCTTCTCCAGGCTAAACAATCCCAGCTCCCTCAGCCTCTCCTCGTAGGGCTGTGCTCGAGGCCTCTCACCAGCCTCGTTGCCCTTCTCTGGACACGTTCAAGCATCTCAATGTCCCTTTTAAACTGGGGGGCCCAGAACTGAACACAGTACTCAAGGTGTGGTCTAACCAGTGCAGAGTACAGGGGCAGAATGACCTCCCTGCTCCTGCTGACCACACCATTCCTTATGCAGGCCAGGATGCCATTGGCTCTCTTGGCCACCTGGGCACACTGCTGGCTCATGTTCAGGCAGGAACTCCCCTTTCCTCACTTGTGTGGCCATGACCTCATGTGCAGTCTTGTGATGGCTTGAGTGTTACCTGCTCCCCCCAACTCTTATGAAATCACCCAAACTAGACTCAGCCAAGCTGGAAATTGAGACTGAAGCTATATTTGCAGCTTACCACAATATACAAGCAGGTATTTAAAATATATAACGCTATATACAGAAAAATACAAGTTAAAAATAATACAGAAACACAACAGCCCTCCCAAAAACCAGAATCCCTAGGAAGGGCTTCCAACCACCCTTCTACCTCCTATCCACCCTTCTACCTTATCCCAGACTTTGCCTTACATTCAAGGTGAGTTTGGAGACTCGGCCAGAGGGGTTAAAAAGCAGAAGGATTAGTTACACAGACAGCAGGTTAGGGACAAAAGTACAGTCAGCCAGAGACACACAGCAGCTGTCTTATCTCTGTTTGTGTTCTTGTTTTTATACATCTCAGCAAGCCTATGAGTGAAGTAGACATCACCATTGTTTCCTTTTCACAGCCTAGAATCTAATTTCTCTCACTAAAATATCCTAGTTAGCCTCAAATTAGAACAGGTCTGTAGGGTTACACTGTACTATCTGATCAGTTATTCTTTACTCTCACTGCCTCCTCTGCTCACTCATCCCCTGTTTCTTCACTGTGGGGGCAGAGGTACATTACTTTTTGTTGTTATTATGCTGACAAATGCCATCTTGAACAAACAGTGATTAGCACAGCCACTTACAAGTAAAAGCATGCATGTGAGAAAACAAACAACAGAGCACACCTGAACACTAACTAGATCATCACAGAAAAGGAGACAACTGATTTTGAGGTTTAAATTCTGCCAGTCTTGCATGAGGTGCTCAAGTAAGAATTTTTATTCTGGGACCTGTATCTAGAGTATCCTCATGCTGTACTTGCTTCTCACTTCTTTCATTCCTTTTGTTCTGCTCAAATAGATAAAGAACATTTTGCTACTTTACAACTGTCAGTTCTAACTCAGCTCCCCACTCAGCAGTTCTCAATTTACATCTCTCTTTACCTAGCTCTGACACAGGGGTTTCCATTTGTCAGTCTTTTTTCCCCTCCCTAAACCTCATTAATTGTGTACTTACTCAAGCATTGCCTTTTCCTGCCTATTTTACTATCACAGAATCATAGAATCAACCAGATTGGAAGAGACCTCCAAGACCATCCAGTCCAACCTATCACCCAGCCCTATCCAGTCAACAAGACCATGGCATTAATGCCTCACCCAGGCTTTTCTTGAACCCCTCCAGGGGCGGCGACTCCCTGGGCAGCCCATTCCAATGCCAGTCACTCTCTCTGGGAAGAACTTCCTCCTAACATCCAGCCTATACCTCTCCCAGCACAACTTGACACTGTGTCCCCTCGTTCTATTGCTGCTTGGCTGGGAGAAGAGACCAGCCCCCGTTTTCTTCTCTGGAATATCATTTCAGCTTAGTTTTAGTAACTGTGCCTTAAAGAAATCCATCCTTTCCACTCTTCAAGCTCTGATCTCCTCAGTCCAGGTGACTTTGGTCTTTTCCTTAAAATGCAGTCTTTTTAGTACTTACAAACTACTCTGGCAAATGATACATTTTTGCTGAGGCATGCAAGCTGAGGCCATTTCCTACAGCCAGTTCTCTCTCACAGTCACAGCATGACCAACATGAAAATCAGAAGAGTCAGTATCTCCAGTCTGGTTCTTAGTCAATTAAATCTAAAACTGACACCAAGAAAAAGTACATCTCCTTAATCTCTTGTTACAGCAATAAAAAAGTAAGGAGGACAACTTCTTGCCTGTGCCCCTGAGGAGCAGCAAATGCTCTGAATCATAACAGCCCATTCTGCATAGTCTACGTTTAGAATCCTAGTTTAGGCTATCAGGTAGTGACAGGACTAGGGGGAACGGAGCAAAGCTGGAGCTGGGGAGATTCAGACTGGACGTGAGGAGAAGTTCTTCAGCAGGAGAGTGGTGAGAGCCTGGAATGGGTTGCCCAGGGAGGTGGTTGAGGCCCTGTCCCTGGAGGTGTTTAAGGCCAGGCTGGATGAGGCTCTGGCCAGCCTGATCTAGGGAAGGGTGTTCCTGCCCATGGCAAGAGGGTTGGAACTAGGTGATCCTTGTGGTCCCTTCCAACCCTGACTGATTCTATGATTCTAATCTGTATATTTATAACTTTCAGTGAGTCTAGTATTATACTACTCACTAGTTGATTCTGTTACCCACCATCAGCCTTAAATGCCAGGTACCTCTAAAATAGAGGAATACTTCTACCTCAAAGAAAATTACGCAAAGATATCCTTATCATAGAATCATAGAACCTTTTCTGTCCTCAAAGGCTGTAAAAGAAAGGAAAATAATTTATTACTGCTAATTTCTTGATATCAGAAGATCCTTTGAAATCTTTGCATCTCAAGATAAAGGGGAAATTATTCCTTATGGCAGAGAATAAATTGATATGAAAATATCTGGGTTTGGCACGAGTCCAGTTATGGGTTCCCACTGTTGTACTTGAAGATTTGAATCATAGAATCAACCAGGTTGGAAGAGACCTCCAAGATTGTCCACTCCAACCTATCACCCAGGCCCACACAATCAACTAGACCATGGCACCAAGTGCCTCATACAATCTTTTCCTGAACATCTCCAGGGACAGCGACTCCACCACCTCCCTGGGCAGCCCATTCCAATGGCAAATCACTCTCTCCGTGAAGAGCTTTCTCCTGACATCCAGCCTATACCTCCCCTGGCACAACTGGACACTCACAAAATGCTAATCAAAGTCACACTAAGGAAAACGTGCACAAATTAAAATTTAAGAATGCCTGCTTCCATGGTTGGAAGAGGGAAAAGAGATTTTGTGAGATGTTATCAATATGTCTGTCTCCTCTGTGTAAAATTAAAGCTCGAAGAAGACAGCCTATAATTGCCACTACTTTTAGAAGGGCTGTTGTGTGACAGATGATATGATACAATCATCCTATATATAACACACTGCTTTGGTTTGCAAAAAATGGACTACATTTAGAGGAGCTGAAAGTTAGCTTCTGCTTCATGAACCCCTACCATCGGTAAAGCTCCTTAAGGACAAACCCTCCCTTCTTATGAGAAAGAATAGTTATTTTTAACCAAAGTAAAAAATAGACACCATCTGAGCTTGCCACCTAATAGAAGGGGAAGACAGAGATGTGAGACATTTTGGGAAGCAATAGATTTGTCCCCTAAAAAAAAAAAAAAGCAGAGATTTCAGTACATCCATCATAACATACATGAGATAATGGTGCTCTGATTGAATTTTACCATTTGGGTTGTTTTAGAGATATTTATCTTCCTGGCATCCACTCCTTTTCCTGGTGCAACAAAACGCCCATCCAAAAACCCACTGGCATTTGCACAAGACTCTCACTACTTACTGCCTTTTGATCTTTACTCCTAAAAACTGCAGCATGCAACCTTCCTTCTCAGTAAGTAAGCCTTTGGTTAGAGATTACTGTCTCTGATTTGCATGCAGGCTAGCCCAGCAGACTGCACAATCTCTCTAGGCAACCTGCTCCAGTGTTTAACTGTCTTTATGGACATAACCTTTTCTCAACATTATATTTGAACCTCCCAGAAATACTTCATGACTGCTGTTTCTCCTTTTGCTGCCACGCACCTCCAGAAAAGCCTAGCTTTGTCTCCTGCAGCAGACACTGCAAGGCTGACATTAAATATCCCAAAAGCATCTCTCTTCTAGACTAAAAAAAAAACCCTTAGTTTTCCTCACAGGGAACGCATTGTGGCCACGGTCCCCCACTGATGGCACTGAGGACAGCTACCCACAAATGACTCTGCAGCCATGCTCTTGAACACTGTCCAGAAAGATCCAAATATACATTATGCCAAAAATAAAGAATTGTTTATAGGCAGTACCATGAAATATTTATCTCTTACCACTAAATCCGATATTACTGGGATTATTTGGTAGCATAGGGAAGCTACTTTTGGGGGTAAGTGGCAATAATATCATAGAATCATAGAATCATAAAATGGTTTAAGTTGGAAGGGACCTCAAGGATCATCCAGCTCCAACCCCCCGCCATAGGCAGGGACACCTCCCACTAGAGCAGGTCACTCAAGGCCTCATCCAGCCTGGCCTTAAACGCC
This sequence comes from Tricholaema leucomelas, assembly GCA_013400475.1. Classification (NCBI taxonomy): domain Eukaryota; kingdom Metazoa; phylum Chordata; class Aves; order Piciformes; family Lybiidae; genus Tricholaema lacrymosa; species Tricholaema leucomelas. The sequence goes on from WAAF01012797.1 coordinate 900,640, forward strand.
TCCAGGGAGGAAGCATCCACAACCTCCCTGGGCAACCCGTTCCAGTGCCTTACCACCCTCACTGTAAAGAACTTCCTCCTAACTTCCAGCTTAAACCCATTCCCCCTCGTCCTAACATTACTAGACCGTGTAAAGAGTCCCTCCCCAGCTTTCCTGTAGGCTCCCTTCAGATACTGGAAAGCCACTCTAAGGTCTCCTCGAAGCCTTCTCTTCTCCAGGCTGATAATATTTAAGAAGCTGACACATCTCACTGCAAGATATTTTCAAGCAGGAAAAAAAAGTGTTCAATCTCTTAAATGTATTTCTTAGGGGGAAAAAAAAATCTGCTTGCTCTAAAATTAAAATCTGTAAGGAAAAAAAATGAGCTTTAATAAAAAACTTCATTCCCATTTTCAAGCACAAAAAGTCAGTTTCCTTATAACCTTATTGCGAGATGTTTTCTTCCCGCAATGGGCAACCATATTTCTTGAGGGAAAAAAAATCCTCCTGTTGCATTTTTGTGAACATTATTCATGGGGAAAAAAACCCTGCTTTTTTCTCTAAGCAGCTCACACAGAAGACATGATCACTCCCACTGCATGTCATAAATTTGCACTGCAGAGCAATCATGACAGTCTTCTGAGGGGACCATTTTTTAAACCTATAATAGGTTGATCTCCTCAGCTTCACCTCAGTCTTGTCATGAATCTATCAAACCAGCCCCTGTCTTTGCATTTCAGCCTACACACACCTGCCTTATCCCCTTCTATTTTCTCTAGCACAGCTTCTTTTTTTTTTTTTTCATGGCAGCTTTTGTCAAGAGGATCTCACAATTCCAGTGCATGGGATCATCCTCCCTGCCCACTTCTGAGTACTGACCTTTGGCTCATCTTCTGGAGCAGGATGAGAAGTACCATCGAGGTTACACTGGCCAAGGGCTGTGACAAATAACACAGCAGTCCTCACAAAAGGCCCAATTGTGCATTGTGCTTAAAGCTCTTCTTCCAGGATCCCCAGGGCAAAGACCTTGTCCTCAACCTCTCTTAAGACAAGGCAAGACCAAGGTCATCACCTTGTATAATCTTACAAGGACATCAGTAGTGTCTTCCCACATTTGAATGGGACAAAGGACCAGCCAGAGCCCTTCAAGTGGCATGCTCCGTTAGGAACATAGAATTCATCCCCATATCCTCCCTCAAACCCACCTTCCAAGCCTTTTAATAACACTGTATGTTCTTTTCACCAGAAAGGGGACATCAGACTTCAGTTCTGTCCTAAGTCCTTCACAGCCGCTTTTCCATCATATCTTCTGCTTCCTGCGCCATAGTGGTACAAGAAGAGGTCATAACACTCTGCTTCGTTCCTGACTGGGAAACAGCCTTCAGAGAGCCAGTTTAGAGAAGTTAAAATGCCTTCTAAATTATGCCAAAGGCTTTTTTAGCATTCAGTAGCCTTGGGATTGGGAGAGGAGATGACAGCTTTGAACCACTCACCACATTGCTGAACTCTGCAGGCTGCTCATGAGACCCATCTGAATACTAAGACTCAGATGTTCACTCAGGAACTTACCATATGTTTAATACAATATTTTCCATGGAATATGATTAACACTTCACTTGTAAAATCAACTTTGGTTCATCTGTTGCATTCTGCTTCATAGGTACAGCTCAGCAGTTAAATTGCCAAATTGCCATGGGGTACAATGTCGACAGCCATGGGGCTGGTCTGTCCTAATCCCTTTATATGTCCCCCCCGTTTGAATCCACGCTCTCTAAGAATGTGTTTCTCATGTTGCATTGCCTTGGACTCCAAACATGTATCTGAACAGACAGCTACAGCTGAGGATTTTTGTCTCTGCACAAACTTTGAACAGCTGCTTGTGGTGGCAGCTCATGGAAGCGCTGTGCTCAGCCTCTGGTGGGAAGCACATTAGGCGGAGACAAACAAAATGGCAGCAATGCTTTGGGTGTCGTCGAACAGCAACAGGACTGGGACACAGCCTCAGCCATCCAGGGCAAGGTCAGCAGAGAACTGGCTGACATGGGCCAAAGGCAGAGCTCACTGAAAGTTATTGATTGAAAAGAAGGGTTTCTGACGGCACGAATGAAAGGTGACTCTGGCTGTGGAATGGCTGTGTGGGAAGCAGTTTTGCACACCCAGGCTACACCTTTTCTCTGTGTGTCAGGCCCAGGAAAGCATAGCTAGGATGTGCTCAGAATACTTAGATATGTCTACAGCATTTATCGATGTGCATTAAGCAGAGATGATGGAATCAATATAAGACATTTTTACGGTTTGGAAATGGAAGGTCCCAGAAGACTTTGCAAATGCATGCTGTGCCCTTCTGAGACACAGTTTGTGACTGGCTTAGCCCCAAGGGTTGAGCTGCCCATAAAAAAAGCAGTCCTGTTCTTCTACCTTTCCATCCCTGCCCTCTTCTCCTCAATCCTCACCATTTTTGCTGAGCAACACTGAAAGGTTTGTGGAATACCTTTGCTGATCTCTCTGGAAATTCAATTTAGTGCAGGTTTTTGTGATGGTTTTTTAAATGATTTTAAAGCCTAATCACTGAGGGAGCTGGGGTTGTTTAGCCTGGAGAAGAGGAGGCTCAGGGGGGACTTCATTGCTGTCTATAACTACCTGAAGGGAGGTTGTAGCCAGATGGGGGCTGGTATCTTCTCCCAGACAACCAGCAACAGAACAAGGGGATATAGTCTCAAGTTGTGTTGGGGAAGGTCCAGGCTGGATGTTAGGAGAAAGTTCTTCTCAGAGAGAGTGATTGGCATTGGAATGGGCTGCCCAGGGAGGTGGTGGAGTCACCGTCCCTGGAGGTGTTCAAAAATAGACTAGATGGGGCACTTAGTGCCATGGTCTAGTTGATTGGACAGGGCTGGGTGATAGGTTGGAGTGGATGATCTTGGAGGTCTCTTCCAACCTGGTTGATTCTATTCTATGACTCTTCAATATACTGAGTAGGCACAAGGGCATTGAGCTGACCCAAAGGATGGAGTTCAAAACACAAGAAAAGAGAACTGCCTTGACTGCACAAATGAGGCCAAGGAGCAAACTAGATACGGATGCTAGCAGCTGGCACAATTACACTTTCCTTTAAGTGCCTTTCACTCTGTCAGTATGCTGATGGTGTTGCTGTAGTAGATTTTCACAAATAGGCAGAAGATGACTCTCCCACAGGGAATCAACTTCCAGCAACTCTTAGCCTAACAATTGCTTCTCTTTCTAGAAAGGTGTAAAATCTGAGCCATCCTGAGGAGGATAAGAAAAAATACTAGCTTTTTTTGCAAAAAATTATTGCAAAAGTGGTTTCCTCTCCCTTCCTACCTGCCCAACAGGATCAAAACTCTATGTTGCAAGGGATGTGGTGAATTTGTTTCCTCACCACTGGCAGATTGCCCTGAAACTTCATGTGTCTTCACCAAAGCAGTGTTCTCTCAAAAGTACTCTTTTGCTAAGATCTATTTTGGTTTTGTTTTTAATTATTCAAAACTGTGACATTGAAGAGTGCTGTGAAAAATAAATAAACAATTAAGAAAACCCTCTTCAAAATACTAACAAAGATGTTTCCTTCTGAAGTTATGCTGAAACCAGAAACATCTACATGATGGAAACGTTCTCTTTTGAAGTAAAATTTCAGTCTAGCTCAACATGGCTTTGGAGAGAATTTTCCTTGCATAAGACTCATTTCTTTTTTGTAACGCAGAAATAATTTCTCAGTGAGTTACACTCCAAAACTCAGGAATGTGGGAAATCCAGATCAGGAGCAATCTGTGAGTGTGTCTGCTTCAGCTCTTTGATAATTGGGAAGCTTTTGCTATGTACTGGAGATTTCTCAAAAGTGGGGCAGCAAAATGGTGTCTCTGGTGAGATTGGGAAGGTTTTTTTCCCCCATAATTGATTCTCCAAACAATGCAATGTGCAGCGTGTGAGCTTGTAAAAACTTTCAATCTCAGCTGAGGCTTTACATTCCAGCTGTCAGATTTTCATTTGCTTACCTTGGAGCCTGGCTTCAAGCAATACAATGTAAGAGATAATTGGAGCAGGAGTGGTTGCCAGCAATCAAAAAAAAAACAACAACAATCAATAAAAAGCATTTTATTCATCTAAGAATACTTACATAAGTAAATGGGAGCCTTGGATACAAAAGGGAAATAATCCTAAGCATTTCTAAGCATTCCTCTTCATCTCTCCCTCCACATACCTCCCCCACAGCAGGTTTTATACCACACACAGATGCAGTGCTTCTACACCTCTCCACGGTGGGCCTCAGGAGATTCTGAGGCCAGGCTCGTCATACTGTGAAAGAGGAACTCTGGGCTGGGGGATTTTGACAGCTAGAGAAGAACAAGTGTGCCCCTCTCAGGCATCTGCCTCCCTTCTTTATCCTCCCTGAACATCCCTATGATTGCAGACCTGTGCTGGGGAAAGGTTGAGCCCGAGGGTTTGCCCCAGCTTGCTGTCATGCCTGAGATCTGAAGGGTTTAGTGCTGTGATTTGTCCAATGCAGAGATAAGAAGAAACCCCAAAACTCAAATAGGACCTCACACTTTGAACTCCATCCTCTCCCCACAGCAACTCAAAAGACAAAAGGTTTTCAGATTTTCTAGACCAAACATATTCATGACCAATTAACCTCCTTATATATTATTAGCATCTCTCTAAACCAAAGTTTCTGGAGAAAGTGCTATGTTTATGTGCCCACCATGCCTTCTGCTTGGTGCCATGGTCTAGCCTTGAGCTCTGTGGTAACGGGTTGGACTTGATGATCTACGAGGTCTCTTCCAACCTTGGTGATACTGTGATACTGTGATACTGTGCTTTAGCAAGCCAGAAATGCCAAATCTGACTGTAACAGCAGCCACAAAGTCAAAACAATAACAATAGAAAAAGGAAAATACTACAAATGGCTCATATTATTTTTTTTTTGCTACTGAGCTCTGCCTCAGCAGCTCAACCTATGAGCTGGATAAGCTGTTTCAGCTGCCTTGTTGAAATCCCCATACCAGTTCACTAGCAAGTTACTTAAGCAGAACAGTGCATGAGAAACCCCTGGCACTGCACATCGTGGTTATTACCACCAAAGGGAGCTTGAAATCCAGAAAGAGTGAAGCCAGTTAAACCAGCTCTTCAGTCTAGCAGCTGAAATCCCTTGGGAGCATCTCATGTCTCACCGATGTGATGGAAATGGGGACATTGAAAGCAGTGAGCGGCAGCCCCAGCCAAGCTGGCTGTGTGTGTCAGCCCTAGCTGGGAGCTGCTGTCTCTCTGTGTATCAAAGAATGGCTCCATGCCCAGCCCTGGAGTGCAGGACAAAGGGCATCCCTGGGGCTAAAGCTGTGCACAGTAGTAGGACCAGCCGTTGCCCTGGGGAGTGACACTTGTGGGACCAGTCCTTCCCACACTCCAATGGCATCTTGGAACTGACAGTGGCTTTCCTGCGACTGCATGGTCAACCAGCTACTGTGACTGCAAATGCAGCCAGGACAAAGACACCATTAATCTTCAGGCTGCTCATCTCCCTGACCTGGCTCACTGCAGGAGCGCCAGGGCCAGCACGAGCAGTCCTGATTCAGAGAGATTTAAGATGCTGTGGCCTTTGCTGTCATAACTGCTGTGGTGTAAATCTGAAAATCTGCTCTTTCCTGCCTGTCCCGGATCTGCACACTTAATGGAGTTAAGCACTGTTAGGTTGGTAATCTGCCTTCGGTGGCTGTATAAGAAGCCAGAACCGCTGCTGACTGATTCATCATCTTGTAATGCCTTTAATTCCTTGCTCTGAGGCACACATTGGCTTGCAAAGGTAAACTTAAAACCTTCAGGTTTGTCATTTGAATATAAAGATCTGCAGCTTAGTGTCTTCACCGGTAAATGCATGCATGGATTCTCATTTATTTTAAACCTACCTTTCTTACCTTGTCCTAATGGAAAAAAAAACCCAAGGCCGAGTGTAAGGTCCTGCACCTGGGTAGGTGCAATCTCAGGCACAGATAGAGGCTGGGTGGTGAATGGCTGAGAGCAGCCCTGAGGAAAAGGACCTGGGGGTCTGGGTTGACAAAAAGCTCAACATGAGCCTGCAGTGTGCACATGCAGCCCAGACAGCAACCCTGTGCTGGGCTGCATCAAGAGAAGTGTGGCCAGCAGGGCAAGGGAGGGGATTCTCCCCCTTTACTCTGCTCTCGTCAGACCCCACCTGGACTACTGTGTGCAGTTCTGGAGCCCCTAACACAAGAAGGACATGGAACTGCTGGAGCGGGTCCAGAGGAGAGCCACAAAGATGATCAGAGGGCTGCAGCAGCTCTGCTATGAGGACAGGCTGAGAGAGTTGGGGCTCTCCAGCCTGCAGAAGAGAAGGCTTCGAGGAGACCTTATAGTGGCTTTCCAGTATTTGAAGGGAGCCTACAGGAAGGCTGGGGAGGGACTATTTACACGGTCTAGTAATGTCAGGATGAGGGGGAATGGGTTTAAGCTGGAAGAGGGGAGATTTAGACTGGATATTAGGAGGAAGTTCTTTACAGTGAGAGTGGTGAGACACTGGCACAGGTTGCCCAGGGAGGTTGTGGATGCTTCCTCCCTGGAGGCGTTTAAAGCCAGGCTGGATGAGGCCTTGAGCAACCTGCTCTAGTGGGAGGTGTCCCTGCCTATGGCAGGGGGTTGGAGCTGGATGATCCTTGAGGTCCCTTCCAACCTAAACCATTCTATGATTCTATTATTAATGGCACCCATATTATCATGCTCTTCTTAAGTGATCAATGTGTTTTACACCAACCATGCAAAGACCAGGGAAACATGCAGGCTGGCGTGTTGTACTTCACACAGCAAACTATGATAAAACCAACTGAATTTCTTCTTTTCCACCGAGCATGCAAGAAAACAAGGTTTTCTTAATTAGAGTGGATGTTTTGATATTTGTTTCTCAGCAGGAGGAAATGAACAAACAAAAAACTGGAGCTACCGAACACCGGTGGTGAGTACAAATTTGCTTTTGCTTAGGGCTGTTGTTATTTTCCGGTCACATTTTTAACTGCTGAACATTTCCTGTACAGGATTTCCACCAGACTTCTTAAGTGTGTTTTCCCCGACCTGCAGTTATGTCCATCTTTCACTCAGTACAGAAGCTCACACCCAGACATAATCTGATTTTTTTTAATGCATATGGTGCTATTAAAAAAGGCACATCTGACTGGTCTGGAGACAGCTATTTATCCAAGGCTTAAATGTTTCAGAGAGCTGCAAGTTCCTCTTTGGTTTAGTTTTTATATTGAACAGGCAGGGTCTGCTGCCAGTGACACACGTATGAACACTGAACCAACCTCTCTCAGCATGCTGCTTTGATTACACTGATTCCCTCAAATGTGGCCTCTTTGTCCACAATGGGAAGGGGTCTCAAGGCACAGACTTACACCATTTTTGCTAATCCCATTCTGTGGCTTGCCATCTGCGATGTCTGGGAGCTGTGAGCTCCGTTAGAAGGGCCTAAATGTCCCACCATGGATTCTCTCAGGGCTGGGAAGGGGCAATAAGCATTCTTAGATCCCAGCCCAAACTCTAAGGGCTTACTGCAGAGTGTTCTCTTTGCTGATTTTGGGCAATCATTTGTGTGCTAGTTTGAGCCTAGCTAGCATGTTTTGGTGNGGTGGTTGAGAGCCCCTCCTGGGGACTTAGGTTTCTGGGACGGGAGTTGTGTTTGTATTACCTTTTTTTTACCTTGTATATTTCTGCATATACTGTAAATATCTGCTTGTAAATTGTGCCAGCTGTAAATATAAGCTTCATTCAAATTTCCAGAGCCAACTGAGTCTAGTCTGGGTAATTTCTAAAAGTGGGAGGGGGCGGGGGATACCCAAACCACTACAATTTGGCATATGAAGCATAACAGAGTGAAAGCTTGGAATAATGCAAAGTTTCTCAAACAAAAAAATTCCTTCCAAGTCAGACCCAGTATGAGGCATTCACAGAAAGCATTTAGTATAAGCCCTTCTCCAGGTAACCCCCACAATAAAATAACTACCATACTCGGCTTGTCTGAAGCAGATCCAGTAGGAAAAGTGTGGCAGTGCAGAGGCGCTGGTGACAGGGTGCTGGAGAAGGTGCAGGGGAATGAAAGGACTTGCCTGGGTACTGTCTGCATCAAAGGGGTCACTAAGATAAAGAAAGTCTGCCAGCTCACTGCTGTTCGAAGACCAGAAAAGGAAACAGATACAGTTAGCAAAGGAACGAGGAGCAAACCTCATCCCTGCTTTATCCAAACACGGCATTGTTGCTTGCATGCAATGGGATGGCAGAGATGTCAAAAAAAATGGGATCTCAACTTGCCAGTTTGGATTATCCTCATATAAATCCGACAAAGCAGGGGACATTACTGCATGGCATCTGGGTGATGCTTTGCTTGCACAGCCACCAAGGTGGCTTCCAATATTTCTAAGCATACTTTGCTCTGCTGACGTGACTTTCCATATTCTAAGGCTCAGCACCCAGCATGGAATATCAAGCTGTGCCATGTCAGGGTCCCTGACCCAGCATGGGGACAATAATAAGAAAAGTTACCTAGCCTTAAGAGGGGAAGATGAAACAAGTCCAGAAAGATATCAAGGCTTGAGCATGGAGGGATCCTGTAGTATCAGATTAGAGAGAAGCAGTGCTAATAAACGGCCAAGTGATGGTAGCCTGGGAAAAGTCACTGGGAAAAGACTTGCCAATCTGAATAATGGGGCAAGGGTGGAAGGCTGGACCATGGGCTCTTCAGAGGTCCCTTCAAATGTCAGTTATCCCCTGATTCCATGAACATGTTTTAAATGGCTGAAAGACTTCCTGAAGTTTGTAATGATTTTGAGAAACTGTTGGGATAAGAAGCACACCATCATCTTAATACACACTCACCATGTCTTCTGGTGACTGCCCTGAACTGAAACAGAAAATATCTCAGTTCAGTCACTGGCACTGCATCAGACTTTCTGGATGATACTGAAAATAGACCCAAAATATCAGAGCAGTCAGACTAAATATCCCATTAACACAACACCCTTTCTTTGGCAGGAGCTAAACCAGATGCTGGATAAATTGTTTAACCAATAATCCTTGTGCTGTGCTCTTAGTGCCCACATGGTCAAGAATGAGAGTAATCCTTTCTTCCTTCCACTGTTTGCCAGTCTCTAGAGCAGAGCCCTGTTTTGTTCAGTTTGCACAGCACCCAGCACAAGAAATACCAAGCCCCCCTGTGTCATTGCCACGTGCACCTGCAAACTCCTCCCTCCTCTGAAAGACCATGAAAATGATGCTTTCTGTAGCTTACTTGACTTGTCTTGTCTTGACTTGCCACTGAAGAGTAAACCCTGGAGGATAAATTCAAATAAAAGTTCCTCTTTTTTTTATTATTATTATATTCTAACATTTATTTCCACTCCTCCTCAATTTTGAAGCAGGTTCATGATGTGAATCACACCCTCCTGTTTGAGCTACATACCTCTGGCATATTCCTGCCTGGCCTAGCAATGGTGTACAAGGCAGTGAGGGTGAGCAAAGGATGGCCACTGCTACTTTCTGAGGCAGGAGACAGTAAATTTTCCAGCACAGCTCAACTCTCCTCCTTCAGCATGCAGGCAAAGTGCCTGCACCAGGCAAAGGTGCACAGCTTTTCTTCCACCAGATCCAGTGCAGAGCCAGGGGTTACTTTGTTGTGATTTAGAGAAATCAAAGGTTTTGCCCATTTTTTGTGCCAAACCCTAAATCCAACACTTGTGTTGTTATAGCTACTATTGCAAGAGTGAGCCAGAGGCCTCACACAGTAAATTCAAAATAATTAAGACCATCTGCTGCTCAGGACTGCCAGCCCACAGCTCCCTGCAGACTGAGTTGAGACATGCAGTTAACAATATCCAAATTAAATTCCCTTGAAAGTCACCTAAACCCAGTCAGTCATGCTGCCCCTCTTGCATCCAGCAGCAGGTAAAAGCCAATCAAAGCAATTCCAGTAGAAGCTCTGGTTCTTTACAGTGAGTATTCAGATATATGTGCATAAAAATGGAATGCATATATAGGTCTATGTGCACATCTTCTGACTGGATCTCACATCAGCTGAGCACCCGTCCTAAGGAGTCTCAGACATAAATGGACATCCATGTGAATCTAGCTTTCATAACTTGGTAAATGATGCCCCGAATTCAGTCTCCAGGATTCCTAATAAAGACAAAATGCAATCAGAGAGGCTGACAACACAGTTCTTTACAACAGCATGGGAAAGAGACCTGATTTGGGCCACTCTAGATCGTTACTTGTAATGTTGAGGCAAACACCATCAAGCGGACACTAAGATCTTTTATCCCTGGACTTCAGAAGGCTGACAGATGAGTGTCATTTCCTTCCCTTTCTATACCTCTGAGCTGAAAGCACTCCTGTCTCAGCAGCAGTTTTCTTCAGAAGCTAGCTAGTGCTATCAGTGCCTTTTGCCAATAGAAGCTATAATTACATTAAATGGTTGATTTGCAGAAGCAGAAGGAGGAGAACAACATGTGCAGAGCAATGTTACACAACATCGCAAAGAGTTTACACACTTCTGTCACTCCAGCAAACACTTACAATGACACTCAAATACTCCTGTTTTCTCTCTGTATTTTGGAGATAAGACTGGTTTGAATTCTTCCCTGGGATTATCTGATGGCTGCACACAATTTGATTCATTGCAACCATCAGAGGGGAGCTGGATGACCCCCAAAACAATTCTCTGCTATGAATAGCCATTGTGATCCCACACAAACAATGGCACAAGATGTCGCAGGTCCTTTCCTGAGCTTTGGAGAGGGATGCTCAGACACAAGGAATTAAAAACAAACCAGCACCATTTCCATGAAGTGGAGATGATTGCCACATGCACTGCCTCTTCTCTTGGAAGCATACTGGTGTTCAGGTAAGTGCTTTCTAACTCCAAATGCTGTCCTTTCTCCCTAAGTCTCTGCAGTAATCAGGATTCTGCCTTTAAATCTGAGTGCACTTTGTAGGCTTAATAAGGCAAATGGCAGCAATAATGGCAGCAATTATAAATATGTTCAGTGTTCAGACCTAAAGGAAAATACACTAAAGATGAAAAATGCCATCACTCGAGAATATTTTTGAAGCCACACAGACACTAATGGGTAAGTTTGCACGGCTATAAATATCACAGGCACAGAGCTCACATTATTGAGGGCACGTGTTTGATGATCGTTCCTTCAAAAGTCTCTGGGCAGAGTTAAAGCATGAGGGCAAAAGTGATCTGGGAAATATCAAAATATTACAATCTTCTAAAGACACACACAGCTTTTCTTGATGGCTTGGCAAAAATACACTCGAGGCTCCAGATGTATTCCTCCTGCAGAAGTGCCTGTTTATGGCAAAGGGAGAGCGTACAGTATTGCTAAACAAGTTGGCAGTGCATCAGCATAAGCAACTTGGTAAGGAGTTATCTTAATGGCATTGTATATCCTGTCCTGAGTGTCATGGTGAAATGTCTCAGGGAACGGTTTGTAATAACCCCCTTACAGCCTTCCCACGTGTATCGGCAGGATCCAAAACACATGCAGAGTGGACACAAGACAAATTGATGGGGATCTTGGTTGTCATGAGGAGTTCCTTAGCTCCTCAGGAGAAATTCGGCTGGAATCTGGCAATATCCTGAACACAAACTGTTCCAAATAAGCTGTCAGGAGACCTGAAGTACTCTGTTTTCCCATCTGCTCTCCAAAGGGCAAAAGGACAAACTGAGTACGTGTCATTAGCAAATCATTAACTCATCTTTTTTCTTATTTTATTAGCTTTTGTTTGCCAGTATCTATGAAGCATTTCTCCCAGTAGCTCCTCTCAGACACTATTAAACCTGGCCCATAACAAAACTGGGAGGTTTCCCATTTCTGCAGCCTGGGAAATGAAGCATGGTAAGGTAGAATTTCTCTGAAGTTCTTTTTCAATCCCAGTTTTCTCCTTCCTCCAGCCATCATGCAACGTGGATCCAAGCTGTGCATTGGAGAGGCATCTGACTCCTGTCACTTGGTCTCAGTGCAAATGCCATGAGGTATAAGTTACAGGTTGAGACCTTCATAGTTCATTGCTCCATGGGCCCCTTCTGGACTTTCCTACCTGTTCTATAGCCTCTCAGGAGAAAGAGGTGGTGCACTGTTTCCTGTGCCAGCTGTGCCACTATCCTTGAGCTCTCACACTTTTGCCAACTGGGGAAACGAGGTTCCAAGCTGAAAACATGACAGATCTTGTTTGGTTTGCTAGTAAGACAAGAATTTGTCCTGCAGAACCAGACAGAGGTCTACCTGGGACTGTCAAAATGAAACGTTTCCAACCTCAAAATGTATGCTGTGGTACTTCTCTGATGCTATTATTGACTAGACATTGATGTGGGTGGTAAAAGGAGTCAGCCTCATGACATGCAATAATTTTGATGCTTTTGTGGCACTGCTCTGAAGACTGTTGCTGAGCACTGTTCAAGCTAGCAAGGTATAGAATCATAGAATGGTTTAGGTTGGAAGGGACCTCAAGGATCATCCAGCTCCAACCCCCTGCCATAGGCAGGGACACCTCCCACTAGAGCAGGCTGCTCAAGGCCTCATCCAGCCTGGCCTTAAACGCCTCCAGAGTGGAAGCATCCACAACCTCCCTGGGCAACCTGTGCCAGTGTCTTACCACCCTCACTGTAAAGAAGTTAGTTACCACCCTCACTGTGAAGAAGGTAGTTGCTGCAGAGTTGAGGCTCCTGGTATGCACTTGATTCACCCTTTATTGCTGTCTTTGGAAAGACACAGGACCCACATATATTGCCCACTGCAGACTTTTTAAGGCTGCCTGTAGGCTTGGACCTGCTTTCTTCATAAGCAGCAAGTCTGGAAGAAAACCCTCTTCTTGAGCAGAGCAGATGGGTTAGCTGTTTCAAATCCATCAGAGGGTCTCAGTCCATCACTGGAGATGCCTTGGAAGCTCAAATGCCAGTGGTCTGTGAAGCCCCTGTGTGCAGAAGCAGGTAGCCCTACAGTCTGCTGCTGGTGTCCCAGTAGCTCCCTTTGAAAATGGCATTAGGCTTAATTTAGTTGCCTAACCAGAGGAGTACTTAGTCACTCTCTGCCCTTCAGTCCCCTACTGCTGCAGATTCTGTGCCCACCTCCTAACCGCAGCAGACTTGGTGTCCTTAGGGCATCTCTCGTGGCACAACCTGCCTACATTTCAGCTTGGAAACCAGGCCCACAGCCCTCAAATGCCCATGTTTTAAAACTATCAGCATCAACAAAACAAGGGGAGACTTACAAAATACAGTGCCTGTCAGTTCATGTTTATGTACGTAGGATCCAGCGCATGTGGATGAGGATAGAAATGTGCTCTCAAGCTTATGCAAAGTTTCCACCAGGACAGCAACAGCTCAGATGTACTCACCCACTCACTGCTGGTTTCTGAACCTCATTTTCTAAGTATACTTTGCCCAATCCACGAGGGGAACACAGCACTTGGCACGTCCCAAGAGGAAACGCAGATGTCTGGCTCTTGGCCTCTGGAATTTCTTAAACGTCTCTGGACAGAAGGGGAAAGGCCATAGGTCAAGTAGCACTATTTATTCTGCCCAGTTTCCTACCAATTGTTCAAAAGCACCCAGCAAATAAGGCATGGTCATTTCTTCTCGGCAAGACCTGTGGGGGCTGCCAGCAAGGCATGACGAATTCCAGTCATTCCTTCAGGATCCTGGGGGCTGCCCAAACACAACTGGGCAAAATTGGTTCCAACAGCCCCCTATTTGCTGAGGAAGGACCTGCTACCAGACAGAATACTATGTCCTCACAGCACTGGCTCTGTTTGTTTACTGTCACTAAGCAGGGAAGAGGTCCTAAGCATCAAGAGGTGTCCTGCCTGCTGGAAAGCCAGGTAACACACAGAGGCAGTCTGGTGAGGATGCCTGAAGGTTTTCTTGCTTTTCAGGCAGGAATGCAAAGGAGAGAGAAGAGATGCTTGCTTGGACTTCATAGAACCATAGAATTAACCAGGTTGGAAGAGACCTCCAAGATCATCCACTCCAACCTAGCACCCATCCCCAGCCAATCAACTAGACCATGGCACTAAGTGCCTCATCCAGGCTTTTCTTGAACACCTCCAGGGATGGTGACTCCACCACCTCCCTGGGCAGCCCATTCCAATGCCAATCACTCTCTCTGGGAAGAAATTCCTCCTAACATCCAGCCTAGACCTTCAGTTTTGTATTTTATCACGCCTTTGATCTTTAACTTAATTAAAGAGTGTACTGAGACAGTGGAACTGGTTGCCCAGAGAATTTGTGGATGCCCCATCATTGGAACTGTTCAAGGCCAAGTTGAATGGGATCTTGAGTAATGTGACATAGTGAAAGATGTCCCTGTTAATGACAATGGAGGTTGTACTAGATGATCTTTAAGGGCCCCTTCCTACCCAAACCATTCTATGATTCTTCAAATTTCAGAGAAGAGTGTTGAGAGAACACTCACAAAGTAAAAAGTTGGGAAGTAGGTCCTCAGGATCCAGACAGAAAATAACCCTGTAGCCCTAAGAAAAGAGCTAGGGTAAGCACAGTCCCTTCCCACCTCAAACCAGGTGGCTTCTTCCTCAAGGACACAGTTTGTCCCATAGGTTTTTTTTTCCCAGCCCAAGTAGTCACACATATAGTTACCAAACAGCAGCCCAGACCTGGGCACTCATTGGGATAGATATCCAAAAGCTGCTGAGTTCTGAACTGTCTCAAACCACACAGAGCAGCAGACTCTGGCTGTACCAGTGCTTTCTGTGCCACCAGCATGTCTGCACTCACTGCAGGCAGTGTGCACTGGGTGTTTTGATCTGAAAAATGAACCTAGTATGTGCTCCAGATGCTTTTTCTGTGCTAAAACCAAAACAATGTAGTAAGAACTGCAATGGTTCCATGAACAGCAGGTCAGGGTGGCATGAAGGTTCCTGGCTGGCATTATTGCTACTCAAATAATTGGGTGGAAAAACTGTAAGCAGTGACCTGACTCTTCATCCTGCCCTCACATCACCTACAAGGGCTGTAACTGATCAGTACTTGTCATGTAAAAATGCTCCCACTATGCAGGATATTGCTAATGCAGAAGTGACATTCATTCTGCACATCCATCAGCTATTTTTATGATAAGAAGAGAGAGAGGTCTGACACATCTGCATCATCCAGCCATTTCTGATCAGCCAAAGGGCCTTTTGGGCCAAAGGACTTTGCATATCAGCTGCAGCCTTCCCCTTACACTGGCACCAAATCATCATCTTGCTCTGGGTGGTTTCCCTTCTCCTCCTCCAATAGGTAGAAAACCTGTTTAGAAATAAGGGCAAGAGTATGACCACCTCTGGTCACTGCTGCTATGCCTGCTACATGCCAGCACCACTAGGGCAAGCTAATCTACCTAACTTGAGTTTCTACAGTGAGTATTGAAGAGATTTCAGGGCAGGCTACAATCCAAACAAGTGTCCATGCAAGAGTTAAAACAATCACTGTTATGACTTCATCACTGAGTTGAACCAGCCTAACATTTTGCAAGTTAGATGTACCCAGGTCTCTGTTTTGTTCCACGGGACCTAACACAGCAGTGTTCTGATTCATACACGATGTTCCCAGGCATGGTCCCAAAACAAACAAGAAGTTACAGCTCAGCAATCCCAGGCTTAACTGATGGGGCTTAAATCATCCACTGAAAACCCACTAAAATGAAGAGGAGTGTGTCTTGGTTTCCAGCGGAGCAGAAGCACTTTCTGTATCATTTCCACATCACCAAACAAAGCCTAGGAGATCCAAATTCTTTGACTCAGCCATCAGACCTTGATTGTTTGATTGCAAGGGCACAATATGTCTGGGTTAATAGTTCACCACTCTTGTAAAGAACTTTGGTCATGCAGTGCTGTGAGTGATCACCCTCCAACCTAGTGGCGGCACCTCCAGCTTGTCTTTAGGTAACTGTGTATCCCTGCCTACCGCTGTAAAAATACTTTGTCTCTCTGATCTTCTTAAGGGAACCTGAGATCCCTCAAACCCCCACAGACCCTGGCCCAAAGAAGTATTCAAACATGTTCTATTTTAACCACTCTTTTTGGTGGAGCAGAGTGATGAGGTGACTGTACGTGTGGAGTTTCTTTTGCACAGGCAGGAACAGATGCTGAGGTCATCCCTGTGTGTTTGCAGTAACCGTATTTGAAGAGGGTTGATGTCCCCTGCTTGGCTAATCCTCAGGAAAGGAGCTATGTGGTTGCAGTGCTTCTGCTCACTTCTGTCCTGAGTGTACTACTTATCCCTGCTAGTTGCCTTGCTGACCCTGGCAGACTTATGCACTAGATTTGCCCCAGAGTTCTGGTGGAGCTTTGCTGTGGTTTAATCCCAGCCATTAACTAATACCTACGCAGTCACTCACTTTCTCCTGGTGTGAAGGGTGAAAGAATCAAAAGGGTAAAAGTGAGAAAATTCCTTGGTTGAAATAGACAATCTAACAGCTATAGCAAAAACCATGCACACAAAGTAAAACAAGGAACTTGTTCACTACGTCCTACCATCGGGCAAATAAGTGTTCATCTATCTCCAGGAAAGCAGAGTTCCATCACATGCAATAGTTACCTGAGGAAAAAAAGAACTACTACTCTGACCTTCTCCCACATACACTTCTTTCCACAGCTTTATATGCTGAGCATGACATCATATGCTATGGAATAGCCCTCTGGCCAGCTGAGGTCAGCTGTCCTAGCCCTCTGCCCTCCCAATTTCTTGTACACCCTCAGCCTACACACTGGTGGAGCGCTGTGAGGAGAAAACTCTGTGTAAGTGCTGCTCAGCAATAACAAAAACATTCCTGAATTACCAACACTCTTTTCAGCACAAATCCAAAACACAGCCCCATACCAGATACTACAAAGAAAACAAACTGTACTCCAGCCAAAACCAGCACATGCCTCTACCTAGGGCTGCTTTCTGTGGCTCTGTCATATTCACAGGGCTGTGCTAAGGGAATGGATAGGGTAGGCTGCAACCCAAATCTGGATAGGACACAAGGCTCCAAGAAGAGGTTGTCTCCTATGTGAGTCTGGAGAGATGGAGTGCCTCAGCTCCAGCAGACTCCTAAATGCCACCAACCGAAGATCGAAGAAGAGTTCTCTGGCTCACTTCCAAGTGAAAAGGGAAGAAAGAGACATGAAGAAAACATCAGAAAGGACTCAGTAGAAATTGAATGTGCTCCATGCCTTGGAACATCTTACAACTTCTTTTTAGATGAAGTCCAAGTGCAAATATGGTCCTGCTCAGAGACAGATGATAAGAACTGAACCCATAAGCAAAGTAATGAGCTCCTAAAACACTTGCTGCAAGTGTGGGAAGCTGCTCAGAGGAGCTAGAAATCATGCAAAATTATGGAGGGTACGAACTCAGGAGCTTAACTCTGGCCTGCTGGGATTGCTCTCATAACTCCAATCTTAACACATGATCTGTTTAAGGGAGATAGGAAGGAAAGAAGGAGTGCAGGGGTGCTGCTATGCATCAAGTGTACATACCACTGCCAGCAACCTGTCACTTGACAATGAAGAGTGTGGCGATGGAGCCCACTGAGTAAATACATACAGCATGTGAAATGAAGGGGAGAGCCGTGAGCTCTCTGCTCTGGACCACCAGGACTGGTGAGGAGGAGAGAAGAATGTCTGTATGGATTTTCAAGCCGCCAATAAAGATGCAAGGAAGAAGCTGTTACCCCAGAGAGGGGCTGAGGGTGGCTGGTGGCAGTCAGACATCGCTGTGTTTATACTGCAGCTGCCTCTTATGGAAAGTTCATAGAGTCCAGCTTTCTGCTGAAAATGAGAAACAGCAAGGACTTTGATTCACAGCTGAGATTTATCTGGGTACTGCCCGTGGTCTCTGTGGTAAGGCTCAGATTTTACAGTTCACTGCCCCAGGTTGTAATTCATGATGAGAGAGGCTATTAAAAGGAGATTTACACAAGATACAGAACTTCCCAAATTATCCACTAAGGCTAAGCAGCGAAGCAAAGAGTTGACTTTCACTCTGCAGAGAGAAAATCACTTCCCTTCAGCCAGAATTTTATACCTCACCCTGGCCAGTCCTTTCTTTCTTTCAAAACAAAGATGCACAGAGGTGCAAAACACAGCCAGATTGTACCTATATCAGTAAGGTGAACATGGAAAACACTGAGCGATAGTCCTGGTAATTCGTACACCCCTGATCCATCCTGCAGGACTCTTAACATAGTCTTCAGCATAGTTTTGGCCCATAGAGAGCAGTCTTCTTATTTGGAAGGGATAGAGAACAGTTTCCTTATTTGGAAGGAAAGAGACATTATCCTGGTGGAAGTAAACTGGGCCATAATGTTGGCATCAGAACGAAAAAAGAGTATTTCAGCTGGTTTACACTCATTAGCAGAGGTGCAACACCCAGTACTGGAGATCTAGTTCAGACTCCCTTGGATTCAAGCCTTCCATTACCATGGAAAGTGCAAACTACATGATGTGGAGTGACAGGGCTTGCTTTGTGTCTGCTGCTGAAGGACTTTCAGTATTATAAAATGAGTCATAGAATCAACCAGGTTGGAAGAGACCTCCAAGATCATCCAGGCCTAGCCAGTCAACCAGACCATGGCACTAAGTGCCTCATCCAGGCTTTTCTTGAACACCTCCAGGGACAGTGACTCCACCACCTCCCTGGGCAGCCCATTCCAATGCCAATCACTCTCTCTGGGAAGAACTTCCTCCTAACATCCAGCCTACACTTCCCTCAGCACAACTTGAGACTGCGTTCCCTTGTTCTCTTGCTGGTTGTCTGGGAGAAGAGACCAACCCCCACCTGGCTACAACCTCCCTTCAGGTAGTACATGAGTACATGTTTACTGATGCAGACACTGGATATCTCATCTGCCAACCCTGAGACTCATAACTCCTAGTACATTATAGCTGTTACTTGCCCAAAGATGTTTTATGTAAAGTGGAAAATCCTCAAAGACAGGATTTAGAAAGCCCTACACCAAACCAGACAATCTGCTACATCAGATGTTCTCCAAAGTTACCTGAGAGGCCTGCATCCCTTTCCTTATTCCCTCAGATACACCTAACCCAGTATGCACTTGCTGTCATTGTGCACTTTCTTACCCTAGCAGCGTTGGACTCAGGCTTCACCCACACCCAGGAGAGCTTGTTCTCCTTAGACCAGACTATGTCACCCAGGGGGAGGCAGACAGCTTTCCTCCTGCCATGTGCATTGCAAAAGAACCCCCAAAAGCTGTAGCTCCATTAGTGTCCTATTACAGCAGTGAACGGGGCCTCAGGATCGCTTTCATGTGATACAATACCAGTTAAATTAGTAATATGAACTCCTTGCTTCATGTACCGAGGAATGTACACCAGACAGGATGAAGCCAGCCTCATAGTGAACTGTATGTAGTCTTTACTGGACCATGACAGAATGACTCAAGTATGCATGCCAGAGGCATGACTGTCACTGGTTGGTGGCATTTTTCCTTTCTTTTATTTTCCTTCTTTTTTTCAGTAACATCTGTTTCAACCCAGGTAAAGATGGACAGATGTGTGTGGATCATATGATGATGATGAGGCTGGAGGAGTCTCAAATTGCACCCAATACTCAGATACTCCTAACTGCTGTAAATGTGTCAGGAAAATGAGAGGGATGGACAAGCTGTGTTTGTGTGAGAGAGGCATGGCTGAAAATACTCCCAGGGCCCATGGCTTGACCCTTAGATGATCTGAGTATTTGATCTCAGAGATCTCATAAGCTTTGCAAGCACAATCAAGCATCAGCTCACAGATGTGCAAAGTTACAATTCCTCCCTCTCTCATTCCTGCAGGGGAAGAACCCTGCAAGGTGTATTCTCACAGCTTCTCACTTCAGGGTCAATTCTTAGCATTTAGTTTTTGACTTGAGTGCTTTCTAATGTGGCACACAAAGAAGATTTATTACTGGTAGTTATTTCCATTAATAACACAATAAATCTTCATACTTATATGGTCATATCTAGAGGCTATAAACATGGTTCAGCATGAGAGAGAGGTCTGAAGGTAACTCTGACCTCTCAACAGCCAGGGAGTGATGCCAGCCTCCTAACACTGGCTAGGTAACAGGGATATGAGATTCCCTTCCTCTCTTACTTCAGGCAAAGCTTGCTCTGCCCTCCCAGCTGTGTTATTAAACTGGAAATGAACTTCAGGATTTCACATCCTTTGGTTGTCTGAAATAGGATTTTGTCTCATAGAAACATAAAATCAGTCAGGGTTGGAAGGGACCAAAAGGATCACCTAGGTCCAACCCCCTGCCATGGGCAGGAACACCCTACCCTAGATCAGGCTGACCAGAGCCCCATCCAGCCTGGCCTGAAACACCTCCAAGGATGGGGCCTTAACCATCTCCCTGGACAAACCATTCCAGGCTCTCACCACTCTCATGCTGAACAACTTCCTCCTCACATCCAGCCTGAACCTACCCATCTCCAGCTTTGCTCCATTCCCCCTAGTCCTGGCACTCCCTGATAGTCTGAAAAGTCCCTCTCCAGCACTTTTGCAGGCCCCCTTCAGATGCTGGAAGGCCACAAGAAGGTCACCTCAGAGCCTCCTCTTCTCCAGACTGCACAGCCCCAACTCTTTCAGTCTGTCCTCATAGGAGAGGTGCTCCAGCCCTCTGAGCATCCCAGTGGCCCTTCTCTGGACACGCTTCAGCACATCCACATCCTTCTTGTAATGGGGGCTCCAGAACTGGATGCAGTACTCCAAATGGGGTCTCATCAGAGAGGAGTAGAGGGGAAGAATCACCTCCCTCAACCTGCTGGTCACACTTCTCCTGATGCAGCCCAGGATCTGGTTGGCCCTCTGGGCTGCCAAGTGCATACTGCTGGCTCATGCTCAGCTTATTGTCTACCAGCACCCCCAAGTCCCTCTCCTCAGGGCTACTCTCCAGGCACTCACTGCCCAGCCTGGATTTCTGCTTGGGATTGCCCCTACCCAGATGCAGGACCCTGCACTTGGTCTTGTTGAACCTCATGAGGTTGGCTTGTGCTCACCTCTCCAGCCTGTCCAGGTCCCTCTGGATGGCATGCCTGACCTCCAGCCTGTCTGCTGCACCACACAGCTTGGTGTCATCAGCAACTCAGGGTGCACTCAGTGCCTCTGTCCATGTCACCGACAAAGATGTTGAACAAGACTGGTCCCAGTCTTGAACAAGAGGGACTCCACTTATCACTGGTCTCCACTTGGCTATGGACCCATTGACAGCCACTCTTTGGGTGTGGCCACCAAGCCAGTTCTTTATCCATCTCGTGGTCCACCCATCAAACCCATGTGTCACCAGCTTGGAGACCAGGATGTGGTGCAGGACAGTGTCAAAGGCCTTGCTCAGGTCCAGGTAAATGACATCAGTTGCTCGCCCCTCGTCTGTTAATGTTGTGACCTGTTCATAGAAGGCCACCAGGTTTGTCAGGCAGGATTTGCCCTTGGTGAAGCCATGCTGACTGCAGCCAATCACCTCTTCACTATTCTTCTGTCTCAGTAGTGCCTCCAGGAGCATCTGCTCCATGATGTTACTGGGCACAGAGGTGAGACTGACTGGTCTGTAGTTCCCTGGCTCCTCATTCCTACCCTTTTTGAAAATGGGAGATATTTTTCCCTTTTTCAGTCAGTGGAGACTTCAGCAGACTGCCAGGACTTATGGAATAGAGAAGGGTTTAGCAACCTCATCTGCCAGTTCCCTCAGCGTCCGTGGGTGTATCCCACGGGGTCCCATGGACTTGAACATTTTCAGGTTCTTCAGGTGATCACGAGCCTGATCTTCACTTATGATGGGCATCTCCTCCTTCCAGCCCCTGCCATTTCTTCCATGGCTTCAGGAGTGTGTCTGGAGGCCTTTGCAGTGAAGACTGAGGTAAAGAAGTCATTAAGAACCTCAGCCTTTTCCATGTCACTTGTGACCATTTCACCTGTTTCCTTTCTGAGGGGGCCCACACCTTCCCTAGGCTTCTTTTTACCATTAATATACTTGTATAAATTCTTGGTGTTCCCTTTGACCTCCCTGGCTAGATTCAATTCAAACTCTGCCTTGCCTTTCCTAACCAGATCCCTAGCTGCTTGGGCAGCTTCCTTATATCGCCCCCATTCCATCTGTCCTTTCTTCCACTCCTTGTAGAGTTTCTTTTTGTGTGACAGTGTGTCCAGGAGCTCCTTGCTCAGCCAGGCAGGTCTCCTAACATTCTTCCCTGCTTTCCTCTTTATTGGTATGCATTGCTCCTGGACACAGAGGAGGTGATCCTTGAATACTGACCAGCAGTCCTGGGCTCCTCTTCCCTCTAGGGCTTCATCCCATGATACTTTGGCCAGCAGATACTTGAAGCAATCAAATTTTCACACCAAAAGTCTAGGGTGGTGAGCTTGGAATACCTCCTCCTGGTTGCCCTGTGGATCTTAAATTCAACTCCATCATGGTCACTGCAACCAAGGCTGTCCCTGAGCCTCACGTCAGTCACCAGCCCTTCCCTGTTGGTGAGAGCAAGGTCCAGCATAGCACCTTTCCTTGTTGGTTCCTCTACCATCTGGAAGAGGAAGTTGTCATCCTGGATGGCTGATGCTTTGCTGTGTTGTCCCTCCAGCAGATGTCAGGGTGGTTGAAATCCCCCATGAGGACCAGGGCTTGTGACCTGGAAGTTGTTTCTATTTGCCTGTGAAGGGCCTCATCTGTTTGGTCCTGCTGATCAGGTGGCCTGTAGCAGACCCCTACTGTAACCCCTAATTCAATTTCTAAACAAAGTTCTGTTCCTCAGAGGAGAAAATGAACCATCTAGATTATTTCTAGATTAAACAAATGGTATCAGTTTGCAGAGTCTAAATATTTCACCATTCTCCCTAGGTAATTGAGGCTATTTTTTTCTGAACTTTTTTTTTACAACTCTTTTTATTTGTTCCCTCAATAATTACAATTCACTTAGGATTAATAGCTTTTGGCAATGTACTTACACAAGTCCTACCTAACCTGAAAACTTCCTCTTGCAACATCTTTAACAGTAACCCATTTATTTCCCTCCTGTCTATCCTACCAAACATTCATATATTAAAATAAATAACTGCAATGTCTTGAACATAGTCCAGGGGAGGGTCAGGCATCGCACAGGTGTGATGGTTTGGGAGTTATCCCCTCCCCACTCCCCTCCAAAAAAAAAATTACCCAGACTAGACTCAGATGGCTGAAACTTAAAGAATGAAGTTATATTTATCACTTAGCACAATATACAAGCAGATATACACAGATATATACAAGTTAAAAGTAATACAGAAACACAATACCCTTCCCAGAAACAGAGTCCCCAGGAGGGCTTCCAACCCAATGCCCCCTTCCTCCCCTCCCTCTTTCCCTCCCTGCAGAAATAACCAGATCAACCTACATATATCTCACATGATAAACCTGGAGATCTGAGGTGAGATGTCAAAAAAAATAAAGACAAGGAGGTTAGAGGGAAAAGGGTTAGATTGGGTTAGAGTTAAGGCAGAGGCAACCACAGAGATCAGACCACCAGAAAGAATGCACAGCCGGAAGGGAGCTGAGCAGCATGTGAGAAGTGAGTGTCTTATATATATTTGACTGGTTGTGTTTCTCAGCAGAAGAATGAGTGACATAGAGCACATGTTGTTTTTTCTTTCTTCTCACAGCTAAGGATTTAATTTCTCTCACTAAAATATTCCAGTTAGTCTCGAACCAGCACAACAGGGAAACCGCAAATGTCACAGCCTGCAAGCACTGCGTCCTGGTTTTGAGAAGCATGAGCTCAAGCTGAGTAGGCTTCCTCAGGAGTGACTAATGGACAATCCATCTGACTTGCCAGGAAGCAGGACCCAAGGCTGTGCAGTACAGGGCTTCCAAGAAAAAAGGGACTTATCTGTAAACTGAAAACAAAAGCACTCAACATTATGAGAAACAATTCCCTGCTTGACAAGTGTTAAAACAAAGCCACTGAGCTGTCTTTATAAGGAACAAGTCTACCAAACAGGAAGGGCAAAGGTGTGACAATGTCTGGGTAAAAGAATAAAAAGCACAGATATATTCTCCTGCCATTATGCTGGATAAAAGACCAGTAAACATTTCATGACTGTGGAAGGTCTGACGTTGTGCAAGTGCTTTTGCTCTGCTGGATGATGGAGCCAAGCCAACACTCTCAGACAGGGTCTGCACCTGCCCTGTGCTCACTGGCATAGCAAGGAAAGTGTCCACACAGCATGAAGGGCCTCATGCCAAACAAAAAAACAAAAACCACTGCATCTCCTGGGTATCAGCACTCACTGGTCATCTTGTATAGCAAAAAGGGAGCACAGACTCTTCTTCACACAGGAGGAAGCAAGAGAGAGAGAGAGAGATGTCAAAGGGTAAAATGTTTGCTCCTGCCAAATCCAGAGAAGAGCTTACACTGGTTTCAATGGACCCAGTTATTTATCCTTAGGTTTCAGGGCTAAGGAAGACTACTGAATGTCCAGTCTAAACCTCCCACAAGGAACAGCAATTTAACATGCCATGCCTGAAACCCTCTAGTGAACAACAGCAGTAGCCCCCTCCCTTCTCTGTCACTGGGCTACACAACAGCAAGTCACATTCTGGAAGGAACAATACATTTTGCTCTACTCACAAATTTTACATTCTAGAGCATAAGCAATGTCATGTCTCATGCAGCAAATATGGATGGAAGGCTGCTGATTTCAGAGATATCTGCTGTATAATCTTGTTTTGATTATCTCAAAGAGCAAAGAGCCCATACATGCCCTTGGAAGTTCTTTCAGTGGTTAACTGCACTTCCCCGCAGGCACTTAATGGATATGTAGAGCACCTTCCTCCCAGCTGCTTTTGAGGGCACATGGTTGAGTATTAATACTACATGCTGGCATTAGGCTGTGTTTCACAGGGAAAAAATGTGCAGCCTTCCATAAGCAAATTAGGGAACAGAAACATCAAGAAATTGAGAACAGAGCATGAAAAGAACTCATCTCCAAACAACACCGATGGCAAGAATTGAGGCTTCCTGTCAGCGAGGAAACTGGGATTTAAAACTATGACTGTTGGGACTGCCTGCTACCTTGCAGCATTAAAGAGATGACAAGAGTGCTCCCTCTCTCCTGACAGGCTCATGATGGCCCCTTTCATAGGCAAGCTCATTCTGTCAGAACATCAAGAACCATCCCTTGTTCAAGTTAGATGCACAGTGCACACAGTGTCATCGAAAGTGTCCAGGCTGTTCAATATTTTCATGGTCTTGTAGGCCATGTTTTACATGAGCAAGGTACCCAGACCCCACTAATCTACCAGACACCACAACTGAAAGAAACCATAGCAGCTTGAGGTACGATGGGCAGATGCAGAAGAACTCATCTCCAATGGACACTAGTTCACACAGCTGCCACACTCTCCAGTATTTGCCCATATCTGCAGGTGCTACAACCATTGTTAAGTGGGATTCTATAGTGATACTGCTGACTGATCAGAAACCCCTAGGTGGACTCTGTCCAAATGATCCTCTTCATTCACACTATATCCAGACTCATACATATACTGCTCTTACCTTCTTCAAATCTATACCTCTCTTTCTGCTTTTCTCTCCACCTTGCCCCATGCACTTCATCGCCATTACTTAACATTGTATAAACATCACTAGCAAAAAGTAGGCATTACAGAAAATAAACTCAAAGGCAGAAATGCTTAATATATAAACAAGCTGTTCATCAGAACCCTCATGTCATTATTCTAGAGAATAAAGGACTATAAACTCCAATGCAAGCCTCCCACTCAGCTGTAAATCATGCCACTGTATTTACACTAAAGTAATAATCAGACATACAGTTAAGAGTTTTTCCCAGAAAACTGTATCCTGAGTTTGTTCTTAGAAAGGAAGTTGCTCATAGTCTCTCACTCTCCTCTTTGATGCCTGCTATTTTAGGATCATGCTATTCCTTTTTTTTGCCTCTCTCCCTGTAAAATTGGAATGACTTTAGCCCACAGTTATTTCATAACACCTCCTTCTCAGCAAATTAATTCAGTTTTAGATACTTTGGCTTAAAAATAAGCATTAAAAAAAATATATATATTTACAGAGGCAGGAGAGAAAAGAATGCTCCAGCGTCTATTCTTTCAGCCTTAGTAATCTGCAACACACTCAGAAGAGTCTCATTCATTTTACTGTAAGGGATGTGTAATCTTGGGATGGATCTGCTTAGCAAAGATTTAGTATTGAATGGGTGATGCCAGAAAGAATAGCAGTGTGGTTGTAATGTGATGCCCAGGTATGGCTGCTCCCTAAGTTGCCCAGAATAAGCAAACATGCACGCATGCAAATTGAAGAAACTCTTGGGGAAAAAACCCACTCGCATAGTAAAGGTCCAGCTCTCAGAAAAGCTGTTCTGTAAAGTAATCCATTTCTGGAAGACTGCACTTTACTTTCATACTTTCTATAAAGTACATAAAAACACATTGCTGACCTTTTGCAAATCACAGCCAAGAATCATTTGCAATAGATGAGGTCGCTCAGTAGTTGTATTAAGATGTACAGGCTTCACTTTAACACAAGTTTGAGACTGTAGGCTGTTAGCTGGGACAAGAGGCCAAAAGTAATCTGAAATACGTTTGAGACTGTCTTCTACATGGGAAATTGTTTCAGCCATTCCTTCTCCAAACCAAGACTCTTTGAAGAAATGGAGATTTGTATCTGAGGTAGGTCTTCAAACCTCAAAAAGCCATGAAGATGTGCCTCAAATACAGAGCAAATGTCTTCTCCAGAGCTTTTGTTCCTGTACACAGTCACTCTGACACCATGTGGGACTTGGGGGTTTTGTCTGTTCTTTTCTTGCTATTGGGCTGTCAACTCAGCCCTTTGCATCTCAGCTCCTTATGATATCCCAAATCTTCATTTAGGCAGTTGCATTTCTCACAGTTATTACTGGAAATGTGCCAAAAAAGTTGCCAAAAATAGAATCATAGAATGGTCAGGGCTGGAAGGGACCTCAAGGATCATCTAATTCCAACCCCTCTGCCATGGGCAGGGGCACCTTACTACTAGATCAGGTTGCTCAGAGCCCCATCCAGCCTGGCCTTAAAAACTTCCAGGGATGGGGCTTCCACCACCTCCCTGGGCAACCTGTTCCAGTGTCTCACCACTCTCATTGTGAAGTTCTTCCTGACATCCGATCTGAATCTACTCAGACACTAGTGATGTTTTGAGTTGATCTAAAGAAAGAGATATCCATTCTTGAC
The DNA here is from genome assembly GCA_013400475.1 of Tricholaema leucomelas. Taxonomy (NCBI): domain Eukaryota; kingdom Metazoa; phylum Chordata; class Aves; order Piciformes; family Lybiidae; genus Tricholaema lacrymosa; species Tricholaema leucomelas. Next base: position 927,893 of record WAAF01012797.1, read on the forward strand.
ATTGCAGAATGAAAACTTCAGAAGGCTTAACGTTCCAACAGAAACTGGTCCCACCTGCACTGAACTCAACCAGTCCCATTCAGATTATGACTGGGCAGTTCTCACAGCACCCAGTAGAGAGCTGCAATGCATACACACTAACTAGAGTTAATTCCTTATCAGACTTGATAGTTGATAAAATAATCACATGCACTTATCTGACTGTATTTTAAAACTACTTGACTACATTTTAATCAATGAGAATTCTTTTGCCCATAAAGCACTTGAAAAAGTACACTTCCATTCTGAAAAGAAAACCCATAACATCCACAGTTTTCCTCTTTTGCATGGGATTATCAGTTTTATTTTAGTTTAATTCCTACTCAATCATTTTTAAACATAAACAACAGCAGACAAATTGGACATTTCATAACAGGTCTAAGATGGCTGGTTTGGCTGAAATCAAACACTATTTTGCTAAAGGATTTTCAATAGAATCAATAGAATCAATCAGGTTGGAAGAGACCTCCAAGATCACCCAGTCCAACCTATCACCCAGCCCTAGCCAGTCAACTAGACCCATGGCACTAAGTGCCTCATCCAGGCTTTTCTTGAACACCCTCAGGGACGGTGACTCCACCACCTCCCTGGGCAGTCCATTCCAATGCCAATCACTCTCTCTGGGAAGAACTTCCTCCTAACATCCAGCCTATACTTCCCCTGGCACAACTTGAGACTGTGTCCCCTTGTTCTATTGCTGGTTGCCTGGGAGAAGAGACCAACCCCTACCTGGCTACAGCCTCCCTTCAGGCAGTTGCAGAGAGCAATGAGGTCACCCCTCAGCCTCCTCTTCTCAGATAACAGACTCATTTTAACGTTCAGAAATGCAGGAGTAAGGGTTCTATGACCCAAATGTGAAATGCTGCTGCTAATTCGCTTATCCTGGCGTGGTTTCAGAGGTGCTCAGTGGAATTAAGTTGGAAATGTAACTTGAAACATTTTTTAAATGCTTTCACTTAACAAGACCCAGATGACATTTGGTGTCACAAACTCACCACCTGCAGCAAAAAGCCACTACCGAGAGCAAAACCTTCAGCCCTCTCCCCACGCCTCTCCCCACATCATTCTATGTAATTTGTGGTACAACCAAAAGGTCTCTGCAGACATTTATTTGTCTTGCTTGGTGCCCTTTGTGCTACTCCAACACATTGGACTTTAAAGCTTTCTGTGACAATTTTGCAATCTTTCCTATTTTCCAACCCTTATAGGCATGGATTTTGCAGCCTGTTCCTGGGAACTAGTGGCAAAGCTCTCTTTGTTTCTCCTCAGGGAAGACCTCTAAGGGCACTAAAGCTGCTTGGGAATGTTTCCTTCCCTTTTAAGGGTGAGCTTAGAGAGGCAGCCCACTTTCATCCTTAAATCTTACCAGATGAGAGGGAAGCTAGTGCCGATGGCCAGGCAGTGACAATCAGTGCTGGAACTCAGCACTAGTGGAGGTGCAGCATCAGCCTGCAGACAGGCACTTCCAGGCCATCGAAAGACAAGGCCTATGTCCTGCCTTGCTACTGTCTACAGCTCTTCCTCAGCATCCCTTTGTAGAGTTCAGTTCACCTGAGCTCACTGCATCTGCTGGCAGTGCCTAGCAAGCCCAGGCACTGCTGAAGGACAAATACTGGTGACAGTGTAACAGATCTATGTGCATGAGAAAGCAAAGCTTTTCCCAGTGACGCTTGCCATAGCCCTTTCCCTAGTGGGATCACTGCCATGCCTTGCATATTTACAGAGATCTCCCCTATCCAAGCAGAGAAGATCTGAAACTCTATTTCAAAGAGACTGCATTTAGACACTTACCTCCTTTCTGGAAAATGTTTAGTGACTTTATATTGTTGGAAAGCACTTTTCACAGGCATAAATGCTGAGCAAGCTGGGGGTTGATCTCTTCTCCCAGACAACCAGCAAGAGAACAAGGGGACACAGTTTCAAGTTGTGCCAGGGGAAGTATAGGCTGGATGTTAGGGGGAAGTTCTTCACAGAGAGAGTGATTTGCCATTGAAATGGGCTGCCCAGGGAGGTGGTGGAGTCACCATCCCTGGAGGTGTTCAGGAAAAGCCTGGATGAGGCACTTAGTGCCATGGTCTAGATGACTGGATAGGCCTGGGTGCTAGGTTGGAGTGGATGGTCTTGGAGGTCTCTTCCAACCTGGTTGATTCTATTGTATTCTATTCTATACTAGCTAATACTTAGTGATGGACAGAGTATCTGAAAAATATAAGCACCTGTCTTGAATGCAGGACTATTCAATGCCAAAAATTAATCATGCTAACATAAGCCTCCACTGTACAAGTAAACTGTCATGCTATCATTTTCAGCCCCCCCAAAAAGTGAATATGTATACTGCAACTCTAAAAATATATCAGTGTCTAGCAATAAATACCCATCACATTTCCTGCTGGGGAAAGAAAAACAAAACAAAGCAAAACAAAACATAGGAACCTGCATGGGAGAGAGAGGGATGCAAAGACTTTTTATCGTAGTGACAACAGACAAAGGATTTCAACTGAAACAAGTTAAATTTAGATTGGACATAGGGAAGAATTTTTTTTCCAGTGAGAGTGGTAAGGCACTGGAGCAGAGCACCCTGAGAGATTGTGGGTGCCCTGTCAAGGGAAGCATTCAAGGTCAGGTTGGATGGGACTCTCAGCAACCTGATTCAGTGAAAGGTGTCCCTGCCTGAGGCAGGGGGGTTGTACATGATAATCTTTAAAGGTCCCTTTAATCAAAATCATTCTGTGATTCTATCAAGTTATTCTGACAAGTATTCTGCCTGTCTGGACATCAGCACTTCCACTCCTACCAGCATAAAAACAAGCTCCATCAAGAAGAGTGAAGTTCTAGAAGCATCAGGACAATGGTAAAGATGCAGGGCACCAACTAGATCTAGCTGCCCAGGGCTGCATTGAGTCTGATCCTGAATGTCTCCAGGGAAGGGGCCTCAATCATATCCCTGGGCAACCTGTATTAGTATTTTACCACTTTCACTGTGAACTTCTTCCTCATGTCCAACCTAAATCTACCCTGCTCCAGTTTCAAACCACTGCCCTGCATCCTATTGCTTCAAGCCCTTCTAAACAGTCCTCTGCCAGTCTTCCTGCAGGTGTCCTTCAGATATTGTAATGTAGCTATAAGGTCTCCTCAGAGCTTCCTCTGGACTTTGAGGACCCAATGCAATCTGTGAATATTTCAGTTCTGCTTCCATTATGAGGTATCTCATCTCCAACTACATCCCACACCTATGTCTGCTTCTTTACCTTTCTCCATGTAGAGCTGCCTGCTCTCCTGCTGCCTTTTCTTTTCTTTTCTTTTCTTTTCTTTTCTTTTCTTTTCTTTTCTTTTTTTTTAATTGGTGGGAAGAGACCTCCTAGGTCATCCAGTCCAACCTAGCACCCAGCCCTATCCCATCAACTAGACCATGGCAGTGAGTGCCTCATCCAGTCTTTTCTTGAACACCTCCAGGGACAGCAACTCCCTGGGCAGCCCATTCCAATGGCAAATCACTCTCTCTGGGAGAGAGACTGGATAGGACTGGGTGAACTGGAAGAACTTCCTCCTAACATCCAGCCTATACCTCTCCCCCCCCTTTCTATTTCTTCTTCCCCTTCTCCAGCTCAGTCAGTGTATGCTGCAAGTCTGATTCAACTGCTTCACCTGTTCCTATGGTCACAGGCTCCTCCAGGTAATTTTTCTTCCTGTGAATTAATCATCTAATTCAACATATACCTCCAAACTCAACATATGCCTCAAAACTGCTAATATCCCCTTCACAGACTCCTCAAAGCCCTGTCTGAACTTCAGGCTCTTCTTTAGCTTTCTCTCCTAGCTATGTTTTGCCTTACACTGGTTCCTCAGATGCCATTTCCTACCTAAGGAGTTTCCAATTAAAATATTAGCCAGGATTACTCATCTCCCACAGCCAGGTATCTTTGCTTTCTCTGCCTTTAAATGACATTCACATCAAAAACCGTCCTCGTCTCCCTCTTCAGCTCTGCAAAAACCACCGTATCAAGCTGTCCCTACAAACTCCAGGCAAACTCACAACCCTCTTCCCCAGTCTAGGCCTCCAGCAATCATCCTCTGCTGGTATTTTAAAGCTTTTTGCCTGAATCAATCTTGTTTTGAAATGGTGACGATAACAGCTTGCAAAGTACATACATTTACATACCTCACTTCATTCAAATTAACCGGGAGAGAAGAATCTCCAACAAATTAATTCTGCTAATGTTCTAAACTGTGAATTTCAATCAAAGCTGAAAACGAAGCCAATTCAGCCAAATTGCTGACTCTTGTTACACTTCAAGTGATCTAAAAGCATGCATCAATAAGCAAAGCAACTTCTCTTTTTGCAGCTGAGCTCCAGACTGATTTGCTGCTTTCCAGGATTGTCTGATAAAAAAAGCCACAGTCAGCTACAGCTAATAAGAGGAAAAATCAATCCAGAGCCAAGGAGCAATAAAAATGTGGTAGCAAGTTCAGAACATTTTGTCACAGCTAAAATTGGTTTCCTATGAACCATCTGAAATAAAATGCATTGCAAAGCTTTGCGGATCGCAGACGTTGAAATAGCAAATGTCTGATTGAATAAGAGCTCCAGAAGCAAATAGGAAATCCACTTTTTGTCCCAGAATGACAGAAGTTAGAGATGTTACATGAAGGGTTTGAACAGTAATTAACTGCTCAGTGCTTTGGGACACTTGAAACCATGAGGTTTAGCTGGAGAAACTTTGTTTGAAATGTTCAGACCATCTGCATATATCTTTGGATAACTTGAAACTGGGCTGCAGCTTCTGAGACAAACAGAGCCTTACAGATCAGAGATCAAAGTGATGTGATAAAACGTAAGAGCAAATCCAAGTGAAATGTCTGGAAACAACTGGGGTGTTTTATCTCTACCATTCCCACTCTGCCACACAGGGCAGTGGGGCTGAGTGCCCCACAGGCTTTCTTATTCGTATTTCCAAATGTAAGTTACATTGGTGCAGCTAAATCCCAGAAGTGCTTGGGGAGAGAGAAGAGCAGACTCAAAGGTGCAAGACTTGTGTCAGGCTGGATGAGGCCTTGGGCGAGCTGCTCTAGTGGGAGGTGTCCCTGCCTGTGGCAGGGGGTTGGAGCTGGATGATCCTTGAGGTCCCTTCCAACCTAAACCATTCTATGATTCTATGACTTCTCTGAGAATAATGGGTCCAAGGTGGACATCCCTACTTTACCAGCACCAGGGCCGACTCCCAGCAGCCACATGTTGAAGGCCAAAGCAGAGGGCAGGAACACAAAATGATGTAAACAAATAAAGCAACTACATGAGTAGCAGAGCTACCTGTGACACCATTTGGTATGATTTGTGTCTTGGGAGGCTAGGGCTCATAATGGCAAGTGTAGGTACCACCACACCTCTGATGGTGTCCGTCCAGTGGTGCCATCCGGCATAGCCACAGTCTGGCAATTGTCTTTCAGAGATCACAGCCACTTCCTCAAGCTCTTGTCCATCTACCTCCCACCTCTGAATTCCAAGGACTTGATCCCTGCAAGCCAAAGCAGCCCTTGACCTCTTTCTTTCTTTTTTTTTCTTTAAATAAAAACTTGTGTTTGCGCTGCTGGAGGAAGCTAGAGACCTTTGGCCTAAGACCAGGCTTCCCACAAGCAGATGTGCTCAGAGTGGCCGCCCACACAACCCCAAAAGTACAAGCCTTGGGAGGGAGCAGGCAGTTTGGTCTCCACCAACTCTTTTCACATGGATCAATGAACATTTGCTGAACAGAAACTCCTTTTCATCCACAGCAGCTGAGGCCATGCTCCTGCCCATGACCCATCCCATCCTTACAGGGCTGGAAGAGAAACCATGGCTCATGATGAGAGACTGCTTTCCCTTCTGTGCTTCTCCATGTGGCACCACACAGCTTGAGCAATGTAACAGTTTCAAATCGTTTTCAAGCAGAGCCCTGCTTCTATTTTTGCAGCGGTGTTGCCACCCTGCAAAGTTCGGTGCCTGGTGCTTATGGTGTGAATCCTCCTCCGCAGGCAGCGTGGGCAGTTAAGCAAACAAGCCCCAGCTCCGACGGGAACACAGTGAATAACTTTGTACGATTCACATGGAATCGGTTTTCAACGAACAAAGCTGTCTGACTCTGACTGTCACCATCCCAGCGATCAGCTCATCTTCCACGCAGGGTGTGGTGGGGCTCCCCATGTGCCCTCTGTCGCCTTGACAGGGTGTTAATCTGCTGTGGTCCACCTCATTCCCAAGGGCAGGTTGTACGATTGTACAGTGCATGGTGCAGTTCCCTTCCTTACTGACGGTACAGGCTGATAACTGCCTTGAAGGGGCTGCTAATGTAAAGCATTTGAACACTTCCCTTGGCATTTGCTATGAAGAAGCCAAGTGCCATCCTCCCCAAGTGCTGTGGCTAAGCATTTCCTTACTCTGAGCCTCAGAAAGAACTTCTCAGCAGCCGCAGCAGCAGATCCCTGTGTCATTTCCTTCCTCTGCAAGATATTTTTCCTCGGTGTGAAATGATCACACTTCCTTCACCCCCTTGTTCATTTAAACCGCCAACACGTGGTGGAAGAGCTTGAATTTTGCAATGGTTTTGCAAAATGGTTGCTCTGTTCTGCTCTTTGCTCTATAGCCCTCTGCTACTGTGATACAGTTGTAAAAGATAAGTGGGTGAGGAAGCTGCAGGAGTCAGTCTGATGACTTTCACACACACTCATCACTTTTGGATGAATTATAGCGCAATTAAGAGAGATCACACAGAATGTTTTAAGTGCTACTAGAGAAGCAGTGGTTTTATACCAAGGCACAGGCAAGAAACAGAGCTACTCCTAGAGCTAAAACAAATGGCATCTCACAAGAGGCTGAGCTTGTGCCTGTGCTATTCCCTATCTACATAACTGTCCAGATGATCTATTCAGGCACACAATTTTATCTGTGTGGAAAGTTTTTGAGTAGACATTCGAGCAGAGACAGAAAGGACCAAAGATACCATCAGCAAGTTAATTTGTTCTAAGAATAGAACAGGCATGTGTGTGGGGAAAGCAGGCTGCTAGCCAGCGCACACAGAACCAGGACTACACAGGGGCTTTTGCAGGAGCCTGGATTTGGAGGGGTGGGGAAGGAAGAAAAAAGTATCCCTGCAGAAAACAATGTAAGCAGAGAATGTAATGCAGCCTGTGAGCATCTTGGTATATCCAAGGAACTCCTGCTGTTAAACGCTTGGAGGCACAGCACTGACAAAGGAAACAAGAAAAAAGGCAAAGGGGGAAGAGGCAGACCAGCTTCCCAAACCCTAACTGTCTCACTGGCTCTGTGCATGACTCAGAGTCCTTTGTGAAGACCTTAATCCATCATTTCCGGGGGGAAATGAAGTTGTCATAGAATGGTGCTACCTGGCAATTACTCTTCGTGCACTGCCTGCTGTCTTTCTTGGCATTGCCATCAGGAGAGTCTCAGCTGTGCAGCTCGCCCCTGCCCATCAATGCAGGCTGCTGCCATGCCCTTTATGTCTACACCTGCTATTACCACAGCCAGCTACTCTGCCAGCCAAGAGCCCACAGCACATGCACAACACAATTACACTCACTGGTGGTGTCGTTTCCTCCCCAAAATTAGGTTCTTACTGATTATGATAGCTGAAGCAGCCTTGCAAGGAAACTATTTTGGTGTTTGAGCTGTTCTAGCACTATTTTTTGTCAGAAAATCAATGGCATCCTTTGATTTGCTTTCCAGATGGACAATATAAACACCTTCAGGCCCCTCTGAAGCTGCCTTCTGCTGCTAGCTCTTTGCAGCTGTGCTCAGCAGAGCCCCAGCAGGTTGGAGCCCAGCAGCCAGCTGGAAGAGGGAGAGAAAAGTTTGAATTTCAACTTGCATTAAATGTTTATCTGCTTTACACAGAGCTGACACTGTTTCATAATATGTGAACTCACTGTTGCTAAAACTTTAATGGGCATCACTACTGCTCTTTGAAAATTCTAATTATACAGATTATTAGGAAATAGCTTAAGAACTTGGATAAGATCAGGGGATTTGGATGTGCTGTCAGTGATGCAACCTCTGTGCCTATAGCTCTCTCTAAATTAATAGTTTTCCGTGGTTTATGTATGAGTTCCTGCACTAGTTTGAAGCTAGCTAGAATGTTTTGGTGAGAAGGATTAGATCACAGGCTGTGAAAGAGAAACAATGGTGATGTCTACTTCACCCATAGGCTTGCTGAGATATAAGAACAAGAGCATAAACATAGGCATTGTGGGCACAGCCTGGACTTTGAGATGCATTTCTCTCTAACCTCACCTTCCACCTCTCCAATTAATGCACTTGCTTCCTAACCCCCCTGGCCGACCCTCCATTGTTCCTTGGGACACAAAGCAACATCTGGGGTAAGGTAGAGGGGTGGGAGAACGTGGAAGGGCGGTTGGGAGCCCCTCCTGGGGACTCAGGTTTCTGGGAGAGTTGTTGTGTTTCTGTATTACCTTTTACCTTGTATATTTCTGTCTATAACTGTATATACTGTAAATATCTGCTTGTATATTGAGCTAAGCTGTAAATATAAGCTTCATTCATATTTCCAGAGCTGGCTGAGTCTAGTCTGGGTGATTTCCAAAGTGTGGGGGGCAGGTAACACCCAAACCACCACAGTTCCACTTCTCAATGTAAGACCACACTGCAGGCAATGCATTTCACAGGGCATATTTCACATCCTGCCTTTCTCAGTCACTCCAGCTTTGGTCTTGTGCCTCTCCAGGAAGGTTATTGCTGCTCTGCAAGGAACCACTCACATCCTCGTGGAGTGGATCATACCAGTGGACCCAGCCAGCCCCCCAGTTCTCACATATTTGTTTGTTCTGCTCTTTTGTGTGTTTTCTGTTTATTCCTGTCTCGCATGAGTAAGATGTAATTCCACTTTTAAGCTACCCAGCTTGAAGACTTTTTTGATTGATGATTTACAAGTTTATGTTCTCATATTTTTAGATTTTCTTCCTCTTGTAACCCGCTCTGTGTGACAGCAAGGGCCAAAGTTGTAGCAAAGCTTCAAATGCCACACAAATCCAGTTTTGTTCCTTCACATTCACTTCAAATGCGTTCATACTCTTCCTGTTGGATGGTATGGGATGAAACCAGCAATTTAATTGAACTGACCATTGTGAGAAACCAGCTTGCCAATGCTTATCATACTTGGTCTAAACTATTAATCTGCTCCCAATCAACTTGCTGACTCATAAGCTGTTGTTCCCAGTTTAGGGCATCACAGACCAAATGTCCCCGATTTGGTGTCCTTTTCACAAAGATGAATTTATCCTGTAAATAGGCCAGCTGTACAACTAAGATATTTTTTGTTTTCAAAATAGCCAAAATATGTTATAAATGAGACAGTGCTGCTTGCAAGCACAGTTTTCTGGCTCATGCTTGGAAGTCATAGGCTGACATTTTTTTTCCTGATAGTGAAAATGTATTTAATATTTAGGTATTTTGTACAAACTCTATCTGTAGAGCTGACCAAGAAAGCAAAACTCTGGGTGCTGTGCAGCATTGCTGCTGCTTCCAAGCCCCACTACAGACCTGGAGACCACGTATATCAAGCTGTCCCTACAAATTCACTGCCCCTCTCACCTTGCAGATGAGGTTTTGGGGAGGTGAGAAAGATGCTGAATTACTTTGTGCTGTGGATAGGTCCCATTACATGCCATGATTCAGCAGCCAGCTGTGTCCACTGCTCATGGACATCAAGTTGTGCCCAAATGAAACATCTCTCCAGCTCCAGGAGAGGCTCAGGACATGTGTTAGGGAGGAGACCTGTGCCAGAGCACCTTCTGTGACTCTGTCACTGCTTTGACAGCCACTCAAACAGGAATCCATATTTGAAAACTGCTCCTGACTTTCCCATCCTGCCAAAGCCACCAGGTCTGTCACCTCTACCTACAAGTTAGCACAGTCACAGTATCACAGTATCACAGTATCACCAAGGTTGGAAGAGACCTCACAGATCATCAAGTCCAACCCTTCACCACAGAGCTCAAGGCTAGACCATGGCACCAAGTGCCACGTCCAACCTTGCCTTGAACAGCTCCAGGGACGGCGACTCCACCACCTCCCCGGGCAGCCCATTCCAGTGTCCAATGACTCTCTCAGTGAAGAACTTTCTCCTCACCTCAGTCCCAGCTGAATGTGCTCCTTATGCATACACAATTTTCATCATTAGCTGGAGCAGTAGAAGAGCATATATGTATATATATTTTTTTTTAAAGTTATATATTCTTTCTCGAAATTACCATAAATTGAACTACATTTCTGTGAAGACACAGGAAATTCCAGTTCCTTAAATGTTCTCAATATAAAATGCCACCAGCTTTCGTTGTGCATGGAAGATTACTTACACAGGAATTTCTAAGATGTAAGAAACCATACTGTGATTAAGAAACCTGTTCAGGACAGTGCTGGAAAGGAAGCAAGAAGGAAAGCTGTCAGCAGGACACAAGTGATTTCCCAAGCACCACACAAGAGATTTGAGATGGCCACAAGGTGAAAATTGATGTCTGGATCACTCACCAGCACTGTCATTACTTACACATTCTTTGCAAAGGAGAAAGCTCAGGAAGAATCACCAATGCAAAATAGAGATTGAGTGAAGCTGGGAGAAAGCTGTGCCCACCTAGAGCACCCACCACAAAAATGCAGGATCAATAAGCCTGTCTATTACAATATAAAAATCAGATTAGCAGGGCTGGCTTTCATCCCACATCAATAGCAGCTCCTGTCATTGCTGTCCCTTTGTGGAATGCTTTTGAGCAATTGCAAGCATTTCAAAGACTTCACTTTCAGAAATGTTGCATAAATAATTCTGGGATTTGAAGTGCTCTTTGAAACATTAAGACGAAAAACTGAGTAATCCTCCCCTTGAAGGGATTATCCATTCTTTGTCCTTACATGAAATACAGGAGTGAATTAACTAAAGAATATTCAGGGTAGAGTTATTTGAGTTATTAAACTCAAACTTGGCTATTCTTGGTTTAAAACTTTGTCATGGACTACCACTGATCAAGTAGTGTTACATCAGTGTGGATAATTTCAGGTAAATGTCCAAGTTCAGCCTTTGAGTAACTTGAGCTCAAAGTTTCTTCCTACTCAAGAGGATAAATTTGATTCTACAGCTTTTAATTAGTTGGTCACTATTATGTTTAAGTGCTAGTGACAGAACTGGACAAGTAATCCATAAGGAATAATTAACTCAATTAATTCAGCCATTTCTCTGCTTGCTTGTTGTTCATGAGGAGATTGCAATATTCTCACATTTGTGACTTTCTTTGGATGTATTAATCAAATAAGCTCATCACATTACTGTCTGCTTATAGCCCAGGCCTAGGTCCCAGGGGAATGAGGCACAGGAATCCTCACCTTTATGTTTAGGTGATTAGATGATGTTAGGCAATTAGGATAATTAAAAGAGAAGTGGTTTAGGTAAACAAAATAAGGGTAAGGGTAAAATGATGAAAAGGAGAGGCAGTTATTTTTCCTCTCATAATACAATAAAGAGAGGAGACAGACTACAAATACCTGGGGAGTAGTGTTTGACAGCTGGATGTGCAGCTCTGCAAACATATTTCCTGTGTATTTTTAATCTATGGAGCATCATGTGCACTTATCACTTCCTTTTTCTTGCTGTTTTTTTTCCATCTGCCAAGAGAAAAAGTACATGGAAGAAATAAAGTCTCCTTAGATTGACTAAAACTTTCCTTCTCCCTTGCAACACCTTCCAAAATATAAATCAGAGAGTCACAGAATCATTTAGCTTGAACAAGACCTTTAAGATCATCAAGTCCAACCGTTAACCAAGCACTGCCAGGTCACCACTAAACCATGTCACTCAGCACCACATCTACATGTCTTTTAAATCCCTCCAGATCTTTTAAATCTCTCCAGGAATGGGGACTCCATCACTTTCCTGGGCAGCCTGATCCATGGCTTGACAACCTTGTCACTGAAGAAGTTTTTCCTACTGTCCAAATAAGTGGCTAAAAAGTAATTCCTGGGTTTTTTTTTAGCAATAACAGTTCACTATGTATAGTTTCACACTTGGCCTGAAAATGAGCTGTTTAGTGATGAGATATAAAAACCTGACAAGGCACAAACGTTAAAAAAGAGAGAGAGAGAGAAAGAAAGAAGCTATGGCTTCTTTCATGCAGAGGATTTCCAAGTAAATTCATCTCATCATTTTAGTGAGAGAAATTAAATCCTTAGCTGTGAGAAGAAAAAGAAATCAACATGTGCCCTATATCACTCATTAATCTGCTGAGAAACACAACCAGTCAAATATATATATAAGACACTCACTTCTCACATGCTGCTCAGCTCCCTTCCAGCTGTGCCATCTTTCTGGTGGTCTGGTCTCTGTGGCTGCCTCTGCCTTAACTCTAACCCAATCTAACCCTTTTCCCTCTAACCTCCTTGTCTTTATTTTTTTTGACATCTCACCTCAGATCTCCAGGTTTATCATGTGAGATATATGTGGGTTGATCTGGTTATTTCTGAAGGGAGGGAAAGAGGGAGGGGGAAGAGGCAGTTGGGTCAGGAGCCCTCCTGGGGATTCTGTTTCTGGGAAGGATATTGTGGTTTTGTATTAATTTTAACTTATATAACTGTATATATTAGTGTATATCTGCTTGTATATTGTGCTAAGCTGTAAATATAGCTTCATTCTTTAACTTTCAGCTGGCTGAGTCTAGTTTGCATGATTTGTTAAGAGTGGGGGGGCAGGTAACACCCAAACCATCACAGCCTCCCTGCCTGGAGTAGTGTGTCCAGCTCTAGAGACAAGAAAGACACAGAACTGTTAGAGCAGGTCCAGTGAAGGGCCATGAAACTCAGAGGGCTGGAGCACCTCTGCTGTGAAAACAGTCTGAGAGAGTTGGGGGTGTTCAGCCTGAAGAAGAGAAGGCTCCTGTCAGAAAGCTGAGGCTGCAGATTGTAGCCTTCCAGTATTCAAAGGGGGCCTATGGGGATACCTGGGGAGGGACTTCTTACAAAAGAACATAGTGACACGACAAGGGGTAATGGCTTCAAACTGCAAGAAGCTAGGTTTAGATTAGACATTAGGAAGAAATTCTTCACCAAGAGCATGGTGAGGCACTGGGAAAGGTTGACCAGAGAAGTTGTGGAGTCTTGTTCAAAGCCAGGTTGAATGTGGTCCTGATCTAGTGGGACGTGTCCCTGTCCATGGCAGGGCAGGAGGAAATACATGAGCTTTAAGGCCCCTTCCAACACAAACCATTCTGTGATAATAAGTAATTACTGGGGGTGAGGTGCTTCCACAAGGAAATGTACTGTCCACCCTTTCTGATCTAAAACTCAACATGCACAGTGAGTTTCTAATGACATTTATTAATTTCTGGAGATTGAAGGCAAACATTGCTCTTAGAACAAAGAAATGAGTAATGAAGTCTTCTGAATTAGAAAGGTAAATTGAAATGTGGCAAATGCCTGACCACATATGGCACTGTTGTTTCTCAACTCAACAGTACTGGAGTACTGTGTGCAGTTCTGGAGCCCCCAACACAAGAAGGATATGGAACTGCTGGAGCGGGTCTAGAGGAGATCCACGAAGATGATCAGAGGACTGCAGCACCTCTGCTATGAGGACAGGCTGAGAGAGTTGGGGCTCTCCAGCCTGCAGAAGAGAAGGCTTCCAGGAGACCTGATAGTGGCTTTCCAGTATCTGAAGGGAGCCTACAGGAAGGCTGGGGAGGGACTATTTACAAGGTCTAGTAATGTTAGGACGAGGGGGAATGGGTTTAAGCTAGAAGAGGGGAGATTTAGACTGGATATTAGGAGGAAGTTCTTTACAGTGAGGGTAGTAAGACACTGGAACAGGTTGCCCAGGGAGGTTGTGGATGCTTCCTCTCTGGAGGCGTTTAAAGCCAGGCTGGATGAGGCCTTGAGCAGCCTGCTCTAGTGGGAGGTGTCCCTGCCTATGGCAGGGGGTTGGAGCTGGATGATCCTTGAGGTCCCTTCCAACCTAAACCATTCTATCATTCCATGATTCTATGATTCAGTGAAAGTCAGCGCTCTCAGTTTTTGACCCACACAAACTTCACTAAAAATGAGTAACTTGTTTTTTCTGTATTACACCATATCAGGTAAATAAAGGGGTGGGAAAATGAGAAATTAATTCTACTAAACCTTAATAGAAACTGCATTTCTCTTTGTTCTGAGACATAATCTCACTCAAGAACATTTATTTTAGACCTACAATATAGTGATGCTTAATTAATGTCTGAAGGCTCCCCAGAGAGGTTGTGGAGTCTCCTTCTTTGGAGACTTTCTAGGCTTGTCTGGATGCATTCCTCTGTGATCTATGTTAGATAGCATTGTCCTGCTCTGGCAGGGGGGTTGGACTCGATGATCTCCTTGGGTCCCTTCCAACCCCTACCATCCTGTGATCTGTGAAGAAATGTGGTGTATTTGCCCAAGATCAGCTGGGTTTTGGTTTGGGGTTTTTTTTTTTTTCCAACTATTAAAGGAAAAAAATCTCACCTTTTTCATTTTATTACTTATTTTCTAGGAAAAAAAACCCAACTTATAAAATGTAAAGCTCACATTTTAGTTTGCAATGCTATTGCAAAATCTTGAGCCTTGCACAATACAGCAAACTGTCAGAATCTCAGTGAAAATCTGCTTAACTGTTCTCAGCCTAACACTGTATACATATTTAAGCATGGAATAAGCATAAGGTATCAGTTTTTTTCTCTAAATCATTGCAGTACAAAGAGGCTACAAAACCATGGGGGACTCCATGATGGACTAATGCACATGTATCAAGGGATTTGGCCATCCCATTTAGCTGTTCTCCCTTTTGCCATTCACCCTTGGTAAGCAAATGAACCCTTTATCATCATAAAATGGTTTAGGAATAAGTTACAGCAGTTGATTTGCTGGAAAATAGCTCTGCAATGACAGACCTGAGAGAGTGGGTGGACTCTCAGGTCTCTCAGAAGTTCACCATGAGCCAACAACATGTCATCGTGGACAAGGCAGCAAATGGTTCCCTGGGGTGCATTAGAAGAGTGTGGCCAGCAGGTTGAGGAAGGGTCCCCTCCTTGTCTACTCTCTGTTAGTGAGGCCACATCTGGAGTACTGTGTCTAGTTCTAGGCTCCCCACTTCCAGAGAAAAAGGGAAATAGTACAGAGCCCAACAGTCTACAAATATGCTGAGAGGACTGGAATATCTCTCTGATGAGGAAAGGTTGAGACACCTGAGGCACAGAGAAGACAGAGAAGGGATCTTCTCAATGCCTATCAATGAGTACATCAAGAGAATGGAGACAGGTTTTAATCAGTGGTGGCCAGCAAAACAACAAGGTGCAGTGGGAACAGACTAGAACACAGGAGGTTATACCTAAACATAAGTAAAACAGAGGTACTGTCACAGAGCACTGTGACAGCTCTACATATAATGATTTTCTAGAAAAATCCTGGTGGGTGGGGAGCTCTCCAGTGACTAGAAATGGGCTACAGTAACAGCTGTTTTAATGAAAGCAAAAGGAAGGTTGAAGAACTATAGGCAGCTAGGCTGCTCAATCCTAGGGGTATCATGGAGAAAACACTTCCAAACACAAAGAGAACAGTAAACAAGAATACTCAACATATTTACCAAAGGCAAATCATGCTTGACCAGCCAGGCTGTGTTTTATGATGAAAGGATGGGCAATGTTAATGAGGGTAAAGCTGTGGATGTAACACATTTTGACTTTAGCAGGGCTCCTCAATTCAAGAGAGATGTTGAGGTGCTGGAACATGCCCAGGGAAGGGCAACAAAGCTGGTGAGAGGAACACAAACCCTATGAGGAGAGGCTGAGGGAGCTGGAGTTGTTTAGCCTGGAGAAGAGGAGGCTCAGGGCTGATCTCATTGCTGTCTACAACTACATGAAGAGAGGCTGTAGCCAGGTGGTGGTTGGTCTCTTCTCCCAGGCAACCAACAACAGAACAAGGGGACATAGTCTCAGGTTGTGCTGGGGGGGGTCTAGGCTGGATGTTAGGAGGAAGTTCTTCACAGAGAGAGTGAATTGCCATTGGAATGGGCTGCCCAGGGAGAGGGTAGAGTCACTGTCCCTGGAGGTGTTCCAGAAAAGGCTGGATGAGGCACTTAGTGCCATGGTCTAGTTGATTGGCTAGGGCTGGTGCTAGGTTGGAGTGGATGATCTTGGAGATCTCTTCCAACCTGGTTGATTTTATGATTCTATGATTCATTAGCTTGGAAGAGAGGAGACTGAGAGGTGACCTCATTGCTTTTTATAAATATATAAAGGGTGAGTGCCAAGAAGATGGTGCCAGGCTCTGCTCAGTAATGCCTGATGACAGGACAAGGGGCAATGGGTGGAAGTTGAGGCATAGGAAGTTTCATGTAAGCATGAGGAGGATTTTTTTCACTGTGAGTGTGACAGAGCACTGGAACAGGCTGCCCAGGGAGGTTGTGGAGTCTCCCTCTCTGAAGATACTCAAAACCTGCCTGGACGCATTCCTGTGTGATCGGGTATAGGTGATCCTGCTATAGCAGGGGGCTTGGACTGAGTGGTCATTCGAGGTCCCTTCCAGCCCCTGACATTCTGTGATTCTGTGAAGGGAGCAGTAGTTTTATGAGATCACCTTATATGGACCTTGCTATCTTCCTCTGCTAGCAGAGAATTGATTTCTTCTGCAATGAAAATTCCTCAGAGCAATCCCTTATCACTTGTAAAAGGAGTACAAAATGGGAAAGCACAAGTCAGTGCATTCAGAGCAAGGAATTATTAACAGTCATGTAACTTAATGGTGTTACTGCAAGGATAAATTTGGAATGTGAACTCTGGAGTTAAGGTTCAGGAAACAGCAATCTTCATTTAAAGATGCAACCCAGAAATTAATCAGGATGAATAATATGATAACATATAAACAGCAGCATTTAGAAACTCCTGAGGGTTTCAAGGCTCTGTTGAACCAAACACACATTCTAATAGACAGCTCTGCCTCAGAGAGTTTACAGTCTTGTGAGTCAAGGCTGATAAGCAGTGTGATAAAAGGATTAATATGCTCATTTTGCAATCAGGGAGTCAAGACATAACAAGATTAGGAGCTAAATTTACAAAAAAGGGTGAAGGCTTTCTGGTGCTTTGCTCTCAGGTGCTTTTCTTGCTGAAGGCCACCACAGTGCCAGCAAACTCATGGGTCCTAAATGGCTGCATAGAAGAAGAGCCAAATGATGAGATCTGCCAAAAAAAAAAGAGCTTGTGGTGCATGGGACATGTGAATCATCATTAGGGAAACGGTGAGAGCAGGGAGAGATAGAGGGAAGGAGGGATGGATGGGGACATCTCCCTCTGAGGAGGCCTCAGTGCTTGTGGTTACATTTCAGGGCTCTTTTTCAGCCTCTTTGCTGCTGATAGGTAATTTCTCTCCACAGTCCAGATGCCTAATAGTTAGGAATGTTTGCTTTGAGGAGCTGACTATGGTATAGTAGTTAGTTTATTTGCTGGTGCTCCTCAACGTATCTCAATAAACAGCAAGAATAGTTTGGGAAGCAAACAATTTGTAGATGTCACTGAGACAGATTGAGAGGTGTGCAAGCCACAGCTCAGTCCTGTCCCATCCAGCATGGTTACACCAGCAGATACGGGAGCAGTGGGGTTCAAGTACTGTGACTGCGTGCAGGACAAACTCAGGGGATCATTCTCAGCTGTGTAACCTGGACCAAGGCCAAGACTCCTGCAGCTAAACCAACTGAATTTTGTCGACTTAATTTAGCTCATAGTCCGTTGTGTTTCATGCAGTTTGTTAGTGGCATGTCATAGCACAGATGACAGCCACTTCAAAAGCAGTCTCTTTGGAAGGGGGATCACAGCAATCAGGTGTACTGACCAGAGCAGCCTTTCCCAGAGCTTTGCCTGTGCAATGCAGAAACAAATGCTCCCCAGTGTGATGGTTTGGGTGTTCCCCCCCCCAACTTTAGAAATCACCCAGACTAGACTCAGCCATCCCAGCTAGGCTCAAACTCGCACACCCAGCTTTTGTGCCAGCATCTTATCCTTTCACACATTCCTTCCCAAAACACCACCTCTGATGTTGCAGTGGACTGCTAGGCATTAGTAATAAATGAAGGAATGAGTTTAATAGAGGAGCAGGTTAAGGATGCCATAGTCCCCCCCCACCTCTGTTCCCACTAGAAGAGGTGCAGATCTGTTGTGTAACAGTGTACCCCTGTTGGAGCTGTGACCACACTGCTGTGGAAGCTGACACAGTGCCAGGTTTTTAACATCCTCCCGCAGGAAATGACTGGAGAGGTGCCGATGGTCTGCCCAGCAGCTGATTATCAGATATCAAATACAGCAAGATCCGCCTGAGATGTAACGCTCTAGGCACGTCTTAAAATCCTAGCCTAAAGTGATCTGAGTGCAGGTGAATTCTGCAGGCAGAAACCTGCTGGAGCTGCTGGTGTAGGCCAGGAGCTGCCCACTTCTGCAGGGCAGGGCAACCCTTATTCACAGAAAGACCCTGTGCAAAGCTGCTGCCCAATTTGGAATCCAGTGCTTAGCACATATAAAATATAAGAAAAACAGACAGTGAAAAATTACTAAATGCCACAGAGAAGTGAAAATTAATCTCAACTCAAATGTTAAGCTAATAGTTCTCATGTAGATAAGGAAATCTCTGCTGATCCCTCTGCTAGAAAGGAAAGATTGTGAAAACTGGGGTTTTGTGGAAGGTGAAAGTGGTGCTGCCCAGAGCAGGGGTTGTGAGCTGGGTCCTGTCCTCTCTCAGGATGATGCTTTCATGTCAGTTCTTTATTTGTCTGCCATTTAAAAAAAAGGAAAGAAAAAAAAAAAAAAAGAGAGAGAGATTTTTCTTCCTGGCATGAGAATCCAATGGCCCAAATTCCCCTCAGCTCTTTGGACTGAATTACTTAATTACATGGCATTGCAAAGCACTAAGCCACCCTAAACCCTACCTCTACACATAAGCAGCACTTTATATTCTGTTCTGTTGCTGTCAGACCTTCCTCTAGATTTCATAGAATCATAGAAGCAACCAGGTTGGAAGAGACCTCCAAGATCATCCAGTCCAACCTAGCATTCAGCCCTAGCCAGTCAATGACACCATGGCACTAAGTGCCTCAGCCAGTCTTCTCTTGAACACCTCCAGGGATGGCGACTCCACCACCTCCCTGGGCAGCCCATTCCAATGCCAATCACTCTCTCTGGGAAGAACTTCCTCCTAACATCCAGCCTATACTTCCCCCAGCACAACTTGAGACTGTACCCCCTTGTTCTGTTGCTGGTTGCCTGGCAGAAGAGACCAATCCCTACCTGGCTACAGCCTCCCTTCAGGTAGTTGTAGACAGCAATGAGGTCCCCCCTGAGCCTCCTCTTCTCCAGCCTAAACAACCCCAGCTCCCTCAGCCTCTCCTCATGGGGCTGTGTTCCATGACTCTCACCAGCCTCTTTGCCCTTCTCTGGACACGTTCCAGTATCTCAACATTTCTGCCTATCTCTTAATTTTCATAGATGCTACCTTGCTGTATTTACATTTATTAGAGGACAAACAAAATGTATTCTTAAGAAAAAACGTTGCAAGTTTGCAGATTTCTGCTTTCACCTTTTAATGTGCTTTTCTGCTCAGAAAAGATTACTTATTTGAAAAATGTATGTATGAACATATTTTGTGCTTACAGAAGGAAATGTCTTTTGAAAATGGATGTGTCTTTCAAAACCTTGGAGGTGAGTTAATCAGCTGGGATCGAAGTGCATTACGTCTTACCATCAATAAATATGTCTGTGTAAACGAGAGGCAGGGCCATGTTTCCTCAAAGCTCTTCTCACACTGCTTTGTTTTATAGCTCCATGTTACTTCAGAGACTACTCAAAGCTTAAAATTTACTTGTTCCTTAAGTAGAAATGAATAGCACTTTTGGCTTTTCAATTTGTAGAGAAGGGATTTATATACAGGTTGCACTTTCTCACTGATCTGGAAACAGAGAGGCTTCAATTAGGCTCTACAGAGCAGACACTCATGAACGAGAAAGAAAGTTGGAAACCCTTCTGGTTTTACATGTTGAGTTCTGACACAAGGTGTAAAACTACAAACCTCCTCTATGTGCCTCTCTGAAGGATGCTTATTGCAGTCTGATATTCTGTTGTGTCTGTGTACACACACACTTGTGTGAGAGCAATTCTTTTCTTTTCCTCATTACTCTTTTTTTCTAGGTTGCAATGCCAGCTGTGCTGAGCAGATACACTCCTATTGTCTGTCGTATCTCACCGCCTGGGGAAGTGCAGAAGATGGGAAGATATCTAAGTGCATCTCTTTCCCCTCTGATTGTAGCAGCTAACCAGGCAAATGGAAGGAATACAGATGAAGAAAGTAATTGAATCCCAGTTTCTCCAAGGCATGTAAGCATCTTTTCCAACCCTTTGAGGATCTTGGCACTTCTCTGTTCGCAGCAGAGGAAACAGGAGGGATTATGACTGTGGATACATCTGAGGAACACAGTCCTTGCTGATGCCCTCCTTTTCATCCCATCAGGCCATGAGTTGACTGATGTTACGTGATGGTTGTTGTACCAGCAGCGTCTGTAACCCACCGGAGACGTCTGCAAGGTGTTTTTGAATACGGGCACCACACAATGGGGTCATACCTTTATCTGCAGGAAAGCAGGAACATTATGGTAGATCTAGCAGGAGGTGTGCTCCACAAAATGCAGCAATATCACAGAATTACAGAAACATCCAGGTAGCAAAAGACCCTCAGGATCACCAAGTCCAACCTATAACCCTACTCTTCCAAATTCTCTCCCTTTACTCTGCTCTCGTCAGACCCCACCTGGAGTACTGTGTGCAGTTCTGGAGCCCCCAACACAAGAAGGACATGGAACTAACTGCTGGAGCCAGTCCAGAGGAGAGCCATGAAGATGATCAGAGGGCTGCAGCACCTCTGCTATGAGGACAGGCTGAGAGAGTTGGGGCTCCTCAGCCTGCAGAGGAGAAGGCTTCCAGGAGACCTTATAGTGGCTTTCCAGTATCTGAAGGGAGCCTACAGGAAGGCTGGGGAGGGACTATTGACAAGGTCTAGTAATGTCAGGACAAGGGGTAATGGGTTCAAACTGGAAGAGGGGAGATTTAGACTGGATGTTAGGAGGAAGTTCTTTACAGTGAGGGTGGTAAGACACTGGAACAGGTTGCCCAGGGAGGTTGTGGATGCTTCCTCCCTGGAGGCGATTAAGGCCAGGCTGGATGAGGCCTTGAGCAGCCTGCTCTAGTGGGAGGTGTCCCTGCCTATGGCAGGGGGTTGGAGCTGGATGATCCTTGAGGTCCCTTCCAACCTAAATCATTCTATGATTCTATGATTCTATGATTCTACTTTACAAGATTCACCTTAAACCATATCCCTAAGCACCACATCCAAACAAGCCTTAAACACATCCAGGGTGAATGACTCAACCAGCTCCTTGGGGAGCTTGTTCCAGTGCCTGACCACTCTCTCTGTGAAAAAAACTTTTCCTAATGTCCAATCTAAACCTACCCAGTCTCAGCTTGAGGCCATTCTCCCTTGTTCTGTTTCCAATTACCTGTGAGGAGGCTCAGGGGTGACCTCATTGCTGTCTACAACTACCTGAAGGGAGGCTGTAGCCAGGTGGGGATTGGTCTCTTCTTCCAGGCAACCAGCAACAGAACAAGGGGACACAGTCTCAAGTTGTGCCAGGGACAGTATGGGCTGGATGTTAGGAGGAAGTTGTTGCCAGAGAGAGTGATTGGCATTGGAATGGGCTGCCCAGGGAGGTGGTGGAGTCGCCATCCCTGGAGGTGTTCAAGAGAAGAGTGAATGAGGCACTTAGTGCCATGGTCTAATTGATTGGCTAGGGCTGGATGCTAGGTTGGCCTGGATGATCTTGGAGGTCTCTTCCAACCTGGTTGATTCTATGATTCTATGATAAGAAACCAGCAGCAGCCTGTCCGCAACATCCCTTCAGGTAGTTTTAGACAGCCTCCTCTTTTTCAAACTAAACAAGCCCAGCTCCCTCAGTTGCTCCTCATAAGATTTATTTAAACAGGGAAAGATCAGAAAAAGCTGATGTACCAGCTCCTTTCTAAAAAAGGAACAACAAACCCCCCTGCCCCCCTCCCCCCAAAAAAAAATCAACCAACCAAAGAAACAAAAACAGAGGAAGAAAGAGGGAGATGGGAAATTCGTGTTTCTATTCTGTGTGTGGACAATACTATTTAAATATAACTGAGCTCAGTGACATTATTATAGGAGTGATATTTGGATGTTCCTGAAACTTCATTACTGTCTAGGATGCCCTTTGCAAGAGATTTGAGAGATCAGTTCCTGGTGACAGTGTTTGTGCACCGAGAGGCTGGTGGGGAAAATGAATGTTATCTCTTACTAACAGGAAGGATATTTCCTCCCTGCTGCTGTCTCAGTGCTCTATGTGATGGTCAAAGGCTGGGTTAATTTTGTGGGATTGCTTTTCAGTTTCCACAGGTGGATGGCATTTGAAATGTAACAATACAAACTGTCAGACAGCCTCACATGGGACGGACCAGCCAGAATATGGTGTAGCAAACAGACTTGAAAATCACAGTCTCCTAAATCACCTTGTCAGCTCTGCTATTTTTAGAAAGAAACCAGAACAAACTGTGCTCCTTGCCTCAGTGAAAATAGGAACTTTTAAAGTGAGGTATTTCCAGTTGCCCATTAGAGCAAGGCAGTGGCCTTTATAATCCTTATTTTTTGCCAGGAATCTGCCTCATAGTAGCCAGTGCTTGGTTACATCGGCTCCTTGACAGCAACTCAAGGACTCAAGGCTTAGGTCAGGAGCCAATAAGGGGCTGTGATGGTTTGGGTGTCCCCCGCCCCCCCCACACTTTAGAAATCACCCAGACTAGACTCAGTCGGCTCTGGAAATTTGAATGAAGCTTATATTTACAGCTGGCACAATGTACAAGCAGATATTTACAGTATATACAGTTATAGACAGAAATATACAAGGTAAGAGGTAATACAGACACAACTCCCCTCCCAGAAACCTGAGTCCCCAGGAGGGGCTCTCAACCACCCCCTCACCTTCCCCCTACCCCTCTCAACCTTACCCCAATCCCAAGGAAGAATGGAGGTTCAGCCAAGAGGATTAAGAAGCAAAGGTGAATCAGCAAAGCAAATGGAGGGTGAGGTT
Source organism: Tricholaema leucomelas (assembly GCA_013400475.1). NCBI lineage: Eukaryota > Metazoa > Chordata > Aves > Piciformes > Lybiidae > Tricholaema lacrymosa > Tricholaema leucomelas. The sequence goes on from WAAF01012797.1 coordinate 951,115, forward strand.
AGAAAGCAAGATGGAGTTCAGCCAGCAGCCTCAGCTCCCCAGCAGGCAAAGAGCCGAGAGCACAGCCCCAGAGCCAAGTGCCCCAAGCGAAGTGCAGAGCAAAGTGACCTTATCTTTGTTTTGCTTTTCTTCTTTACACATCTCAGCAAGGCTGTGAGGGAAGTAGACCTCACCATTGTTTTAATTTCTCAGCCTATGATCTAATTCTTCTCACCAAAACATCCCAGCTAGGCTCAAACTAGCACAGGGGCCATTCTACTGGGATTGCCTGGAGCCAGCCTTACGTTTTGGAGGCCAGCAGAGTTTAATAATATGGATGAGAACAGGCTATGCCATTTGGTCGCAGGACAGGGCACAGATGTACCTGAGGCTCAGTGGGAATGTGTGGGTACCAGAGGCACTGAACAAGATATGCTAGATAAAATTGTTGAGACAGAAGCTTCTTAGTCAGAACTGTGCTTTGCAGTCCAGATGGCTAGGACCTTTCCACCTTCAATGTTGTTCACTCTTTTATAGTGAAATCAGAACAGGAAATCCTTGAGGAATCCTGAGCCACAGCCTTGGCTGGCATCACCTAACTAGCAGAACATGTCTGGGTTCAGCCTTAGTACTGCGGATGGAAATACACCAGAGAAATGGAAACCCAGCACTCCGAACCACCAAGTAACCTTGTGAAATGGTGACACAGACTGGAGTTTGGCTTTGCTCCAGGAAAAGCCCTTTTCACCTTTCCAATTAGCGGGGGTCTCGCTGCAGAGTGCAGGAGATTAATGGCCATTTTGCCCGGTGTGCTTTCTGTAATTTACTGTCCTCGTTACAGAACGAGACAATTTTCCATAGTGAGTCTGGAGGGAACTAGAACTGCACAATCATTGTCCAGGCTCCTGTGGCAGAGCCTATTTAATAGCTAAGCTGATTAAATGCCTATCTTCTTACTAATCACATATCATAAAATGTCCTGCTATTGTTATGAAGAAGAGAAGAAAAATTCTACAGGAGTCATGGATCCGAAGTACAAAGTCTTAATATTGACTTTGAAAGGTTTGATATCTATACAAAGTGGGATCTGGAAAAGATCTTCAACTTTCCATCTGTAAATAAGTTTCAATTTTTCTTGGCACTGCCAAACCCAGGTTACTAGAAATGAGAAAAGATGCTACTGAATGCACTGACATCCCACAGTGTTTGTGTCCTGGAATGGGAATGGCACCTGTGGGTAACTTTTTGAGTTGTCTTTCCATTCATCTAATACAGAATCTAGGTGGTGAGAGAAGACTAAGGCTGAAAAGTGATGGTGCTCCCTGGTTTTTCCACATGTCTTCCCAAGTGCTGCCCTTTGCCAGCCCTCCTCCCTCTGACCAGGTCAGAGGTAGTCTGCCTCTTTTCCCCAGAAGTCTGGGAAGAATCAAATCTCAGTAGATGACAAGACAGTATCAGAATACCCTGAAAGTGTTTGGGTACTATCTGAAGCTGCAGCTAGCCCCACAAGTCAGGAGACAGTATTTTGTAAGTAAGTATTTAAAGCCTTCTAATTCACCATTGCCTTCTGCCATAAGCAGAAAGAAGCTTCTTGAGTCCATCTAGTGGGCAAGCAGTATTTGGCCGCAAGAATCTTCTCTTCCAGTTCAATTAACGTTATATATTTTTGCTGGTTATTTCTAGATATATTATTCCTTGTATAACATTTCCATAACTGTGCAAAGAACTGACTATTATTAAAATTAGTGGTCAGGGGTGGCGAGAGTTCTGAATATCAACATTAATAAACAATATTCATTTTGAAAATATAATCTCACAATTAATTAATTATCCCTTCATTACAAACACGTGAAGCAGTCCAAAGGAAAACAAAACAAGCATCTACATGGTCCCTTTTGAACTGTTTATAGCATAATCATGAATCATAGAATCAACCAGGTTGGAAGAGACCTCCAAGATCATCCAATCCAACCTAGCACCCAGCCCTAGCCAGTCAACTAGACCATGGCACTAAGTGCCTCATTCAGTCTTTTCTTGAACACCTCCAGGGATGGCAATGCCACCACCTCCCTGGGCAGCCCATTCCAATGCCAATCACTCTCTCTGGCAACAACTTCCTCCTAACATCCAGCCTATACTGTCCCTGGCACAACTTGAGACTGTGTCCCCTTGTTCTGTTGCTGGTTGCCTGGAAGAAGAGACCAATCCCCACCTGGCTACAGCCTCCCTTCAGGTAGGGAAAACATGGCCCTGCCTCTCATTTAAAGAGACATATTTATTGATGGTAAAATGTAACACACTTTGATCCCAGCTGATTCCTCTCCAGGTCAGTGGTGTGAGAGAGCCAGAAGCACTGCTGCTGCCTCTCAGCTGCTCAGTTCAGAACAAGGAACAGCCTTGATGACCTTGAGGGAGAAAGGCAGCTCTGTCTGCTGCAGAAACACATGGCCTCATTCAGATGCAAAACATCTAATTTATGCAGACAGACATAGTTGTACACATGCAAACACACTGGGTTTTCATCACAGCCTGCGGATGAGTGGGCTAATAAAAAAAGAGATGGCATATCTTTCTCTTACACACACGCAGTCACCTACACAAAACCATGCTAAAAATATTTGGGAAAGGCAGCAGTCAAGCACACTGAATAGGGAAAGGCAGAATTAAGGCTGCCTCTTCATGTTGATACAGTTGTAAGGGTAAAAGTTAAGCAAAACCAGTACTGTCTCCAGTGTCGTGCTAACAGCTCATGCTCTGTTCATTCTGAGAGAACACATCTTGCCATAAAAATACCTTCTAGTTTTCCTATCTGCAGTCCTCAGGAGAAACAGGAAACAAAAAACCAAGTCTTATAAAAATTTCTGATGAGTTGTCTTTTAGGGCAGTCAGTCTCACCTTGTGCCCAGTAAGAACATGGAGCAGATGCTCCTGGAGGCACTACTGAGACAGAAGAATAGTGAAGAGGTGATTGGCTGCAGTCAGCATGGCTTCACCAAGGGCAAATCCTGCCTGACAAACCTGGTGGCCTTCTATGAACAGGTCACAACATTTATATATGAGGGGCGAGCAACTGATGTCATTTACCTGGACCTGAGAAAGGTCTTTGACACTGTCCCACACCACATCCTGGTCTCCAAGCTGGTGACACATGGGTTTGATGGGTGGACCAAGTTTGCTGATGACACCAAGCTGGGAGACTTGGCTGATACAGCTGAAGGCTGTGCAGCCATCCAGAGAGACCTGGACAGACTGGAGAGCTGGGCACAGAGGAACCAGGTGAGGTTCAACAAGGACAAGTGCAGAGTTCTGCATCNGGATTTGATAAATGTTTATAAGTATCTGAAGGCTGGCCAGGAGAGAGGGAACAGGCTCTGCTCACTTGCTCCCTGTGATAGACCAAGAAGCAGTGGGTGTAAGTTGCAGCAAAAGAATTTCCACCTCAACACAAAGGGGAACTTCTTTACCATAAGGGTCACAGAGCAATGAGGCAGGCTCCTCCGAGAGGTTATGGAGTCTCCTTCTCTGAAGACTTTCAAGAGCCATCTGGATGCATTCCTGAGTGACCTGCACTAGATTATGGTCCTGCTCTGGTGAGGAGGTTGGACCCAATGATCTCCAGAGACGTCTTCCAACCCCTAACATGCTGTGATCCTGTGAAATGCCATCCAAAAGGTAAAAGCCATAAAGACTTGTGTGACTGTTTGAGCTAGACTTGGAACAGAGAAATTTAGAAGTAGAAGCTGTGAGTGGAGAGGTGAACATTCTAGGGATAGGCCATATAATGGCAACAATGGACAAGTTAATATAATTTCATTGGAGCATCAAGAGCTTCATGTCTGGAAGCACAGCTTGTACCTTCCCCTTGCTGCTTCTGCTGTGCCTGCTGCTATCTTCCCCCGCTGCTGTTTTGTCTGCTGCTGCTTTTGCTGCTTTGCTGCTGCTTGACCCCTTCCCCATCTTCCTTAGGGTTATTATATTTCTGTAGCAGTTTATTCTCCTTATACTGCATATTTAAACTATAAGAAACACAATTTTCATTTTTCCCAACTTTCCAACAAAATCCTTGTCGTAGAGAGTTTACTTTACTGGGGGAGGGATCCACCCAAACCCAAGACAACTTGAAAGACAGTTCTGAGGCTTCCCAAATGACCTTCTTGCCCTGACTTTACCACTTGGACCTGAAGAGCCTGAACAACACGTTTTGGTTATTGCAGAACACTTCACCGAAACAGAGAGGTGCTGGCATGAATTTCTCCAAGGAAAAAATGTCCTCTGTTTGCCATTTTGTCTCCACAGTCTATTTCTGCAGCTGTAACTGAGGAAGATGTTTGCATAAAGACCATGAAATGCAACTGATGAAGTGCAGTTAGCATAGGCTGGTTGATGGTGAACACAATGAAAGGAGGTGGGTTCCTGTTGATTCATCCTGAGATGAATTTTGAGGACTGGTGAACCACAGAACTGGAATCACAACTGAAGATCTTCTAAATTTTTAATCATTTCAAAAGTGAATGTGCACAGTCCCACAGCTCACTTTGTACCAAATCCACACAGCAGAGATCCATTGCTCAGGCATACAGAAGCTGTGCTGTGCTGGCACAGTAAGTGCATTGTCTTCCAAAAACATCAGACTTCACATGTACACATCCAAGGTTTCTGGATGTATGGCAGGTCAGATAGATTTATTTATTGCTAGCTCCAAGTTAGAATCGTAGAATCGTAGAATCGTAGAATCAGTCAAGGTTGGAAGGGACCACAAGGATCACCTAGTTCCAACCCCGCTGCCATGGGCAGGGACACCCTAACCTAGAGCAGGTTGCCCACAGCCTCATCCAGCCTGGCCTTAAACACCTCCAGGGATGGGACCTCAACCACCTCCCTGGGCAACCCATTCCAGGCTCTCACCACTCTCATGCTGAACAACTTCCTCCTCACGTCCAGTCTGAACCTACCCACCTCTAGCTTCACTCCATATTTAAGTTAACCTCTGAATATCTGAAAACCACTGAATATCTGAAAACTCTGGATAAACACAGAAAATGATCAAGACTGTCTGAGTAGAGTTTCTAATCAAAAGAAGTGATCATGCCAGTGGAAATGCCAAAACATTATGGTTTAAATTACAATTTGACATTGGTGCCCAGTGGTATTACTTTCCTGCATCCAGAACACAGGCCAATGGATTTCAGCTGTGGGCAAAGGAGTGGCTGCACGGTTTGTCAACATGTGGAAGAAAATACTGATGAATGCCTATTGCCAGTGAAGCCCAACTACTTGAGCTCAATCTTTTGACTGTCACCTATGGCAGATCTACAGGAAAGTATCCTTTTAACTAAACATGTGACTGTTGGACATACTTGATGGCAATACATTTCAAAATGATCAAAGTCAGCTGTCAGAGAAATTGGATTAGTCGTTAGTCTAGGTAGTTCCCACGAGAACCTTAAACAGTTGGTGTCTCTTCTTAAAAGATTACAGTAAGCCTTGTAATGTGCCATGATAAAAGCAGTAAAGATTTGGAACAAAGGGCAGAGTACTGTCTTTGTTTCTGCAAGCTGATGGTTTCTAATTCAGTCTTTTAATTGTACTGCATTTTATCAGCCTGTAATACAAAAAACATTGGAAAAAGACCCAAATCTTTCCACAAACTGCTGGAAATGGTGTTTTAAATTCCTTCCTCTGAAAGACTCTGATTCCTATTGGCCAGCATCAGTGCAAGTGCATCATGTTATTTCAACACAATTTTCCTCACTCTGTTAAGTTCTTATCAAAACCAAGAGGAGAGATGATGCTGATAAGCAGTCATGTGCTAATTATTACACACTGAATCCTACAGCCTTACCAGAGAAACTGAAACAGAATTTGCAATATATTAGGTATGACCTAAAAGTAAGGGTAGGGGAGTTTCAAAGCAAAATGAGATGAGGCTTTAGCCATTATTTTTGCTAGCCTGCAGTACAACAAGAAAGAAAGAAAGAAAGAAAGAAAGAAAGAAAGAAAGAAAGAAAGAAAGAAAGAAAGAAAGAAAGAAAGAAAGAAAGAAAGAAAGAAAGAAAGAAAGAAAGAAAGAAAGAAAGAAAGAAAGAAAGAAAGAAAGAAAGAAAGAAAGAAAGAAAGAAAGAAAGAAAGAAAGAAAGGAAGGAAGAAAGACCTTCTGCACTGACTTTTATTTCTAAGACAAAGAGAAACGTGTATAATGTGAAACACTCTGTGTGTAGAAGTACAAATCCTATAAATCATAAAAGGTATCACATAAGTAATATTTGATACAAAGAGGCATTTGGATAACCTATAATATCTGCAAACAACAGTTTCTTCAAAGCAGTAGCCAAGCCTTCCCTTTGAAATGGCTCATTTGAAGTCTCTTTGCATGGCCATAAAACAAAAGATTCTCTGTTTGAAGGATCACATTAAAGGATTTTGAGGGTTGTTTTTTTATGTGTTTGTTGGAAAACGCTGATGAAGGAGAGACCCCCAGACTGCTGTGGAGTATATTATGACTGTCATTTCAAAGAAGACTGACAAGTTCTTTAGATCTTTCTCCAGTGGTGAGATAATCATGTGTTCTTGTCCTTTCATTATTTCTTAACCCAAAATTTATCAAAGGACAAAAATTTACAACATTTTGATGTTCTTTATTAAAATGCTTTCTTCTGTTTTTGTTGTCTATTCATACATCCCCGAAGCACACAGCTCTGATAACATAAAAGGACTTATACCCTTAAAAGTATATAATAGCATAGGACTCACAAAAAATAAGGTACCATCTGTTGACCAAGTTTTCATACTCATTATCTGAATAATTAGTCTACATGCTGTTAGTTAAGGTCATTATTGCCAGGGCAATACTTAAAATGGGCCTATAAGAAAGATGGGGACAATCATTTTAGCAGGGTCTGTTGTGTCAGGGCATGAGGTAATGGTTTTAGATTAAAGGAGCGTAGAATCCCCATCCCTGAAATGATTAAGGTCAGCTTGATGGCCGCACTGAGCAACCCAATCTAGGTCTCTGCTCACTGCAGGGGCATTGGACTAGATGACTTTCAAAGAAAAGGTCTTTCTCAACCAAAGCATTCTATGATGTTTTAATCATACTGTAAACGATGTGCAGTCACTGCTAAGCTGCCTGGCTTTAGGTTACATGAGGTGCTTATGGCAACAGGGGTTTTTAATGGCTTCTCTAGTCAATGCAACTCCTCCAAAGCAATTGAAGCAACAACAGTGGTGACACTTTAAGTCCTTAGAGCCAGAGATTTTCAAGGCCAAAAGGGATACTTGCTCATCAGTGACACAAAGGCCATGGAAATTTATTCCTGGATTCTCACAGACAGCCTACAGCTCTAGGTCGAAACAAAGAAAGAGTACAACGGAGAGCCATGAGAATGATCTGGGAACTTGAGCATCTCCCCTGCAAAGAGAGACTGAGAAACCTGGGGTGAGTGGAGATCTTATCCACATGTACAAATATCTGAGGGATGGGTTTCAAGTGGGTGAGGTCAATCTCTTCGGTGGCCAGCAGCAATAAGACAAGGAGCAACGGCTACAAACTGGAACACAGAAGGTTTCACCTCAACATGAGGAGGAACTTCTTTACTGTGAGGGTGAGAGAGCACTGGAACAGGCTGCCCAGAGAAGTTGTGGCATTTCCTTCTCTGGAGATTTTCAAAACCCGCCTGGATGCGTTCCTGTGTGAACCACCCAGGGTGATCCTGCCTTGGCAGGGGGGTTGGACTTCATGATCTCTGGAGGTCCCTTCCAAGCTCTAAAGTTCTGTTAAAGCTATGGTGTGAATATTGCCCAGTCTGCACTTTGGTTTTCCAGAGGAATTGCAGGCTTTCTCTAGTGGAATTTTATTTCCCCAGGTGGCTACTTGTTTTTTCACAACCCCTTTAGAATCAATCTGTGGGCTTCTCATCTACACCAGTTCCATTCAAGTGACAAGAACTGCAAGAACGGCTCAAGTGTTTCACCACTTGACTTTTATCATTCTCTCTGTCTCAGGTTTGACCCTGGGCCAAATAATTCCAAATAATGCTGAGGCAGTGTTTGAGAGACAGCCAGGCCAGAGACCATTCCCAGCTGGTGATTATGGACAAAAACTTCCCTGTTTTGGGAAGGAAAATGGATGGAGTCTAGCCAGATTGATGAAAATCAGGCCATGTTTTTCTTTCCCTCATGGCCAACAGTCTCTGTGGTTCAGGAATCTCCTTAGTCAGAGCTACAGTCTTTTGAGGAGTTGCTCTCAATTTTTCTTTCATGAATTTGTCCAAATGCCTGTTAGACCCATGGAAAGCTTTAGCATCTTCAGTATCCTTTGGAAAGTAGTTCCACAGCTCATTTCAATATTATTAATACCATACTTAAATGTCTGTGATAATGAATCTATCACATCTTGGCAAAATCTTCCAGAGGGATAATGGGTTTAATAACTGTTAAAGAGATTCACTTTGCTTTACTTTCTGTGTGAGTATGTCTAGCTGGAACTTCCAGAAGTTTGATTCTCGTTGATGTCTTGTCCATTGGCTGGATAAAACTCCGTATTACCGAGGACCTTCTCTGGGTAACCTGTGATGAAGCCACTACTTCAGCTTCTCCTTTATAAGCCAAATAAACCAAGTTCTTGAAATCTCTCCTAATACAATATCCTTTCAAAACTCAAATCATTATCCTAAATGTGTTCAAACATTGTTTTTTCCTTTCAAAAAGGAGTCCTTTCTGGTGATGTAAAACACGTCTTGATGGAAATAAAAAAAACATTTGCTCTCTCTAAGTTGTTGAGGATGTTACAGAGAAATTTTGGTCTGCCTCCATCAAGGATTCCTCTAACTGTAAAATAAACAATTTCACTGTAAACATCTCAGAATAATTTTAAATTAGAGAAGATCAGATTCAGATTGGATGTTAGGAACAAGTTCTTTACCATGAGGGTGGTGGAATGCTGAAAGATGCTGCCCAGGGAGGTAGATGAGGCTCCATTGGTGGAGATATTCAAGATCAGGCTCAACAAGGCTCTGAGGATATCATCACTCTTTGCATGGGCACTGGGCTAGATGAACTTTGGAGGTCCCTTCCAACCCAAACCATTCTATGATTCTTGGTGCCATGGTCTAGCCTTGAGCTCTGTGGTAATGGGTTGGACTATGAGGTCTCTTCCAACCTTGGTAATACTGTGATACTGTGATACTGTGAATAATCCCTTACGTGCAATCTGTACTCTGAAATAAAAGCAGATCTTGATAAAAAAAAATGTTACTTTGAGCTGGAAGCATGGTAATTATTATGGAACATAAACAGCTTATTCAGCATGATATGCTTTAGGAAAATTTTCTATGGAGACAAGCTTTTTCTGAACATGAGAATAGCACTAACTTGTCTCTGTGCATGTAATTCCCTTCCTTCCACTCATTTTCTTGGCGACATTAGAAAACGAGGAAGGATCTTTATAACGTCACAGCACCAAATGTGAGACAGGAGATCCTCTTACACAAGACTGTCTTGACAAAGGAAGAAGCAAAAACATCAGTAGAGTTCTATTGGTTTGGCAGCAGAAATATGCAGTGTTTCATGTTAGATCTGGATTTGGGGTGTGTTTTTTCTATCACATCACAGTATCACCAAGGTTGGAAGAGACCTCATAGATCATCAAGTCCAACCTGTTACCACAGAGCTCAAGGCTAGACCATGGCACCAAGTGCCACGTCCAATCCTGCCTTGAACAGCTCCAGGGACGGCGACTCCACCACCTCCCTGGGCAGCCCATTCCAGTAGCCAATGACTCTCTCAGTGAAGAACTTTCTCCTCACCTCGAGCCTAAATTTCCCCTGGCACAGCTTGAGGCTGTGTCCTCTTGTTCTGGTGCTGGCTGCCTGAGAGAAGAGAGCAACCTCCTCCTGGCTACAACCACCCCTCAGGTAGTTGTAGACAGCAATAAGGTCTGCCCTGAGCCTCCTCTTCTCCAGGCTAAACAATCCCAGCTCCCTCAGCCTCTCCTCGTAGGGCTGTGCTCGAGGCCTCTCCCCAGCCTCGTTGCCCTTCTCTGGACACGTTCAAGCATCTCAATGTCCCTCTTAAACTGGGGGGCCCAGAACTGGACACAGTACTCGAGGTGTGGTCTAACCAGTGCAGAGTACAGGGGCAGAATGACCTCCCTGCTCCTGCTGGCCACACCATTCCTGATGCAGGCCAGGATGCCATTGGCTCTCTTGGCCACCTGGGCACACTGCTGGCTCATGTTCAGGTGGGTATCAATCAGCACCCCCAGATCCCTCTCTGTCTGGCTGCTCTCCAGCCACTCCGACCCCATACTGTTCTGTTTTATGTCATCAGCATTGAAAGAGCTCCTGGTTGAATGAAATGATAAAAACTGAAAACTAGGCATGCATTGAAATTGATTCAGAGACACTCTACAGTGATGATAGCTACTGAAAAAATTAACCCCTCTTTAAATCTTGATTTTCAAGGTCATAACTCTCCTTAGATTTCTAGGCATACACTTTAGATTTCTGACTTCTGTGGATGAGAATAAATCTTCCCAAATGTTAATCTTCCATTTTACACATCCACCTTGCAAGAAATCTTATGACTCAATTTGCTCTGCAGAGATTTCTTTTTCTCTAGCTCTGACACTAAAGCACTCACTGCATGGAGATGTAAATCACATTCAAATGCGCTGTATTCCCAGAATCCTTGCAGAGGGTGAAATGAGTACCTCTTCAGCGAAAACTGGTGGAAGGACTTTTCAAATTAGATGACTCAGAGCAATATTGCCACAGAGAACTTTTACTCCATATGTTTCAAAACTCTCAAAATTACCTAGACAGTATCAGACAAGGTGCAAGTAAAATAGGTGGCATTTCAGGCTCAGCAGGAACTGTTCAGAGCTGCTGTGCGGAAGATCAGAGAGGACACGTTCAGGCTATGTAGGATTCTCTGTTGAGGACTGAGGAGCACCCAGTACATTTCACCAAAGCCCTGATGAAAACTAGTGTTTTTACCTTCCAAAATGAAATGATTGAGTTAAAATCATTATGCCTGAAAGCTGAAACTTGAACAAGATAATTCTCTTTCATTTTCATACACACATCAGATACCACATACCACACATTTGAGAAGACACACAGAAGACTAACAAACTAAACTCCTGCTGCACTGAGATATGCAAATCAGACAAGGGACTTCCATTCTGCTAGTTCTTTGCTACTGTTAAACTTTAAGCTATCATTAGAGTCCATTTTGTCATTCGATGCAAGATAAAAAAGACCATGCCAGTTAGACTGGCACAACAGCTGCAAAAAAACCCAACCAAAACCCCATCTTCAGGTATCTCAAGATTGTCTGAACAGTCTGGGAATTTCTAAAGATGCCAATACTTTAATAGCACTAACCTTGTTTTGTAATTAGCATCAAAAAAAAAAAGACAACCAGGGATTTCAGACCATCTTTTGAAATTCAACTCATTATCATAAGGTTCACCCTCACTTTACAGACTGTCTTCCTCAGTAGTGGCATGCTTTAATCTCAGAGGAAAGGGCTGAACCTTTCAAACAAATCAGGCTGGAGTGTGATTCCACTTACATCCCCTGTATTTTTTTTCTCACAAACTTTTCTCATCAGCAGCTTCTTCAGCTTCCTTTTAATATGCATTTTCTATTTTATTTTGCTTTGTGTCTCTAGCACTGTAATTTAATGCTACCTCTTAGGGAAAAAAAAAAAAAGAGTTTTACAGATGTAAAGAGGAAAGAAAAAAAAAAGCCTTTTAATCATTTGTAAGGTTTTTCTCTGGAGGGCAAATTTCTTTTAATCACTTTCCTGAGCACAACTTAGCACAAGTAATTATACCTCAGAACAAAAGGAAGTTAATCACTTATTATGATGCTTTAATTTTAGAAAATACTAAATACAGTTAATCTAAGGATTGCTTACTACTTTATTGATACAGCTATTATTGCCAAGGATAAAAGTGCTTCTTTGGAGTGAATAAATAAGGTGATGTGCCACTTGATGCAGAACAGTCTGTCTAAAATAAGGAATAGCTGTCTGGAGGGATAATGGTTCGGGTCTAACATGTAATCGTGCTTCAAAATAATACACTTAGGTTCAGGCACACTGCTGCTGTATTGCTTTAAGAAGAAGAAAAAAAAAAAGGTTTGCTTTTTATTACAACATTCCTTCTAGTTCACACCATGGCCTAAAAGCCAGACCTTTCTAAACCCATGCAACCTTTGCTATGCACAACATAAAAGGTATTTCCTGAAGGAGAAGCAATCCCCTCTCCACATCGTAATCTGCTGAACAGCAGAGTAATAGCCTGCAGGCCATTTTCTCAGGGTCAATATATCCATCTCTTAGGCCTACTTCCATATCTCTTGTTTTACAGTGTCCTCTTAATGTCATATGTCTTAGCTACAAACTTTGTGGCTGATGAGAAGCTGATTTGCTCTGACACTCTTCATGAGGGTCATGTTCCAACCATGCAAGCATTTCTCTGCTACTTTCAACTCATCATGACTTTGCAAGACCCTTACTCATTAACAATCTTTATTAATTTACTTCATGATTTCCATCTACTCTCACTTCCTAAGGTATTGTACACCACACTTTGATGAAATAAAGTGAAATACCAATCAGATTAATAGTACTACTTTAGCCCAGGAGATTTGATAGAACTGTAATGGCTCGAAAAGGAATCATAGAATCATAGAATCAACCAGGTTGGAAGAGACCTCCAAGATCATCCAGTCCAACTTATCACCCAGCCCTATCCAATCGACTAGACCATGGCACTAAGTGCCTCATACAGTCTTTTCTTCAACACCTCCAGGCACGCTGACTCCACCACCTCCCTGGGCAGCCCATTCCAATGGCAAATCACTCTCTCTGTGGAGAACTTCTGCAGCTGAAGAACATATTCAGGATTCTGAAAACCAGCATCTTTTTGTCCAGAATTATTTGCAATTAAGAATGTGCAACATGCCCTTTGAGTACTTTCCACTGTGCCTGCAAGCAAGGACAAAATAAGTTGAATTTTGCCTTTAGTTTAGGATGTCAGGAAGGGAAAGAGTTTTTTGTATTGAATTCTCCATTTTCTACATCATGCACATCTGGTCATATATAGGGAGAACTGATGTCACCAGTAGTGCTAGTGAAGAGCTAAGCAGCACTAAGCACTTTTGGAATCTAAATTCACTTTTCTAAGGAGTGGTAGACACCTGGGGCAAGATCCACCAAACATGTAGGTGTTTCAGCACCGAGATGCACAAAAATCTGTTCCCAGGCACTCACTGCCTCATACAACAGAGCTGAGCAAGGTATTTGGGCTCCTTAAACAGTTTCCTGGAAAAAGGAACCACAAACCAGTCCAGCAGGTGAAGAGTCGTATGAGCTTGTAGCTGAGAAATCTTGAGGTGGTGTCGAACCTCACCCCAGTCAAGGGTGTGAACATTTGGATGCTGATGCTGTTCACAGCCCCGTGGGGTGGAGACCCCTTCACTGGAAAATCTTTTTCCCATAATAAACTACCCCAGATGCAGGAAGTGGGAGTTCACATCATTCTCTGTCCTAAAGGAATGTTGTCTACAGATCAGAAGGCTCATTTTCAGGGTTGTTGCTTGCTACAGCAGGGGGGAAAGAAAGATGCAGAGGATCTGAAATGCAAAATCTAGCACTTCAAAATCTTTTCCAGTTCTGTTTTTGGTTGGTTTTGATTTGTTGTTTGGCTTTTGGTTTCTATTTTTGGGGGTGGTTGTTTGGCTTTTGGTTTCTTTTTTGGGGGGTGGTTGTTGGGCTTTGGGTTTATTGGGGTTTTTTGTTTGACTGGGTTGTTTGTTTTTTTTTTTTTTTTGGGGGGGGGTGTATGTGTTTGTTTTGTTTTCAAGGAAAAAAGCCAACAAAAGGAAAAACCCATACAAATTTGGACACAGCAAAAAACAGTTCTGATTTAAAATAAAGCTTTTCCTTCCTCTTCTTAATGAAAGGTACCAAACAACTCTTGCTGTTCAAAGAATAACTTTACACGTCACTAAAATCCTTCTGCCTCCCAGGTAAAATGCTAGGGGAATATAACAACCAGTAATATCCTGCCAACACTGTAAAGAATAATGATGATGGGACAGCCTTCACAACATGATCAGTAGGAAAAACAGGAGCTGTTGAAGGACCTGGTCCAACACTGCCATGGGCAATGCAGTCTGAGCGACTGTGGCACAAAAGCAAAGTGAGAGACTTTCCTTGTGGGAAGGATGCTTTGGCACATGAAATCTGATCCTTTCACAAGTGCCCCCAGGACTCACTTTCTTACCTTAGCTCCCAGCAATGTTATATGACAGCAAAAGGGACAATCAAGCTATATCCAAATGGCAACCTTCTGTGACCGTGTCTGCAGATCGATGTCTTCACTCCTGTGAAGACTGTGATGGTTTGGGTGTCCCCTGCCCCCCACACTTTTAGAAATCACCCAGACTAGACTCAGCCGGCTCTGGAAATTTGAATGAAGCTTATATTTACAGCTCAGCACAATATACAAGCAGATGTTTACAGTATATACAGTTATAGACAGAAATATACAAGGTAAAAGTGATATAGAAACACAACTCCCCTCCCAGAAACCTGAGTCCCCAGGAGGGGCTCTCAACCACCCCCTCACCTTCCCCCTACCCCTCTCAACCTTACCCCAGTCCCAAGGAACAATGGAGGTTCGGCCAAGGGGATTAAGAAGCAAAGGTGAATCAGCAAAGCAAATGGAGGGTGAGGTCAGAAAGCAAGATGGAGTTCAGCCAGCAGCCTCAGCTCCCCAGCAGGCAAAGAGCCGAGAGCACAGCCCACAGTGAAGTGCCCAAGTCAAGTGCAGAGCAAAAGTGACTTTATCTTTGTTTTGCCTTTCCTTTCTACACATCTCAGCAAGACTGTGAGGGAAGTAGACCTCACCATTGTTTTCATTTCTCAGCCTATGATCTAGTTCTTTTCACCAAAACATTCTAGCTAGGCTCAAACTAGCACAGAAGACATTGCTGCCCAGAGTTGGAAACACACATGGCCCTCAAATACAGTCTGAGGCCTTCAGTGCCTGAAGTGGGGAGTTAAAAAAAAACATTTGAGGTAAGCTTTGCCCCTCAGCCCTTTGGCTGCCTTTTTGAACTGTGCTGGAAGTTTTCTTTTCTTGATCTGTGGCTCACAAAGTCACACTGAATGTGAAATTATAAACGTGACAGGCATTCTTTGGTTGTCTGCTTTTTGTTTGCTTCTGGAAAAGAAGCTCACTTTCTGGATTCTCACCAGAAAGATTATTCTCTGTTTATTTTAAGAAGAATGTCTTTTTCATAAGCAACTATTTTACACTGCAAACTCTGAGCTCTTATTCCAGACATATAGACTATTTTTTAATGAAGTTTCCTCCAAGACCTCTGCTAACTTTATGCTCGTGACTGTCAACCTAGAAATACTGTACTTGGAGAACTGTACACAAAGGTATATTCATCACATCTGAGGCTGTTCTCACACTGAAATAACCCTTTAGAAGTTAAAAAAAATGACAACACATTCATAAAAGTGAACTCATTTGAGTGTGTGTGATGGCTTAGAGTTACCCACCCCCTTTCTCTTATGAAATCACCCAGACTAGACTCTGACTTACAGAGAGCCTGTACTCAGCCTCAGAGGGCTGTGATCAAGACTGGTAGCTGTGCCTGGGCAGGAAATGCTTTTTCTGCCTTGCAAATATTCCTGAGATTTTACAAATGCTTCCTATTTCCATATGAAGAAAACCAGAATTATTTTACAGTTTTCTTTTAAATGAAAGAGCAGAGAGAAGAGCAGACAGGCAGACAGCCCACAGGGCTGTGGTTAGGGCTCTCACCTAGGATGAAAGAGACTCGAGATCCGATGAACTGTGCTTGCTTTGATTTGCAAAGGGGACTGGGGCACCGGGCTCTCAGGAGCAGCAAGCAATCATTAGGCTGCTGACTTTTTTCAGCCCTTTCAGTTGGAGATTTTCAATTTTTTTACAGACAATTAGCTGTGCACCAGATCAGGGAATTGAACCTAATTAATCTCCATGGGAGGCTGATGGCAAAACCTTCTGTTTTAGGCGCCCAAACTGGTTAGGCACAACAAGTACAAGTTAGGTGGGTAAGGCATGAGAGAGGTGATTCAGCTTACCCAAATTCACGTCTAGACTCCTGGCAGAGCTCCTGGGCAGGTCTGCTGTTTCAGAGGCTGTCTGGACTGCCAGTGCCAGGAGCTACCTCTGTCTGTCTACCATGGGCTTCACAAGTGTATCAAGAACTGACTAACAAGAACAGATGCTGGCTGTGTCGTATGTCTCATAGGTGCAAACAGCAGGTCCCTCCTCCACCAGAAGCTCAGAAAACTGAGCTTTCTTCGGCAAGTGGGTGGCTTTTTCTGCACAGTGGCCTGGGAGCCTGCACCCTCACCCACATCTAGCCATCAGGCAAGAAACTGGATTAAAATAGGTGTTTTCTGTCCTTCATAAAGAAACTGTGTAATTGCTGGGGGAAACCCCATGGAATTAGAAATGGAGATGACTAGACTAGGGTTCAAGGTAGTCTTCTGAGAAGGGAGAGCTTGTGGCCCTCTCCCTACAGCCAACACTATAGCCATTGGCAATGGAGGAAAGCCAGAGTCCTCCTTACTCTTTTCTAACTCACTCCTTGCATATCTCTTTGTTTACTGGGCCAAAGGAAGACCTCCAGGTTTCTCTAGCTCCAGAAACTGCCCTTATTTAAAAGATTCCTTAAGGTGTTTACAGATTCCCAGCATCATGGTAAGCTAGGCCAAGAGGAGACCTCACCCAATCTCCTGCCTATCATATGAATTTAATCATTACACAAATACCCTTTCACAAGGCCATTTCAGAGGAACAAAATATTACATTTAACATTTGCTTTTTGTCCCTATTATTTTTTTCCTCTACTTATTTTCTGCACTCAGCCAAATGAAGAATCAGGAGAACATGTTCCCACATTCAGCAACAGCTTTTGCTCAACTTCAGCAGACTTGTCTTGCATCAGAAATGTCCCTGGGCTCTTACACCGCCCTGGCTGTGGACACAGCTGTAAAATCACACCCTGCTCTACTCAATGTAAGGCATAATATTTATTTTAATAGTGCTGGCTGGGCCAATTTCATTCATAATTGAATCAGTAGTTTATTTCTAGATCTCTTCACTGACCACTCATTCATCACTTCCAGCCACAGTGTTCAAAGAGCTGCTGGAAAGCATACTTGAAAAAAATCTGTTCAAAATGCAGCACAAGCAGAATGGCAAACCCCAAGGGCCAGACTGACAGCCATTTGAGGCAGGCATGCTTCCCCATCACAGCTTGTTAGCCTCAACTAGGACCCCGCAGGAGATATGTTAGGACACCAGCAAAAATGTGTGCCATTTTAGGGTACACATCCAGTAGCAACGGAAAATACACTGGTTGAGTCAAAGAATCACAGAACCTTAGAGGTTGGAAGGGACCTCCAGATATCATCACGTCCAATCCTCCTGCCAAAGCAGGTTCCTCTAGGGTAGTTCACGCAGGAATGCATCCAGGTGGGTTTTGAAAGTCTCCAGAGAAGGTCCAACCCCCACTCAACCCATTATCCTGGTGTCCCCTTAGAGCTGTAGATGGTGCCAAGAGAGATCTATTCAGGTCCTGTGATCTTCAGGGTGTGACTACGTACAGTCCATCACAGTTGCAGACTGAGGCCATGATTTCTTTTCCTTTTCCTTTTCTTTTTCCTTTCCCTTTCCCTTTTCTTTTTCCTTTCCCTTTCCCTTTTCCTTTCCCTTTTTCTTATTTTTCTTCTCCCCCAGATATCTGCTTTCTGTAGTTGTTATCATTGCAAGCGGTGACCCGCTTGGTGGATGTGGGGAGGCCTGTGGATGTGGTCTATCTGGACTTCAGCAAGGTCTTTGACACTGTCCCCCACAGCAAACTGCTGGCTAAGCTGTCAGCCCACGGCTTGGATGGCAACACTCTGTGCTGGGTTAGGAACTGGCTGGAGGGCCGAGCCCAGAGAGTGGTGGTGAATGGTGCCACATCCAGCTGGAGGCCAGTCACTAGTGGTGTCCCTCAGGGATCAGTGCTGGGCCCCATCCTCTTTAACATCTTCATAGATGATCTGGATGAGGGCATCGAGTCAGTCATCAGCAAGTTTGCAGATGACATCAAGCTGGGGGCTGATGTGGCTGGGTTGGAGGGCAGAAGGGCTCTGCAGCGGGACCTTGACCACCTGGACAGATGGGCAGAGTCCAAGGGGATGGCATTCAATGGCTCCAAGTGCCGGGGGCTGCACTTTGGCCACAACAACCCCATGCAGAGATACAGGCTGGGGTCGGAGTGGCTGGAGAGCAGCCAGACAGAGAGGGATCTGGGGGTGCTGATTGATACCCGCCTGAACATGAGCCAGCAGTGTGCCCAGGTGGCCAAGAGAGCCAATGGCATCCTGGCCTGCATCAGGAATGGTGTGGCCAGCAGGAGCAGGGAGGTCATTCTGCCCCTGTACTCTGCACTGGTTAGACCACACCTTGAGTACTGTGTTCAGTTCTGGGCCCCCCAGTTTAGAAGGGACATTGAGATGCTTGAGCGTGTCCAGAGAAGGGCAACGAGGCTGGTGAGAGGCCTCGAGCACAGCCCTACGAGGAGAGGCTGAGGGAGCTGGGGTTGTTTAGCCTGGAGAAGAGGAGGCTCAGGGGTGACCTTATTGCTGTCTACAACTACCTGAGGGGTGGTTGTGGCCAGGGGGAGGTTGCTCTCTTCTCTCAGGTGGCCAGCGCCAGAACGAGAGGACACAGCCTCAAGCTACGCCAGGGGAAGTTTAGGCTCGAGGTGAGGAGAAAGTTCTTCACTGAGAGAGTCATTGGACACTGGAATGGGCTGCCCAGGGAGGTGGTGGAGTCGCCGTCCCTGGAGCTGTTCAAGGCAAGGTTGGATGTGGCACTTGGTGCCATGGTCTAGCCTTGAGCTCTGTGGTGAAGGGTTGGACTTGATGATCTGTGAGGTCTCTTCCAACCCTGATGATACTATGATACTATGATGACACTATGATAAAGCAAGAAAGTCATATATTTCTCTTTCAGTACAAAAAGCTGGACACTGAGTAACACTGAGAACAGTGTAGAGCACATCAGGGTGAGTGTTGTGATCTACATTAAAAAGCTTTCCTAAATTCCTCATTAACATTCCTTGACAATGCCAGAACAAAGAGAGAGGAAGGAAGCAGTTAAGAGCCTTAGCTCTTAAACTGCTACAATATACGATGAAAGAATATTAATTTTCAAGTCATCGGGTGTTTAAAATCACTTAGTCATGTAACAAGCACAGAAAAAAGATAGGATATGGAAAGAGATGCCTATTCTCCCATCTCCCTTTAACCAAACTCACTGAAAAAACATCCCTGGAGATAATTCTGCTGTCTGCTGGCATAAAAGGAATCAAATGGCATTAAAAAAAAAATATCCAGTGCTGGCAAAGTGCAGAAAGAAGTAATTTTTTTTTTTTCATTCTGAAGAACATAAACAAACCAGCAGAAAGAACTGGATAAAAATCTAGACCACACAATGCTGCCTTAATTATATTTCCTATTTAGGTTTCATCTCCTAATTATAAGTTCTTGCTAACTCACTCTTGCCCTAGATTGCTTTCCCTGTGCTTCAATAAGGCATTAAAAAGGCATCCTGAAACATCTGTAAATTTTAGAGTGAAAGTATAGAGAACAGTCACTGACAACAGTCCTCCCTTTAGGGAGTGTTGTCTACTAGTAGAAGGGAAGTACCCAGGAAAGCAACAAGGCTGCTGTACTTACAGAAAATGCAAATGTGTGATCGTTAAAATTTCATTTCTCCTCCTTTCTGCAGAAAAGGGACAGTAAAGAAGGAGGAAAACCCAAAAGAAAAAAAAAAAATGGGTAGAGCACAATTGTGGTCCCTGCAGGGGTGGCGTGGGAAGCCCAAACTTCCATAGAAATTGCATGAATGCTAAATAGCCCAGCAAGTTTCCTGGATATAGCCCATGGGTGACCTCTCATTCCTTAGGTTAAGGAAGAGCACACAGATTTATTTAGACAGAATAATAATTCTTGTAGAACATAGCAAGCAATGAAAAAGGAAATTAAATTCACCTGAAACAGGACAGAAGTAGAAAAATGAAGTGCTTATAACGGAGCCAGGCCTAAGCCCCAGACTTGTTCTGCCTTCAACCCAGCTTGAAGCACACTGAAAGTCAGCTGACCTCTGAAAAACTCTGTTCAGGTACTTTTCAAATCCCAGTGCTATTGAAGACAACCATTTACCATTCTGGGTTGAGGAAAAGCTCAACATGAGCCAGCAGTGTGCACATGCAGCCCAGACAGCAACTGTGTGCTGGGCTGCATCAAGAGAAGTGTGGCCAGCAGGGCAAGGGAGGGGATTCTCCCCCTTTACTCTGCTCTCGTCAGACCCCACCTGGACTACTGTGTGCAGTTCTGGAGCCCCCAACACAGGAAGGATATGGAACTGCTGGAGCCAGTCCAGAGGAGAGCCACGAAGATGATCAGAGGGCTGCAGCACCTCTGCTATGAGGACAGGCTGAGAGAGTTGGGGCTCTTCAGCCTGCAGAAGAGAAGGCTTCCAGGAGACCTTATAGTAGCTTTCCAGTATCTGAAGGGAGCCTACAGGAAGGCTGGGGAGGGACTATTGACAAGGTCTAGTAATGTCAGGATGAGGGGGAATGGGTTTAAGCTGGAGGAGGGGAGATTTAGACTGGATGTTAGGAGGAAGTTCTTTACAGTGAGGGTGGTGAGACACTGGCACAGGTTGCCCAGGGAGGCTGTGGATGCTTCCTCCCTGGAGGTGATTAAGGCCAGGCTGGATGAGGCATTGAGCAGCCTGCTCTAGTGGGAGGTGTCCCTGCCTATGGCAGGGGGTTGGAGCTGGATGATCCTTGAGGTCCCTTCCAACCTAAACCATTCTATCATTCCATGATTCTATGATTACCAGCTTCCTGGGAGCAAAACGTGGAAGGACAGTAATTCTGCAAAAGCCTGCTGCAAATTATACCAACACACACTCACAGGACAAACTGGATACAAGTACTCAGTCTCTTCAGCTCTTTTTGATTTATCAGAACTGATAATCCAGAGCTCATAAATCTGGGACATATTACCACTCTGCTGGACCAAGTCAGTTGGAAACAATAGATCAACAACTTTAAGTTAATAAGAGAATAAAATCACATATAGATGGCCTTCTCTATTGCCCATGGGCTCATTCTGCAGCAGCATTTTCTTGTCTTCAGGGAATAAATAGGGCCATATAATGGCAATTATTGTCATGGGCTCATTGCAGACATGACCTCACACTCAGGACTTGGAGTCTGCCCCCTGTCTGGGCTGGAGTTCCCAAGGAATTTTAATGATGGGGTGTGAGGGTGAGGCCATACAAAATAGAAACTTGATTTGGTGGGACCTTTTGAGGCCGATTGCCATCTGAGGTCCCCTTAGTGTCTCCAAGGAATGGTTTGCAACAGGTAGTCAAACACACCCAGTGCCTAGCTACTGTAAGTGCTCTGGCAGAAGTATTACCAAAATTTCTATTAGCACTTGTTAATGTTAGAGAGAAGCCTCTGGTTAGAGCTAGTGCTTTTGTAACTCATGGATACAGAACATTATTTGCCTGTTGTATCCCAAATAACAGCCAGGCTGTCTCATGCTCAGCTTTTACCAATCTGTAGTTACATAACTCTGTTGTTTGCTGGAGATCTCCACTTAACCCAGAATTTCAATAAGGCATTCAGCAGCAGGAACAGGATGAAAGGATGTATATTCCTACAAGTGCCCTGTGAAGCTACACACTGCTCAAGCCTGCACCTTCCAGGAGCTACCAAGCATGGTGGGAAGGCTGGGCTGCTCTAATGCACAACCATTCTCAACTCAGGGATGTTTTCCCACTACTCTGTAAACTCCAGCTCCCACTTGGCTCCAAATATTGGCTTAACTGGTAAAGTCTTCCTTTTGTCAACCTCTGGCATAACAGCCTATTAACCTCAGTGAAATACCTTTTAGTCCACATCCATCAAAGTGTCTGGCTATCTGACAACATTGCGAGTTATTTCTTGGGTCTGTCACTTCATGGCAGTTCAGCAGCTAAACCATTTATTCAATATGATTAATCCATTATATCCCAACTATAGTGGTTGTCCTGTCAGCCTGAAAAGGTGGTCAGGAAAGTTCCCAGGAACACCAGAGGCAGTAGCATCAGGAAAGAAAAATCGCACCTGTGCTCGGCATGTCAGGGGCATCTAGAAAGGCACAAACTCCCTCTGCTCCCACACTGATCACAGGATCAAAGCTTCATTTGAGGGCAGCAAACTTCAACAGGAGGCAGACAGGGCAGGAAACACTCAAGGGACAGCAAGAAGCATGAATAGTTTCTACTGTCTAAGTGAACCCAAGAAGACATGTGGTGAGAAAGAGCTTTCAGGGTGAAGATAAGGGTGTTTAGATTTCACAATGAACATCAATACCCAGAAGTGCCATTCCTCTCTGCTTGTGAAATGTCAGGAATCTCCCAGATCTATACCATCACTTTGGATTTAGGCTTGCTACCCCAGAATTATACCTCAAACCTGCAGAGCTGCATGCTCCCCAGTTACAGACAGCACTGACTGAAATGTGTCAGTCATAACTGGCCTCCTGTCTGCTACCTCCCGTTGCACCTAAGTTCCATTCAGCGCTGCAGAACAAGGCTAGCTGATGCCTTTCTTACTTTACTGTCATGTAATCCTTGAATCTGGTTTATCTGCCATGAAATAACCTGAAATAATGCAACATCCATCAGCCCAGCGTGTGCTAGTAGCAAGAAGGCTGTAGACCTAGCCTGACAGCACTGTGATAGGAAAAAGTATTCAGCACAGAGAGTACACACACAGTGATCTGCACAGAAGGAGAGATGAGTTTTTGTTCAATATTCCTGCATATTTACTGGGCTTGTTTCAATTATGAGTAGCATGAACTTCAGAAGTACAATGCTAAGTGTTTTTTCTAAGGTCATGGGCAGTAATTGAAAGTTGGCTTTGAAACTCCTATTAAAAATTACTTCTAATAGGTAACTGTTCTGAGATCAGCCCAGCATGAGGCCTTTCAGACATAGTAATAATGAATATATGAGTGACTCTGCAACAGCCTACTCAATGGGAACAAAACACACTTTGGCTGGTCATTTGCTTTTGTTCAACCTTTTTGGAGGGGGGAATGGGAGGAGAGACAAGTCCTGTGGCTACAGCCTTGAACAGGCCATCTCCGTTTTAAATCTGCTGAGATGAAATATCTCCTTTCAACAACAAAGGCTGAACTCTGATCAAAGCCCAACCAGCAGCACACCCTGCAGTGGTATCCACCAGATCCTAAATTCTGCAAGTGCCTGAGGCGGTGTGAGACTCCCATCAGTCAAGTAACACAAGGACAGGAGAAAGCACTGTAATTTTCAATTCAGCCTAACAAACCCTGCAGCCCCTTGGCTTGCAGTAACCTGGAATGCATCCTGCAAACAATTAGCAAGATGGCTTTCCAAGCTGATCAACACCACACAGCTCTCCTTTGATATTGTTTTATTCTTCCTCCCCTCTGTCCCAAGAGCTTTTGCAGGAACTCCACAGACATGCTTCTGGGAGTACAATTATAGGACAGTGTGTACAGCAGAAATTCATTCAGCATGTTTCTGAGATCCCTCATTGTTATGCAAGGGTCTCCGTGCCTGTTCTGCCTGCATTCAGTGTGCGTGCAGTTATATGAGATGCTTGGACAAGCAATTACTCACCATGTATGCAAAAAGGTTTGTTTTGTCAAGCAAATATATATGTGAAAAGAATGTATTATCTGTATTGTAATTGTCTAAAATACCATTGTGGCATGACAGTAAGGTATAACATGCCAGAACACAGGGATATCCTGTCTTTAAGTAATTACTTGTCTTCTGAATAGATCTTCCTAGAAGCTCCTCTCCATTTGTACTGCAGTCATCTGTGTAGGGCTAAAATGTTAACAGACTGAATGAAAATGAGTATTTTCTGCACTTAAAGCTCAGGTAGTATAGCTTACATTACTTTTGAAAGCACTGGCTCAATTATACCTTTCTTCAAGGTGAAAAGGGGGTCTGCAGCAGACACTTATAGACAGTGTTTAGCAGTGGACAAGTGTGTCAGTCCTGCTCTCACCTGACTTGCTTTGCCTTTTTCCTTCCTCTTGCACCCAGCAAGAGCAAGTCTTTTGCTGCCCAAGCCTTCTGCCTTACCTACAGGATCACACTATGGTCAGCAACCTACCAAGCATTGCTGCTGAGAAACTGCTTCCTAAACAGTCAAGTCCCTCACAGATAATGTGTGTGAAAATGACATGTTTACCTCCTCCATTCTCTCAGTCAGGAACGGTGGCTTCTGCTTCCTAGCTATTTTGGTTACAGTTGCTGGATGGAAAAGGTAAATACCAAGTAGGGCTATCTTCCAGACTCATAAAGCATCTCAGCAGCTCCTGCTGAGGGTGATGGTGCAAAGGACAGCAACACAGTCCAAGGACTCTGGGCCACTGAGGTGAATTGCCTGTTTATTAACCCAGATGGAAAATGGCTGCAAATATAGATTGGGGTACAGATAATATATGTGATCTTTAGTGACCAAACTGTTCCTCTCTGTCTCTGTTCCAAGCTGGAATCACAGTTCTAGGAGTTAGGGATCTACGCAAGTCAGTGGAAATTGTTAACTGTTAATATAAATGTTTGCAAGTCAAAATTTTCTTTCATCCTTTAGGAAGATGAAACCACCCACACTAAGTCTGTAGTTTTGTTCTGTATCTTTGGTCTATATGTTGAGAATTTCCATTTCTAAGTTTAGGAGTTTAACTATTTTTAAAAAGTAACTTAATTTTGCACGAGAGAGGCACATTTCCATGTATATGACTTCGTAAAGGGAGAACGTTAAGACAAAAAGAGTACCTCATATTTGCCCATTTGCACCGAAAGATAACCTGCCAAGCAATTACAGCATAGATCCAAACACTTAAATACAGTGTGGCCAGTAGGAAAAGGGAAGTTATTCTGCCCCTGTACTCAACACTGGTCAGGCCACACCTTGACTACTCTGTCCAGTTCTGAGCCCCTCAATTCAAGAGAGATGTTGAGGTGCTGGAGCATGTCTAGAGAAGGGCAACAAAGCTGGTGAGAGGCCTGGAACACAGCCCTGTGAGGAGAGGCTGAGGGAGCTGGGGTTGTTTAACCTGGAGAAGGAGAGGCTCAGGGGTGACCTCATTGCTGTCTACAACTACCTAAAGGGATGCTGTAACCAGGTGGGGGTTGGTCTCTTCTCCCAGACAACCAGCAACAGAACAAGGGGACACAGTCTCAAGTTGTGCCAGAGGAGGTATAGTCGGGATATTAGGAGGAAATTCTTCCCAAAGAGAGTGATTTACCATTGGAATGGGCTGCCCAGGGAGGTGGTGGAGTCACCGTCCCTGGAGGGGTTCAAGAAAAGCCTGGATGAGGCATTAATGCCATGGTCTTGTTGACTGGATAGGGCTGGGTGATAGGTTGGACTGGATGGTCTTGGAGGTCTCTTCCAATCTGGTTGATTCTATGATTCTGTGATAGTAAAATAGGCAGGAAAAGGCAATGCTTGAGTAAGTACACAATTAATGAGGTTTAGAGAGGGGAAAAAAGACTGACAAATGGAGACCCCTGTGTCAGAGCTAGGTAAAGAGAGGCTGGATAGGGCTGGGTGATAGGTTGGAGTGGATGATCTTGGAGGTCTCTTCCAACCTGGTTGATTCTATGATTATTCATCAATGAGACTTAACTGCTCTGTTAAATCCCACTGAAATCTATAGTACATAAACATGTAGGTGCTCTACCAAACAGGGATGCCGTTACGTGCAGAGCCATGCTGCAGTGCAGAGAAGAGTGTGTGCTGCCATGGATTTGTTCTTTCAATTTCTGTGATCCTATGTTTATCTGTAGGTCGGTGAATTCCCCTTGTGCGTGCTGACAGCTGCCTGATAAATGCACGGCCACTGCGAAGAGTGATAAACCCTGCCGCAAGAGTTTACTGATAGCATCAGTGTTCAGTCTAAGGCAAACACTAAATCATGGAAATCATCATTCATGCAGAGATCTGAGATTATTTGGCTTCAGAAGCTAAGGAGGACTGTGACTTTGCATTGGAATACAGGAAATCATCATTCATCTTCCCATACAAATGTAATAGTGAGCAAGATGTGGATTTAGCAAAGTACTTCTGGGAATTCGAGGGCAGGAAAAAAGCCTGCTTGTGGCTTTTTAATTTTTTTTATTATTATTACTTTGTATATTTTCTCCACAAATAGCTTTGCCCTATAGCTCTTTTAGAGGTGCTTTTTCTCTTCAATAAACACAATCTCAGATTGCGAAGACACGCATCAAACAGCATGTTTGTGATCTCTGGCTGGATAATAGTAATTCTCAGGTTTCTAGTTCCTCTGCCAGATTCATGATTATGAATCAAAAATCACTTTCTGTGCATGATTTGTAATCATTGCTTAGAAATTAGTAAACAATTCTGCAGTTAACTCATTCCTACAGACAATCTTATAATGGAAATACAAGTGGCTGTCAAGGCTAACCCAAAGCACATTTACAGAATCCTTGCCCTATGTCTTCTAAACTATCTGCCCCACCTGGCTATGTTTTGTTGTTTTTCAATACAAAATTGCCTATAATAGCATGAATTTATGAGATTAAATGCTTTGTTATCTAGGAAAAGCCTAGATAGCAGCCTATCCTTATATGTTCCCTTAGAGTTTGCCTGATTGATGGTTGACAGCATAAACTGTAGTCCTAGGCAGAAATCCTAGCCACATCTGACCTTAAAGAATTTCTGTCTCTGATTCAAGAAAAAATGGAACTTCAATTCCATTGATTCATGTGGATTCATACAGCCTTTATTGTCTTGAAAAGCTGAAGTTTCATGTCATGACTGCTGGTGCAAATAAAAAAAGGATTTTTTTTTTTTTTGATGCATGTTGTTTGGTGACTGCAGTAGAAAAACAAAAAGCCTTCATCATCCTGAAGTCTGCTTGATCATTGCCTAGCAATTAATAACGTGTATTCATCACGACGACAAGCAGCATGGGAGGTCTGTTATTCTCTCATACATTAAGCACCCTTCTGCTGTTCTCTCACAGGGAATGGGTGCAGCACAGTTTCATGGTGAATCCTTCTTCTGGCTGACCATTGGTGGGACAAAGGGAAAAGCAAAAGAACCATCTACCCAGATGAAGGTCTGGATCCTGGAAACAAGGAGCAGAAAAGCTATGGCTCCTACATAGAAATTCAGCAACTGGGACAGGCAGTCTGCTTTCAAGTTACAGTAAAATTTGCAGTGCTCATTTTTCCCTGGGAGCTATATTTTGTCACTTGGTGATGTATTATCACCTGGTGCTCTCCAAGCACTGGTTAGCACTGTATGTACACACATGAGTAAGCTTTAAATCTGTAAAGACTGTTCCAGAATATATAATTAATCAACTGTCTTTTCAACAGAGGTCACAAAGCTGATTGCACAAAGCTCATGGTTTGCTAAGTGAAACCAGAGGGCAATTCTTTTCCTCCAGTAAGCATTCCCTATTTAAATGTTTACAGCCTGCCCAGTGAAAAAACTCCCCTTCCTTCCTTCTCTTTTTCATTCCTTTCTTTCTTTTCTGTCTTTATTTTCTTTCTTTCTTTTCTGTCTTTTCTTTCTGTCTTTCTTTTCTTTGTTTAGTATGTGGCAACCAAAAATCTTGTAACATTTTTCCTGAGACCTAGATAATATTCAACATCACTCCAAAGTAATAAAAAGCTGCTTGGTCTTTGACTAAAACCAGCTCAGAAAAGTGCATCCAATTTTTAAAGCAATCAAATACAATCCCTGGAGGATGTAAACAGACCTCAGGTGACTTAGGTTTTCAGAGCAAAATACTGCTTGACATACAAAGATGAAAGATGAAAAGAGACAAATCCTGAAGGACAGATGAATGGGAAGCCCCATAACTTTCTTTTCAGCATGATCCATGTAAGCCAGCTTCCATGGCATTTTATACTGATGTAGTTTGTTCCAGGGATATAGAGTTTTGTTGATGATGACGACGCAGGTTTCATTTTCTCAGTTTGTGCTACAAAGTCAGAAACTAGATTGTTACCATCAAGAGCTCTGGGATCCAGTACGAGGTATTAGACTTGGACTGGAACAACTTTCATAGATTTTTGGTCTTTGGTAACCATAGGAGGCAAAATTATCTTTTTATGTGATCAGTGACATGAGCAGCCTGACCAGAAGCGCCCCACCAGAAGTACTTGCAAGGTTTCCTTATCTCTGTCTGTAGACCACACTCCGGTCCAACAGGACAGATGCAACAGTTGCCTGTGGGCTCAGATGTGTTTCTCTGTCAGTGCTACAAATAATCACAACACTCCACTGTCTTTACTATAGAAGGATTTTTCCTATTTATTTGGCAGTTTGCTAGTTTAATATCCTTTTTATCAGTGGAGACTTCTTACTTTGATCACACAGTAGAGTCCTGCAAGCAGTCAGTTATGCTGTGTGCATTATACCAGGTATAGCTCTCTTCCTCCAAGAAGAAAACAACCACACGGTTAGATGCCAGTTCCATGTCTAGGCATGTATAGTGGAGAGCTTACCCTCTGCTTAAAGCTCATGATAGGCCAGGTCCTTCTGATTATATCCTTGATGTCTGCCCTGGCTCTTAAGATAAGATTTGATGCGGCCTCACTGAACAATACAGGTGAGCTTCAGAGTTCATAATCTGATGGCAAATGGTTTCTGCCTTGCAGATGTTTTCGTCCAGTCACAGCGAGTGAGCAGTGCAAGCTGTAATAAAAGACCAAACTCTTATGCTCTGAAGAACTATTCTCTGTGCCTTTTTTGTGGCTTCATATCAAGCACTCCAGCTCTTAACTCTCACTGTACCCTTCCCACAATGACTAAGCTAATGCCTCATTAAACCTTGGAATCATTGAAACAGGAGACTAAAGTCCTATCCCAGTTAGACAATAACATCGCATCAGATCAAATTTGCTGCAATTCTGACTGCTCCAAAAAGTCTGTTACTTATTTCTCTTCCTTCCTAGGAGCAGAGTCTGAACAACAACTGATTAAATTTCTGTAATTTATATAACCAGGACCTGAAAAAGATATTTCATCCAGCTGTTTCAGTCCAAGTCTGAAAACTGTATGAGAACACCCAACCTCACCAGGTGTCAACAACTGCAATCCAGGCTGGAAACGGGATCACGGCACAAAGCGGATGAACTGCATGAACTCTGTGTTTGATCCCTGTTTTACACCCACCTCTTTGAAAGCCTTTTTCTATTATACACCAAAGGCAGTTTTCCAGGAGAGCATTTAGGGCTTGGCACTTGAAGGTACCACCCACCAGAACTGTGGCCCCTCCAGCCTTTGTCAGAAGAAGAGCTGCTTTGTCAGACTGCAGGAAAGGACAAAGCCCTTGCTTGAAAGACCCCTTAACTACTTCCTCTTCTCACAAAAGGGAGTTTCTCCACTGAGCTGAGAAGAACCAATGACAAGAGGAAGCCTTGAGTTATAAATTGCAGTAACCTAAAGGTAGCTGACTCTAGACAAAGCACAATGTGACCAGACACAGGTCATTTTCATCATGCCAGGTGTTATCTCTGGCAGGCCAAAGAACTTGAGCAGCAAGAGAGAGGGTTGTGATGATATCTGCAGGCTAAGTGCCTGCAGGAAATGTTCTTGTGACAGCAGACAGCAGCCTTCCATTCGCCAAGCCCTGCCAGGGTGCTTTTCAATGACAGCACACTCAAACTCAGATTCTCTTGCCCTGTTGCTCATTATAGATGTTAACTGAAGGTTTAGATTCTCTACCCTGTCACAGTCACAAGGATCATCTAGTTCCAACCCTCTGCCATGGGCAGGGACACCCTACCCTAGAGCAGGCTGCCCACAGCCTCATCCAGTCTGGCCTGAAACACCTCCAGGGATGGGGCCTCAACCACCTCCCTGGGCAACCCATTCCAGGTTCTCACCACTCTCATGCTGAACAACTTCCTCCTCCTATCCAGTCTGAACCTACCCATCTCCAGCTTCACTCCATTCCCCCTAGTCCTGGCACTCCCTGATATCCTGAAAAGTCCTTCCCCAGCTTTTTTGTAGGCTCCCTTCAGATACTGAAGGCCACAATGAGGTCACCTCAGAGCCTACTCTTCTCTAGACTGAACAGCCCCAATTCTTTCAGTCTCTCCTCACAGGATAGGTGCTCCAGCCCTCTGATCATCCCAGTGGCCCTTCTCTGGACACGCTTCAGCACATCCACATCCTTCTTGTAATGGGGGCTCCAGAACTGGATGCAGTACTCCAAATGGGGTCTCATCAGAGAGGAGTAGAGGGGGATAGTCACCTCCCTCGACCTGCTGGCCACAATTCTCCTGATGCAGCCCAAGATCTGGTTGGCTTTCTGGGCTGCAAATGCACACTGCTAGGTCATGTTGAGCTTCCCATCCACCAGCACCCCCAAGTCCCTCTCCTCAGGGCTACTCTCCAGCCACTCACTGCCCAGCCTGGATTTCTGCTTGGGATTCCCTTGACTCAGATGCAGGACCCTGCACTTGGTCTTGTTGAACCTCATGAGGTTGGCTTGTGCCCACCTCTCCAGCCTGTCCAGGTCACTCTGGATGGCATCCCTGCCCTCAGCATGTCTGCTGCACCACACAGCTTGGTGTCATCAGCAAACTTGCTGACAGTGCAGTCAATGCCTCTGTTCATGTCACCGACAAAGATATTGAACAAGACTGGTCCCAGGACTGATCTCTGCAGGACTCTCCTTGTCCCTGGCCTCCACTTGGCCATGGACCCATTGACAGCAACACTTTGGGTGCGGCCACCAAGCCAGTTCTTTATCCATCTCGTGGTCCACCCATCAAACCCATGTGTCACCAGCTTGGAGACCAGGATGTGGTGCAGGACAGTGTCAAAGGCCTTGCTCAAGTCCAGGTAAATGACATCATTTGCTCATCCCTCATCTACTAATGTTGTGACCTGTTCATAGAAGGCCACCAGGTTTGTCAGGCAGGATTTGCCCTTGGTGAAGCCATGCTGACTGTAGCCAATCACCTCTTCACTATTCTTCTGTCTCAGTAGTGCCTCCAAGAGCATCTGCTCCATGATGTTACTGGGCACAGAGGTGAGACTGACTGGGCTGTAGCTCCCTGGCTCCTTCTTCCTATCCTTTTTGAGAATGAGAGTTATGTTTCTTTTTTTCCAGTCAGTGGAGACTTCAGCAGACTGCCAGGACTTTTGGAATATAATAGAGAGGGGTTTAAGACGATCACTTATGATGGGCATCTCCTCCTTCCAGCCACTGCCATTATCTTCCATGGCTCCAGGAGTGTGGCTGGAGGCCTTTGCAGTGAAGACTGAGGTAAAGAAGTCATTAAGAACCTCAGCCTTTTCCATGTTGCTTGTGATTATTTTGCCTGTTTCCTTTCTGAGGGGGCCCACACCTTCCTTAGGCTTCTTTTTGCCGTGATGAAGGGACGGGGCAACACGCTGACACAAGCCAAAATGTCCCACTTTATTAGCAAAATACAGAGGTATATGTCCTCTCAGAAAGGCTAACATATCAATTGCTGATTGGTTACAGTTACAGTAAGAAAGTGTACACGTTAGTAGCTACTACATGATTGGCTGGCACGCTCTGTTCAGATGAAAGGCGCTGTTTTCTCCTTTCTCCGTTACCGCTAATATACCTGTAGAAATTCTTGGTGTTCCCTTTGACCTCCCTGCCTTGGCTTTACTAACCAGATCCCTAGCTGCTCGGGTAGCTTCCTTATAGCCCCCCGGTTCTAGCTATCCTTTCTTCCACTCCGTGTAGAGTTTCTTTTTGTGTGACAGCATGTCCAGGAGCTCCTTGCTCAGCCAGGCAGGCCTCCTAACATTCTTCCCTGCTTTCCTCTTTGTTGGTATGCATTGCTCCTGGACACAGAGAAGGTAATCCTAGAACACTAATATATATAACTGACATGGCTCACGTCTTACCACTGTTGTAGGTGAACCAAAAGACTCAAACCAAGGAGGTGCATCTATTTTTAATACAGTTATTCATCAGTATTTACCTTCCATCAGAACCCCAAGTAAAAGCATTCAAGCTATGAGTCTACATATTGGTCCTGCTAGATGTGTTCAAAGTTCAGAGAATAATTGATTTTATACAGAAGGGACTTTTTGGCAAGGCCAGAGGGTGGACTTCAGCCAGTGTGAATAGGACTCTGTAATCACTTTAGTAACACATTATTACTATGACTATGATTAAATACATCAAATATTCCCAGAAATGTTATTTTCTGTCTTTTCAATGGCAACAGGGACAAAATATTTAGGTGAAGAAGTGTCCCTGTGTGGGACATGTGTGACAATATACAGGCACTGCATATCCTTCAGCAGAAGTCAGTAGATGAAATGGTTTTGACTTATGACCTCTAATAGATAGATCTCAGCTTGTACAGCTTTTTTAACAGGAAATTTTCTGGAAGTCAATCATTTATTTGTGATGAAAAACTAATCAATGTTTACAGAAGCTTGGTTCCTCCCACAAGCTTTCTGCTCCTTTATTCAGCCTGAGAAGCAGACAGTCTTCAGGAGTCCCTGAATGTCATAGTCTTCCTGTGGAGAGAACATACATGCCACATCTGAAACTACTGAAGAAATGGAGCAAGAGAGGAGGGGGAAATACAAATATGCTTCACAGTCAGAATATGGCAATTTGACTCAGGATTCCTGAACCTGGAGCTGTTTCCTTTCCTCCTCACCACCTCAATTCCAAATGACTTGTTTTCTTTCCAGAGTCAGGGAAATGAGTTATCCATCTATCTGTGTATAAACTGCACATCCAAACCTGTCATTCACCATGAAATATTTGTGACTTGGAAACTACACTTACACATCAAATGTTGTCTGTATCTAGCATGACAACTACATACAGAGTCTCAATGGTCCCTTGCAAAAGCTCCCAATGACATTGTTTAGCAATGCTGTACATGGAGGAAGATCTATAGTCATGTTGCATTATACTACCCTTGCTTTTCATTGAAAGCCTCTGGACATGTGTAAGGGACAAACACTACAGCAGATATCCTATGAGCCCAGACAACCTCCCCAAGAGAAGGACAAAATAGAACTTGTGGGAAAGGCTCTAGTATCACATCTCTTAACTCGCCACATTCTGATAAAGCACTGATGCTGATGTCTCAACCAGTCCACGAGAGGCCCGGTGGCACTTCTTTTGATTCTCTGTCAGGAAAAAGAAGTGATGCCTCAACCACTCCAGGAACTGGAGCCTATAAAGAGGGACATGAACAAGTCTGGGTGGTGACTCTGCATTGAATATCCACTCTGGCAGGTTTGGCACTGGATCCAGGACCGATGATCCTTTTTTTCTCTCTGTTTTCTTCCCTATGTGGCATCTGCCATTGGAATGGGCTGTCCCTGGAGATGTTCAAGAAAAGACATGATGAGATACTTAGTGGCACAATCGAGTTGATTGGAGAGGGCTAGGAGATAAGCCAGACCAGATGATCTTGGAGATCTCTTCCAACCTGGTTGATTTGATGAGTCTGAGTGAGGAAGCAAAACCAGCACCTGTGAGTGAGGTTGGAGTAAGCATTGAGTCCCTAGCCTATCTAACCGGGGGGCCACCAGGCCCCCCGGCCTTTGATCCCCTCCACCAGTCACCCAGTGCGCACCATGGGCACTCACCAGTCACGACGGGAGAAGGATCCCTCTGCCCAGTCGGGCAAGCTTGAGGCTTCTGTCTCTCCCGGGGCCCATTAAATAGGGCAGGAGGGCAGGGAGGGCAAAGTGATCACACCTGGGGTGGGAGGAGACTCCAACACGACCCAGTTTAAAAAGACGAGTGGGCAGGGAGGGCAAAGTGATCACACCTGGAGTGAGAAGAGACTCAACAGGGCCCAGGTGCTCTGGGTTTGGGGCATAAAAGGCTGTGTTGGGTGGGAAGTATCTAGAAGTCCATGAATGTGGAGATTTTTCTATCAGGCTTTGTTTCTGAGCTGAGCATTTCTGTGAGGCAGGTGCTGGGTGCCATCCTGAACAAGGCTCATGTCTGCAGCAGGTAGGTACTCTCCCAGTGGCTCTAGAGATCAGCCCTCTGAACTAACACTGAATGGATACTGGCAACAAGTCTTTTGGCTTAGGACCTTTTTTTTGCTTTCTTACCTCTTTTCTCTGTAGAAAAGTGAAAGAGTTTTAAAGCACTTAATGCTGAATCCTTCTTATCTGCAAACTCTAATTTCTTTGTCAGTCACTGAACTTCTCCTGAAGTGTGTAATGGGAGGGAAAAAATACACTCATGACTACAGTCTTGAGAGAAGAGCTTAGCTAAAGCCAAGGTGAAGGAACTTGAATGCACTTCTGTATGCATATTAATTGCATTGATAGGGTTGAGTGTTAAGTTGGATTGGATGATCTTAGAGGTCTTTTCCAACCTGCTTGATTCTATAAATGCAAAGCAAATACAACGAGAATATAGCTACACAACAATGAAAAATGTGCTGAAGTGCAAGTACTAGAAAGAGATGATTCACATTTTGATGGCAGATATTCTAATAAATATCAAACCTAGTGCTTTTTGAAGGTCAGTTTGATTTAAATATATGCCTGAGATTTTATTTTTAATTCTCTAGATAGCACAAAGAGTTTTTTCTTTTTCTTCTTTTATTTTGATTATATTTCCCCTTAGAAAATCTAATTAACATTAAATTCTGCTTTAAAGTAACCAAGAGTACCAAATTCTGCATGCTGCCTACATTGAGATCATCCCTAATTCTGCTTTTTCTTAGTGAGAGCTGCAAAAAGGAGCATGTAGTCAGTGAATCCTACTGATTTTAGCTCTTGATAGAAAGGTTAAATAAAGTTCAACTCCTTTATAATAGAGTATCAGTTCAGGAGGTCCTGCATCATTTGTCCTGTAGACTAGCAGGATCATCCCCTTTCAGTGAACATACTGGTTAAAAATTACACTAAACCTGCTGTTTTTCAACAACAGCTCTCCTTTTGACCTCTCTGTAACCCTGAGTATTAAGGCAAATTATCCAATTTGAATCACAGATGAGAGTTGTACTTTTTAGATGCATGTTAAATAACTTTCCACTTTCTTCTGAGTGAAGACAGACACTCTGTCTATGCAGGAAAATCCAGCCAGATAAGGAAAAAGCATCACATCCCACTCCCAGAAGCCAGCCTAGACAAGCAATGTGCATATTTATTTAATATGTATGTTTTGAAATATTGAGAAACCATTGATCTTAATCTTAAAAGCTGACTTTAGCCTCCTTTCATGTACTTTACAATGATTTCCTCAGAAGTCCACCGCAAGTCTTCCCAGTCATGATGATACCAAAGCTAAGCAGCAGCCTGCACACAAAAGGAACCAGGATAAGTATCTCTGAGCAGCTGGCTGGGTAAATATGAAATAGAAAAGACAAGACTCTTCCAAAGTAAGTTTGAATTATGAGATTTATTAGTCCCTGCAATGAAAATTGTGAATATAAAGCTGCTTGACTCATGGGGCACACATACAGTATTGCCTTTAGACTACTGTGTTAGCAGAGGATAGTCTAAAGGTCTAATTCAGTGTGAGAAGGCTTCCAAATCATGTAGTTTGGTCTCAGGATAGCATTGCCAAACTTTCCTTCAGTGGTACAGTTTGCTTCAGAAATATCAGAAAGGTTTCTAGATAAATTCAGCAGGGGGGCCCTTGGAGCAACTGCCTTCACAGCAGAGAAGGAAACACAAAGGCAAGTCTGGTCCATCACCCTGGGAGGTTTCAGAAGTAGAAACTGGTGTTCTCCAGTTAGTTCTGTCTCTTTGTTTTCTTGCAGCTCCTCAGGTTTGGAAGCTGGCAGTCAGTTCCTGTTTCTGTGCTAATTTAACTTCTGGAGATGTGTACAACTACAACCATACTGGAATTTATTCCAGCAGCAGTGCAAACCTGGCACTGTCAGAGACAGGGAAGAAGCATTACAAATAAAGAACAAATGGACTTGAGGCAGTGCTGTGCTCTGACTGAACATACTCACTTCTACTGTTTTTTTTTTTTTTAGCTCTCTTCATGTCTCCTTACTCTCACTTCATGACATTCACTACAGACCTATATATATATATAGTCCTCAGGCACTCAACTACCAAATTGCTCATTGCAACAACTCATCGCACCTCATATCAGATTTATGTTTGTTTGCATGAGCCACTGTTTTATGTGAGGGGTAGAAATGGAGCCCATAGCTCACTAGTTTAGTAGGTTTTATTTTTAAGATAGCTAACAGTGAATTCTTTTTCAGGACACACATGGCATAATGATTAGCAGTAACTCTGGATTTATTAGCAGCAATTCTCGCTGAAGTACGTGACCACCACTTCCATAGATGTGAATAATAACTTCCAGACTTCTAGAGAGCCTTTCAAAGGATATATAGACCTTGAACATAGGTTACATTTAAGATATACACAGACCATATACACCAGAAATTCGGCCAGCACATTTGATGATGCTTACCTTGTTATCTGACTGCTATGGTGATACAAATATAGCAGGGAAAAAAAAGGCAAAAATGTTGTCACTGAGGGTAGCAGCACAGCCTTAGGTGTTTTAAGTTTGTCTCCTATTTTGAACAGAATCAATAGGATGCAGCAGACATTCAGCACAACAAGAATATTTACTGCTTGAGATGTTAGAGATTTAATAATAAATGTGGCCTGAGGATTCAAATTTATAATCTGGTTTTATGGGAGCTTTCGAGCACTCAGTAGCTTTGAAACGATCCAACAGTTTCTATGAGAGGTATTAAATGAGTACCTCTGGGCCAGTCAAACACTCAGGCTGTGAGTGAAACAGTTCAGGCCACACAATGACAGGACAGGAACTCCCTAGGGAGAAAGGAGTCCTCTTCCAGCAACCTAGCCATGGAATTTGCCCCTTGCAGTTCAGTTGAGCAGTCACTAAACCTAGCTTAAAGCCACTTTCAATCCACACCGACTCCATACAGTTTGCAACGCTGTCTTTCAAAAAAGAGATGATGGTGTACATCAATTATATCTTGTTTCCTTGTCTGCTTTTACATCCTTTCATGAGAGTTGCAGAAAATACTGCATGTTTGCACAGCAGGCAGGAGGAAGATGGAAGTTTAACACTAATGCAAGGATCAAGTAAGTATTTCATCACAACAAAACATGTATGTACAACTCACTGTAGAGATGGGACTGCAAACTGGGTATTACTCTGGGGGCATTTCAGCAGGAAAGGCACCAATGTTACAATCACCTGATCTGAGTTGACCTTGTAGTCCTCTAGAAATGCCTGCTGTTAGTGCATGCAATCTCCATAATATCTGATAAGGTGTAGATTTTAATCATAGAATCAACCAGGTTGGAAGAGACCTCCAAGATCATCCAGTCCAACCTATCACCCAGCCCTATCCAGTCATCTAGACCACGGTACTAAATGCCTCATCCAGGCTTTTCTTGAACACCTCCAGGGACGGTGACTCCACCACCTCTCTGGGCAGCCCATTCCAATGGCAAATCACTCTCTCTGTGAAGAACTTCCTCCTAACATCCAGCCTATACTTCCCCTGGCACAACTTGAGACTGTGTCCCCTTGTTCTGTTGCTGGTTGTCTGGGAGAAGAGACCAACCCCCACCTGGCTACAGCCTCTCTTCAGGTAGTTGTAGAGCGCACTACATTACATCACCTACCTCTACCAACTGAGCATGTTTGAGAGTTACTTAAGCAGTTTATTGCAGTAATAAAATTCATGTGCTTTCATAAGCAGTTTTGCTAAAACAATACAGAGGTATTTCTATTAAATACTTTTTAAATGTCATTTGTTGAAGTAAATGAAGTCCCCTGTCAAGTCTCCTAAGACCCTGATTTGTGTTTATTTGCAAATCACTGACAAGAGCCATATGAAAATAAAAAAATACCTCCGCATAGAGAGTCAAACAAAGGATATACAGAAGGTGCACATGCAGCCCAGGAGCACACAATCCTCTGGGACAGAGCGAAAACAAGAATAAATCCCACATGTGCAGCCTAGGAGCACCTCCACAGCTAAAGAGATTCATTGAAAGGCAATTTGCTCTTCATTAGTATGATGCAACATAGTCAGAAATTAATCTGAGGGACCCACACCATAGTGGGGATGCTAAGAAGCAGCTCAATGAAAATTAATTAAAAGTAAAGAACAGCAGCGAAAAACCTAAATAAGCAAATTATATTGGAGAAAATGAATAAGTAAAAAGCAGCAGCAAGAAACAGTTCTTTCAGGACCCCAAGCTTTTGTGTCACCAGAAAAATTGGGAGAGGCTAGCTCTAGCACGGAGTGAAAGTTAGGGAAGACTGGGTATGGGGGATGACAAGTGACCTGTGGCAGGGGGTTGGAGCTGGATGATCCTTGAGGTCCCTTCCAACCTAAACCATTCTATGATTCTATGATTCTAAGTGTTTGATTTTAAGGTGAGTCAGGGGAAGGAGGACAAAAGGTGTTAATTTGTGTCCTTCCCCCCCCCTCCTCTCAGTTCTCTAAATCAGTCATCAGAAATTTGGAAATAAATTAAGTAAAAAATTCCCTAGTTGAACCTGGTTTGCCTGCAACTTCCCTCTCTAAAATTACATTTTTGCTAACCACCTGGCAATGGGATCTCAGAAATACACCCTCACATTTTCCCATTCTGTTCCCCCATACTTTGCTACCTTAAAAGACTCTGTACTCAGTTCCATTGCAGATAGAAAACGCAGACTATAAATGGCAAAAGAACTGTGAAGAACTCCCACTCCAAATCTCACACGTTGTCACTATGCACTGGTTGACCTAACCAAGATGCACACTTGCTGAGTAGCTTTGTTGTGTCATTCTCATAAGGTTTTAAGGACTCATGTCCTGAGCCAGTATGACATAGCCACTGGAAATGAAGCCAAGAATTGGCCATGAAGGTCTTTAAGGGTCTTAACCAGTGCAGTAAAATCATGACAAGTTTGACAGAGAAAAGGCTGGAGCTGTTTCTTGTCTCCTCTTTTCCTTCTCAATGTCCACACAACAGATCGATTTTCTCCATGTCCACAGGAGACAATGTTCCAAGGCAGAACTCCCAAGCTCCGCTGGACAGAACCACAGAGCAAGAGACCAAAGCACAAACACAGAGAAGCCACATTTGACTGCAGTACTGCATTTGATGCATGAACTGTGACTTGCACATCCACAAATGTTGTGTGGCACATTTGACAAGGTCAATCCACCTGGTGACTTAGCGGATGTTACCAACCACAAGTCTAGTCAAGCTTTCACTCCCTGCTGTCTTGTGGGACCTTCCCAGTGAATGTGCTGGGTTCTGAGGGAGACTCAATTCTTCCAATCAACATACATATGATCAGATGCAATTTTGTCCTGTGGCATGCACGAAACAGGCAGAATTTCAAGTTTAGCATGACTTAATGTTGAAAGCATGTAATGTCCCCAATAACACTGCAAGGAACAAGGTGCATGCTGATTTCCATCTGTGAAGAAAGCAAGTTAACTAAAAAAAAATACCTCTGTAACTAATTCAGAAAAGGAACTTGGAATATACTGAAGTTCAAGGTAGCAGTGACCAGAAATTGTACTTTGGGAGGATCAGGTTAGACCCTAGGAAATCTTTTGAGCAAAACAGCTTTGCTCTCTCTCATACAGAGGATGAAGTCTTCATCTTTAGTGTAAATCAGACTAGGCATGGCTTTGTCTGATGCTTGCAATAGTCCTGTCAACAGCTTGAAGATGGACTGGAGACCTTCAGAGGTCACTTACAATCAGCATTCCAATGATTCTGTGAAGACGCAAACTTGAATTTACAACCATATAGAGCTGCTTGATTATTTGCACAATTCCATCTACTCTTGTTTGTCTGGAAGTTTATTCTTTGGCTAAGTTTTGCAGCATCATATCTAAATATTTCTCAGCTGATTTGTTCTAAAAATACTGACTATGATACCCACAAACAGTCTGTTCTTTGAAGGCTCCCTTATGTTAGGCTGGAGCATCTTTTTCCCTGTGCAGAAATAAGTGCAATAGGGAATAAGGAAAAAGGGATAACATCTCAGAGAAGGTGAAATCTTAAAGCTAAACTTAACCCTAACCCCTAACTCTAACCCTACTTATAGCCATAACCCTTAACCCTAAGGCCTTAACCCTAAAGTTAACATGCTTAGTGAAGTTTGTCATCAGGCAGTGCAAATGTATCTGACCTTTCCAAGCATGAGCTCTGCACTGCTACACATTGTTGCATGCTTATGTCATTAACCCAGAGGTCATACGTAACATTAAATAAATTCATATCTAATCATACACTAAATTTAATGCCAGAAATTGCTATCTGAACATTTGTTTTAGCCTCTAGACTATCCCAGACTTTTACACTTCAAGCTTGTGCTTGATATCTTCCAGAAATACTTTATTCTTGCTAGTCAGGAAGAGAAATCTGCTGTGTCCATTGATAGTCAGCATCAATGTTTTTTGACTAGCTCTGAGAAAAATAATTTCTCTGACATCAACAATGCAGCTCTTGGTTCTTGTTCCATCTTTTCTATTAGATCATTCACCTTATACATATGGAATATTTTTTCCTTCATTAGGTTTACAGTACTGACCTCAATATTTTTCTTTGTAAACCAGAGATTTAACTCTTCAAAATCTTCTACTCTGTGATATTTTTTACATACAATTCTTGAATGATTTCTGTACCTTGAATGATTCTTCTGCATCTTCTCAAGATTTTCAAGATTAGCTTTTAAATACAGAGAGTAGGTCTGTTCTAAATTCCACTGTATCAGCCTCACCATTGCTAGGTAAAAAAAGATTGTGAGGTGCTCACATTTACCAGTGGAGATTCCATTATATTGCCAGATGTATCTAAGAGCTTGCCAGAGACATATCACAAGGCAGTTCCTTTTGCAGGCCTACCATTTACTTTGCATTAGCACTGATCTCGCTACCAAAACAATTCAGAAACTTATGCATCGGTTCTGTCCACATTAGTATTTGATGTGTCACTAACCTACCTATATGCTTCAGTGTTTCTTACCTGCATACTTCAGGAACAGTGATTCTACTCTTGATTCACATTAGACACAGAAGTGGGGGCGCATAATGCCTTATGCCAGTCACTAGGAGGTGGATAGAACTGACGCTTACCATGGAAAACAAGAGGAAAATACACATGTAACAGGAGGTGGGCTAATGCTGCACAAATACCATGTTCCTGTATGACCCTGCTGGATTCTCCCTGAAAATATCTGTGAAATGTTGTTTCACAGCTCTGCTTCCTTCATTCTGCTTCGCTGTCCTTCAGACCCTGGTGATGCAGACTCCACATAAATAGACTGAAGTCTGTAGGAAGAGTGACACCACCATGTCAGATTCGTTCCCTGTTACTCAGCAGTTTCCAGTATGCCCCATTACAATTCTTTACTCCTTATGTAAAGGTCAATTTCTGAGCTGTGTTAACAGGACTGAATTATAGCAAAGCATGCTCTCTAGATTTGCACAGCTATTCTAAAGATTAAATGTGGTTTAGACAGCTGGCAGGCCTTCCAAACTGACTTTCTTTCAGAGGAACAGGACTAGCACAACTCCAGGCTTCCTATTCATGATATGAGTGGGACGATGCCCAGCTCTACATCTACAAGGATCATGAAACATCTATCTTGGAAGGCTAATCTAAAGTCAAGTCTCTTTGCTATGTTTCTGAAATACATTGGTGAAGTTATTCCTCTGTTCTCACAGTACCAAACCAGAAGAGTACATATAGCCATTTAGCTATCTGATAGAAGATCTAATGCCTTTATGCACATTTGTTTATATATAAAATTTAAGGGATTTTGTCCCCCAAAAAAGAAAAAAATTATATCCTTCTCCAAATCATACTTCCTCCTTCCCTAAAATTCATAAATCCTGCCTGATTTCTCTCTCATAGCCAGTAAATCACTTGGACATTTAATTAATAGCTTGTTGGATTAACTGCTTGGTTAATGCCACACCTTACATGCTTAGTATGCAGTAGTGCCACAAAGATCTCTGTGTTCCTTCTTAGCTATCTCATAAAATAATTGTTCATGCAGTGGAGCTAGGTGGCTTAAGAAGTTGCTAATGCAACACAAAGAATTCAGATTAGGTTACTGCTTCAGAAGAGATCAAATTAGGAGTGTGTCTGATCATATGTTACCTGAAAATTACAGCATTTGGAAAGATGAGGAAATTGTTTCAATCTGTGTGGCTTCCTGTCTGAAGCATTGTCTTTTCTCAGTCTAAGTTCTGTAACTCTTTGTTGTCAAAAATGCTACCTGTGCTCATTCATAACTCTATTCTTCCTGCTTTGGAAAGTAAACACCAGGAAATGGTCACAGTCACTATCCTCACAGGCACATGTTGGAAGCAGATCGGAGACCATGGGCTGGCACTTGCCCACTTGTCTTCCCGAATGGAAAGATCACTGAATATACTCATGCTGCACAGTAAAGCATACTGCAAAGATTCCCCAGGCTACCACGGCCTTAATCCTTTATATTCTCATGGTGTGACACAGTGTGAAGCTTTCACCACAGGCACTCACAGTACTTCTGCATCATTCTTTTCCAGAGCTAGGCACAGCCAGTATGTTTCCACATTACACGAGAGTCTCTGCATACCTTCCTTCAGCAAGCCACCCGCAGTCCATCCATGGGATCTCAGTAGTCTGTCTAAGACTTGAGTTGTTCTCATTCTGTCACTTTACAGGCCTTAAGCTTGTATTATTACCTTAAGCTCACATGTCAAAGACCTGAGGCCTGTCTGCATTTCAAAAAGCAATACTGAGCAAGACTTCATTTTTTTTTCTTCTTTCTTTTGTATTTTGGAGAACCTCGAGTTTCTCATTACATCTGTTAGTCCCAAGATGTTTTTCTCATGATTCAGTGCATGTTTTGGACTATATTTCTTGTTTCAAGTTTTTTTAGAACTTTTTTCTTTGCTTCAAAATCAATAGAGTTCAAGTATGTAAACTAATCATAGACAATAAAGACAGTTTGTGGTACAAATTGTTTGTCAAGAACTAAAGGTGGGTGAGAAAAACACCAAGGATGTGAAGGGTGTCCTTGGTGTCATATAAGGTAATTTGAGAAGGGGGTTTGGGAGGCCCCAGACCACTTGCACAGGTGCAGACACAAACATTTGGCTGAACTGTGCTCCATGAGTATGCAAGAGGCAGGTGGAATAACTGCATTAGGTAGGCATGACTTTGTAAAAGCTCACGTATAAGTGGCCAAGAAAACTTTTCATCAGGGCTCGTGGGTTGTGGAGCAAGCCTCCATGAAGCCCAGCACTGATGTTGTGTTGTGCAGGTACACTCTATTAGTCTGAAACCCAAGAGATGCAAAATGAAGTAACAGCAGCTGAAACTGCAGCACAGCACATCTTTCACTGCTGTATGCATCCTTCATTGCTGTCTTAGCTGGCCCTCCTGTGAGCTCCTGATTCATATCCTTTCTCCCAGGCTTTCATGTCCACAACACAAGCAGTTAATCTCAGTAAGTCTAACACATGCAATGGCTCTAGGGTTTCATGAGCTACTAA
The DNA here is from genome assembly GCA_013400475.1 of Tricholaema leucomelas. NCBI lineage: Eukaryota > Metazoa > Chordata > Aves > Piciformes > Lybiidae > Tricholaema lacrymosa > Tricholaema leucomelas. Next base: position 994,778 of record WAAF01012797.1, read on the forward strand.
GCAGCCTTAGTGCTCTACCCAGCCCTGGCACTTCCCAGCAGGCTGGCAGAGCAGTCAGTGACATCAGCACAATGGTTCCATTCCACAGGGAAAATGTTGTAGAGGTCACTCATGCAGAATGATCCTAGTCCAGAAGCTGTGCCTGCATTTTCACCTCAGCCTGGCAAATCTTTCTGGAACCCTGCCAAAAGCCTTCCAAAACAACTGCTTGCTCATTTGCCTGGAAAGCAGCAATCACAAGAGTGGAGATGGGGTTGGCAAAGACAGCTTTTTTGCTCAAGGATTTAATTTCAGGCAAAGTATTCATTTGAGCTAGGCCTGAAGGCAAACTATGGCAGAAATATCCCATTTCAAGGGCTGGTCTGAGGAAACAGACAGCTGCACTGCTGGTGGGCAGAGTACTTGCACAGATAAGGACTATGTTGCCAGCATTTAAGCTGCCAACACCTCTAGGTCTCTGGCATTAGAATCAACTCCACCAAGGAGGGCAAAGAACTTGTGTCAATCACCAGCACTTGTGATGGCCAAGCCTGGCCATTTCTTAAAGCCAGATCTCCCCACATGCTTAGAACTGCATGGCATTCAGCATGTGGCAAAAATTAGTTAAAATTCTTGACTGTGATCCAGCAGCAGTGCCCAGTAAAATAGCCAGAGCACATAAAGTGGGACATAGAAGTAGGATTAAGGATCTGATAGTCCCATAAGGGAAAACAAACATGATCTTCTGTCAGAGGAAATGGACCAGGAAACAGGAGAATCATGCCAGGGTATCTCTCCAGATCATTGAGCAAAGTAAGTCTGCTCTACAGCTAAATTACCCTCCAAAAAAATGAGAGAAGTCTACCCTATCTCTGCCTTCTCAGTACTGTCTATTCAAGCCTATAAAAGTATTGTCAAGAAGCTTTCTTGCAAGGCGTTCATACACTACACAAGTAACTGAGGTGGGCTTATCTCACCAAATGTATACACTTTAGTCACCCAGGAATCCATCTGTAGCACATTAAGGATTGTTCAACTCATTCTAAGGGAGTCACCTAAACTGGGTCATGTGAATTGTTCCCTAGAACACCCCATTCTTTCTGTTGGCAAAGAAGGAAACTCAGAGTGGTATCCCAAGTGAGGGGAAAGGAATCACATTCATTTTCTAGCTTTTCTCATTCTCTGAGTGTAGAAGTAGCAAAGGTTCTCATTTCACAGATAACTGAATGGCCATGAGAAATTGGAACCCAGCAGATAAATGCCTAGTGGGAAAAAAAACCTTGGCACCAACTATGATTTACCAAAACAATTAACCCTCATGGCAAGGAGACACATACGCTGCATTTCCTCTCTGGACAAAGGAAAGAGAAAAAAAGAAAGGAAGAGCCACCTCCTTCAAGACCCAAAGAGTCCATGCCAGTTGAGATGGACAAGGTGAGTTTCAGCCTTCAACCACCCTGTGGCATGGATAAAAGAAGTTCTGATCAAGCTCTGCCACACTGATCTGAGAGATTTCATGTCACATTATCGAAAGTATAAAAGGTACTCCTGCAGCTCTGGAAACTTGGCTGTGAACGCTTACAAAAGATGTGATTTTCTCATAAAATCCTTCCCTACCCCTCAGACATGTCCCTGCACCAGAAAAGTACAGCTTGCTTCTCGAAGAATGACATAACTGAAAAAAGAAACAGTTCCCACTAAAGCAAGCCACAAATATCCTTGGGTTGGCACACAAGAAACATGATGCTGAATGGGGACAGGATGATGGGCAAGACGAATGGCATCATCATGGTCTTGCACCACTCTGGTTCATTAAAAGGCACTACAGAGGGATGGAACAAAACCACAACACTTTCCCAGTGATTTAATCTCATTGTTGAATGAATAAGAGCATCTTTCAGATTCTCAAGCTTTTAACTATCTGCAAAAACATCAGATGAGCAAGACGACAATGGTGAGAAGAGGGCTGGCTTCAATAGGCATTAAGAACAAGCAAGCAAACCTTCAGGAATGCAAAAAGAAGGGACTTGCAGAGCCTAAAACACCAACCTAGGCTAGACCTCATAAACAAACAGAGGCAAAAGAGAAAGACAAGGTGTGGAGTAACACCAACCCATGACACGATAACGCAGGCAAAGCCTGAAAGCAAAATAATACTTTATCGTACTTTAACCAGGATGTAATCATTTGCCATGTGAACAAGGCAAGGTGCCTGGATGGGAATGAGCACGCAGGGCTGGAAAGGACATCATCTGAAGAGAAAAGAAGTCAAAGTGTCTAATGCATTTGAACCAGGGACTAAATTCACTAGCCCAAATACTATAGGTAGGGGCTTCATACTGTAGGAGAAAATTTTTCTAGGAGAAAATTTGTCTGAATAAATCTGTCAAGGAAAGATAGCTTTCTGAAAGCATCCAGAGCTTGACTTTCCAAGCCTAGGAAATCAGAGGCTAAAAAGGTCTGTTAACTGCTTTCTATAAATACAACAAGGAGGAAAGGTGAAGAAAGCACAGGAGAGGAAAGTATCCATTTAACATAAAGCACCACATTGGCAGAAGAACAAATAGGTACACACTGTCCACAAATATATTTAGACTGAAAATTAGAAGGCTGCTTGTCTCTAAAATGATCAGAATCTCTTCCAAAGGAAAAAAATACCTCAAGATCCCAAGCAGAAAGGACAATTTATCATTCTGAGCAAGAACTTTCACTTCTGAATTTTTTAACAGACTTTATTGAATCAGATGTTCCAAATCTGTCCTATTTTTTAACTAGAAATTACTATTTCTTTTCCTGTAATCTCCTGGTTTATTGTGACTGTCAGTTTGCCTTTAGCACACCAGTCCAAAGGATATTTATTGTGGGAAGCATGTACAAGGCTCTTCCACATTCTAATTGCATACTTTGGAGTACTGTTTAGAAGTGCTATGCAGCAGATTTCTGCCTTTTCAGGTAGTATCATAAACACCCCTGTGTTCAAAGCCTGTGAGATTTTATTGTAACACTCAATTCGCTACTAGAAGATGATCACAACAGAGGAGCCAAGCCTGGTAGAAAAGTCAAAATACAGCAGAATCAGCAGTGTAACTCTACTTAGGAAATCACAACCTGTTTCTGTTCAAATAGAAGGTCACAGAAAAGTTACATGCTCAGCTTTAAAGTAACTTTTAAGTCATTGTGTCTGCTTTCACATGACAGAAATGAATGAAAACAGGAGCAAACCTCTGATGGTTTGTAGTGTAAGATGTTTTCCATAAAGCCAGGGCAAAATTATATCTTGTGAGCTATAATGTTGAAGACCCTTGGCCATGGCTCAGTATGTCATTACATTACATGATGCACAAAAAAGAAAAACCACCATTATCCTGCAGCTCACCACTCATTTCAGGACACTCATATCTCTCCTGTGTTCTCCTGCATCCCCTCAAGAAATCCCATGGGACCAGACTTGGCTGCAATATGGGATGTGCAGCACAAGGGATTCAACAGAGGCACCATCCAGAATGCATACCAGAAGGAAGGATGTACATTTATGTCATATCCCAGAGGAGCTCATTGCTCTGGTCCCAGACCAAAATCTGGATTTCACAAGATGGATATGGCTGCTATATTTCACAGTAAAAAATATCACCTGCCTATTATTTTTTCTTTCAGAGTTTTGGGGTTTTTTTTAAGACCTTTTTTTACCCTCTTAATTTTAAAGGGTTAAAATTGGAAGTTTTCTGTTATATAAAAATACTGAGTTACTCCTCAGGCAAAGTGAGAGAAAGACAAAACAAAACTACCTTTGCAGCAAAAGAAATGTGAGTAGACTATTGTGTAACTATACAGGTGTAGACCCCGTGGCATAAACAGATGGGCTAGATATGCATAATCCCATGTCAGCATTAGTTATGCTTAATCCCAATCACAGGGAGTTGCACTGCTGAGGCTATATCATCTCTTAGCCTACACTGAGCACAGCACCCTGAGCAGATAGAGTTAGTTCTGGACAGCCTAGAGTTGTGTCTAGGAGTCTCTGTTCAGGAGTTAAAAACTGCAGTGATTTGCACTGGATGTGTGTAATCATCTGCTCTGCTAAAAGAATACGTGTGGCCTTACCTAGATCCTGTACATGATTGTGTGGGAAGGAGAGTATGTACCATGAAGGAGCTGTTCTGGTGACTCACTTCTCAGACTGTACTTCTGTGAAGGGAGAGTATCCTGTTGTGGGATAGGCAAGTGAAAAAAAAGGGAGACATTCTATGAACCAGGGAGATTGCTATACCATGTAGACAAATCTTGGTTTTATAACACAAGTAACCACTTGAAATAAGGCCAAAACTTAGTAATACTGGCATATTTCTAAAGCAAACAGTTACTTCCAGCAAAATTATGGAATAATATGTTGTGGCATAGCCAAAGCATGACACAGAACAGTATTTCTTGAATTTCTGTGCTAACAACGCCCAAGACTTCGAAATCTTCCAGGGTAAGAGCTTACTTATACCTGTAACAGACTCCTACTATTGCTGAAGAGAGCTAAAAGGACTGAATTGAATCCACTCCAAAAGGCAGCAGATATAACTTGTCCTTTTGCTGGAGTTGCATCCAACTGTGCTGCACCCCAGTGTGAGACTCATCTCTGTCCTGCATTGCCCTATTCCACACAATAGCAAAAGACCAAGACCAAAACCTTCCAACCAAGTTGAGGGATCAGCTTCTGCAAAGCAGTTATTTCCAGCAGTAGCCTTGTTCTCAGTGAGGTGTTGCTGTAAGAAAGGTTTAGCTGTTAAAAAAAGATATAAAGAGCTCTTTAAACAGTCTGTCTGAAACAACCTGGGAATGTTCCTCCACACTGTGAACAACTCAGGACTCAATCATCTGAAGTAGCTGCTCTGACAAGATTTTAAGTCCTCATAATTAGGTCTTTCACATAAAAATCTAAAGCACAGCCTTTCAGTTTTAAATAGTTCTTGCATGTATTCATCCTGCTGCCTGGGTTTTGTGCTGCTCTGCCTTGTGTCTGTGGAAGCTGTGTCATTATCCACCCACAGCAGCAGCAGAATTTTTTTGGGGGCTTGAACCTAACTTTTGTTTTAGTTTAGTTTCCAACACCTAGCTCCCACTCCTGCCCCTGGGAACAACTCCCATAATGAATGAGTCACTTCACAGGGCTGTGAAGATGGAAATGAGAAGCTTGTTCTGGTTCCAGCACCTTCCTAAAACATTTTGTGCATTCTCAGGGTATGCGCATGTGCAGCCCCTGGAGTACTGCAGCCACCAGACATTTCCCTGTCTCTGACAGGGGAGCCCAAAGGAAACAAGCTTTGAAGAAGATCTCAAGCGTTTCCCCTTTTCTCAACACACACACATACACACAGACTGAATTAATTCTTCTCTACCCTCTCCCAGCTAATGTGTGCCCGCAAAGAGAAAGGCACTTTGCCTGTGAGGATGGGCATCAGGCAAAGCAAGCCCCTGATGGCTGTGAGAGCTATCAGAGTCTTCCGCTCTGGCTCTCACATCGCTCCATCCCTCTCCTTTACCCAAGCTTGCTCAGGTGGTTTCATCCTCTACCTCTGTCACAGAGGTCTCCTTACTGCTATACTCCACATTGCTTTCCTGGCAGCATCTCAATCAAATGATATCCTAAGACAGGGTGGGAAGGTGGCAATGGTGCTGTTGACCACATCCAAGCACCGGGAGTGGTGAGAGAATAGTGAGAGGGTCTCTGGGTGGAAGCTGCCAACTATAGACTTGCTGTGGACAGGGAAGGCAGGAAGCTGGGAGCTGATACCTCCATAAACAGAAGTGAAATGGTTTTTGAGATGTTTTAAAGACTGGAGAAGGATAGTGATGAGGTCTAAACACAATCTGCAGTTCAAAGAAGAACTCATGTTCAAAGCAGAAGACCTTTGGAGAACTTCAGTGGCAGATGATCACAGCTCTTGTCCCTAACATAAAAGTTATGGATGTATTTGTATGAGCTTTATTGTGCTTCAAAGAGACATGAGAACTTAAATGTTCTAAATACACATGAAACCAAGGATTATTCATCACAGAAAAGTGACATAAGGGTAACCTAACTGGCTTATTATGCCTGCAAGACTGTCTGTCTAGTGATGGAAAATTTAGAATTTTAATTCCTAAATTAAAATATTTAGAATTAAGGTCTGGACATCAGTCTGAACCCTGTCTTTAGAAATGAAGGCTGACTGCCTCACACAGTTGGGCTCTCCTGTTGAGTCCCCTGTCACTACACCATGTGTGCTCCTAGCTAGACACACCATGAGTGAAACCTGTCTTGTGTGAACGTGGTGGCTGTGCTAGCAGTCTTAGCCAGGAAAGCAAAGCAAACTAAAATGTAAGTGGTACATTTTTAAACTTCAAAAAGCATTTAAGGTTAAGCTATGATGTTGGGATATAATATATGTTTAAAAATAGCAAAAGTTGGAAGGGAAGAGCAAAGAAGCTTCCTGTGTTGTTGGTTTGTTTGTGTTCCAGACTGGATTTCCTGTCCAAGTACATTCTGCATCAGGAGAAAGCCATAACTGTGTGGATCAGAAGTAAGAAAGTCAAAGATGATCCTTGATGAGGATTGAACAAGTAGGTGCTGTGGATATGACTGAACTCTAAGACAACTTCTGCAACCTCAGCCTTGAACTGAACTTGTTCCAAGCACTCTGTGGCACAAATTATGTTTGTCATCGAGCCCCCTGACACACAGGCATTTTCTCACAGGCACTCCCCCAGGCATCTTCTGTGCAACTTAAATCTGCCCATTACTTACAGTTATACATAATGAAGCAGGAGAGACTGAAGAAATTAGGCACATGTGTTCAAATTGCCATGTCAAACTATAATATGACATAGATATTGAACTTCATTATAGAAGCAGGTTTTTTTTAACCCACCTACTTGCTTGTTATCTTGCCAAGCCCACAATTCAGGTATTCTTTGCCCAGTGAAGCATTATAGAATCATAGAATGGTTTAGGTTGGAAGGGATCTCAAAGCTCACCCAGTTACAACCCCCCTGCCATAGGCAGGGACACCTCCCACTAGAACAGGTTGCTCAAGGTCTCATCCAACCTGGCCTTGTACACCTCCAGGNTGGAGGCTCCAGAACTGCACACAGTACACCAGGTGGGGTCTGACGAGAGCAAAGTAAAGGGAGAGAATCACCTCCCTTGCTCTGCTGGCCACACTTCTCTTGATGCAGCCCAGTACAACCCAGACCCCCAGGTCCTTTTCCTCAGGGCAGCTCTCCAGCCATTCCCCACCCAGCCTGGATTTGTGCTTGAGATTGCACTGACCCAGGTGAAATTCCAAGCAGCTTTTTAATTAAAGTAAGTAGAGGCTGTAGTCTTAAATTCTACCTGAGAGGCTCCTTAGGAAGTACATTCACTCAGAGTCTCCTGAAAGCTCACCTGGGGCCTTGGTGACACAATTTGGTGGCAGCAGCCTAATCTCCAAACCAAGCAGCACACAATGACCTGCAACTGGCCATAACTTTTGTTGGGAAGGTAGATGCCCTCCTTCATCAAGCAGTCTGCATTCTCAGAACAAGCACTTGGCAAAGCTCTCATTGTGTGTTACCTGTACTTACAGACAGGGCTCATTTAAGCACAAATAAATCAGTGTAAACTTAGCAGCTCACAGAGCTGTGGAAGGCACCTGTTGGCTTCCTTGGTGTGACATACCAACTGCAAGCAATAGCAGAAAAGTGCTTTGGCTGGGAGAATACTGCTCCAACAGTTCCAGATGGCAGAGGATCAGTGGATTAGGACAGCCAGGAAGAAACCCTCTAAAGCCTAGAAGAAATCCTGAGGTGGGGACAATCCTGTGTAGCAGTGACCATGTGGCAACCCTGCCTTTTCTTGACATACCTATCTGTTTGCTGAGTCTACCATGGCAGCAGACAAGTTCAGCCTTTGCAGGTGTACAGCTGGTATTGAACTCAGTGGCTACGTGGCCACCCAAAGAGGGAGATTCAGCCCTGAATGTATGAACATAGATGTTGCCTTGAAAATTAAGCCATTCCACCTTCCTAGGAGAGATGTGAACTTTGCAATGGATGACAGCACTGTGTTGTGGACAGTTTTAGGGCTAAGAAACTCAGCTCTGTCCTATTCATTCAAATGAACGCTCCTTGGAGGCTCATGGAGAGCTGAGCCCAGAGACAAAGACGGTTTCACCTCCAGCCTTAGAAATGCCAAGACTAATGGTGAGGCTGACAGATCAGGGCAATAGAAGCACTGAAAATGAGGTCTGTGGGTTTTCAGGAGGAGGTATGAAGGAAAATACATGTTTTAGGATTGCTGTCAAAGGAGGAAAGACTGCTTTCATAGAACCTTAACATTAGAGGAGCCTGACCAGGTTTCACCACTGTTCTCAACAAAGCACAAAGTCTGCTGCCTTGGCAAGAGGGATGGTTATTCAGTGACCAAACTACAAATGCTAGAGGAAGGTCGTTTAGTGCCTGAGCACAGGCACATAAATCATCAGTCATGTCAAAGAGTCTGAAAAGTTTTAAAAGCCACCTTGCCTTCTCACACAGCCTCCTTTGTGCACCATCAGAGCCACCACCAGCCTCTGATAAGGGAAGCAAGGAAAGCAAAGACTGGCCCAGGCTAAAAGCTAATTTTGGCTCCTAGCTTCAGCTCTACCTCACAACGCAGCTTCCTCTTTCAGCCTGTGGAAGTGGACAGAAGAGAAAACCAAAGCATTACCCGAATTGTAATGATTCGTTGCTTCAAATCATGCTTCAAGGGAATAAAGAGCGAGGGCAAAGTGCATGGAAAATGCAAAGTGCACCTTTGGGACAAGGTCTCCAGCACACACATCTTTATGAGTGTACATTCTTGGCTCATTTGACACTTAAATGCCTGTCTTCTGCATAACAGAAGATGAGGATGGTCTGGCAAAATGAAGGTCACAGCTGAGAAGCAGATATCTCTGCCACTTAAATGCTTTATAGATGGGAGTGAGAATGGCAGAATTAGGGAGAGCTACAGCATTACACTTCCTCTTATGAAACACAGAACATATCAATCAGAACAGTGTACAGTTCCTTTTGCCTTCTGGGAAAAGCAGCTCTGCCAATAAGGATCATTTTTGCAAGGGTCAGTGGCACTGGTACTGTCCCTGCATGGACAGCCTTGGAACAAAGAATCAAGCTAGCACCAAGAGAAAATTATTCTATACTTACACAGTCCCCAACTCCCACTGACAAAAGCAGGGAATCTCCAAAAAGTTTTCTGCAGGTTTGAAATGAGATTCATGAGATGGAGGAAAGAGGACATCACACGAGCAAAAAATGAAGTATAAATCACCATTCATGGTACAACTGCCCCCTAGGCACACCCTCTCTGATTAGAAAATCAGCCCTTATGGGGCTTTGATTGGCCTGTGGTTGAGAAGAAAATAACACAGAAGCACGGTGGGACGTCCCTGCCTTACAGCAGCCCAGGGCTATTGCAGGAGGTGGATAGAATCAAATCCTGCTCCTTCTTGCTCAAGGTAACAAACGCTGTGCTGAACAATGGAGGGGAAGACACCCAGACAGCCAACTCTCGGGCTTCTTGTGGAAATCCTGCCTATCCAAGCTCATCTCCTCCAACAATTAAACTTAACCTACTTTTTAGTTTCAGTATCATTCCCTGTAAATATTTCAGAGGACTGAAGAGGAGAGAAGATTAAAATACAATTAATCCCTCAGGCCAAGAAGAGAGCCTTAAATTCACTCACAACCATGGCTGTGTGACTGTAACTTTCTTGGCACAGCCCCTTCACTCTTGAGGAAGGTCCTCTAGAGAGAGAGAAAAGAAGTACTCTAATGAGTGTAAAGCTTTGGTCTCTCCAGCTGCACCCTGGTAAATCTCTGCTCTTCCAGATGGTAAACAGGGAGCTCCCTCCCCCTCCCCCCCCCCCCGGGAGTGAATATAAAACGGGGCAGCAAAGCACACCCTTTTTGCAGTCAGATAAGGCTTTCACAGTATCACCAAGGTTGGAAGAGACCTCATAGATCATCAAGTCCAACCCGTTACCACAGAGCTCAAGGCTAGACCATGGCACCAAGTGCCATGTCCAATCCTGCCTTGAACAGCTCCAGACACGGCGACTCCACTACCTCCCTGGGCAGCCCATTCCAGTAGCCAATGACTACTGGAAGTAGCCAGTGAAGAACTTTCTCCTCACCTCAAGCCTAAATTTCCCCTGGCATAGTTTGAGGCTGTGTCCTCTTGTTCTGGTGCTGGCTGCCTGAGAGAAGAGAGCAACCTCCTCCTGGCTACAACCACCCCCCAGGTAGTTGTAGACAGTAATAAGGTCTCTCCTGAGCCTCGTGTGTCTTTCCCTTCTGTTATCACCCATCCAACATTACAAACAAAGTGTATTTGTGGTATATTGTTTCTAGATGTCCACTGAGTGACTGCATGTTGGAGCACCACTGCTCCATCACAGTGTTTATTAGAACATGGCAACATGTCAGAGCAATGGCAAGCCTGCAAGTCCTTGCCATGAGAGTAAAAGGGAGTCACCTGTATAGGTAAAGATAACACGGTGTATGTAGGGATCAGGATGCAATGATAGGGCTGACAGAGTCAGGTGAGTGCTGCAGAGGCTGAGTTGTGTCAGATGGTCACGAAGCAGAGATGTCACTGCTGCACAAGCCCCTGCCTGGTCAAGGACTGGAGCTAGGCTGGCCAGGACACACTATCTTCTGTGCTCAGGCTGCAGTCCCAGGCGGTCTGGGCTGGCCATCAGGCTCTGTGACCACACTGTTGAATGCTCACCACAATATTTGCACCTAGACACCACAGTCTCGTTTCCATGACTTTCCTGTTTGATATCTAAATATCTCAGCTGGAGAAAGGTTTTTCTTCCTGTCTGGCTGCTATGTACATTAGCAAAGGAAAGCTTAACTAGGCCTTTAGAGATCTTCATTTTTCTGTTACATTTGCCATATCACAAGCTTCATCACTAAAGTGAAAACCAAGGCATTTCTTGTGGCATTGAAGCTGCAAATTGGAACGTCAAGTAAAATGAAGACTTATAGGGTTGTAATTCCCCAGGAGAAAAGAGGGGCTGCTTCCATAAAACACTTCTGTCAGCTCCTTAGAATTCTTTCCAACAGGTTCAGCCTCTGAAGGAGGAATTTACAATCTGGCAATGATTAAAAGCCAGAATTGTGAGAATGAGTAGCAGCCCTTGCCTAAAGGGCTACTTTGGTCCAAGTCGGTAATAGCATAGCTAATGGAAGGCAGTATGCATTTAATACCTAATTTCATCCACTGTCACAAATGTAGATAGGACTCCATGACAATCCTGAATATTCACTTTGGTTACAAGTTGTAGATCTGTCACTTTGCATCAGCACCTAAAACCTCTCAGATTCTATTCCAACAAACATTTGAGGTCTAGCACAGATCTAGTTAAATGCATAAAAAGGGAGTTAAATCCAAAAAGAATGTCCAGATTCTGCCTTCCTTGCACACAGGTGTCAGAACTAAACAGAAGGAGCAGAATCTGGCTCTGAGGCCCCAAAAGATTTTGTGAGTTGGGACAGAAGAGGCTGCTCTGCTCTGCTCACTGCCAGTTTCCTTCTCATGAAACTCCAGTCATGCAGTATTCCCCAAAGCAAGTTCACACCTTTTCACCTTCAGAGCTGGCCTATTTCTGCTCTCTGGTACTCAGAAATAAGTCTCCCTCTCAGGAAGGAGTCATGCTATAAATATCTCCTTCCAAGTTTCCTGAGTCCTAATGTTTCTTACAGAAGAGTGTGACTCCTTGTCCAGCAGTGACAAGCCTGGCTGGGTTTTGCTGTGCCCTTAATGTCTTTGTGCTGCTACAGCTGCAGAGACGAAACAGATACATATGCAGCTGCATTGCTGCAGCCATGGTGGTCTAGACACCAGCAAGACAAAATCAAGGAAATCTCTCCTAGCATTAATACATCAGCTCATTATAGAATTGCTTTGGATGGTGTCCCAGTTTAGAGCCAAGAGCTACCCAGGACTGGAGGAGAGAAGTGACTCTTACTCCTTTTGAAGAGTAAGAATGAAGATGCTGCACACTGATGGGATGTTTTAAAGAGAGATTCTATTTACTAGTGCATATATGCAAAAGGCAATCATGGATACAGCCCCAAGCTGAGCCAAGTCTACCAAAGTAAAACCACCCAGAATACTCCACCCCTTCTACCCTTGGCAGGCCTAAGAGTAGGCCTACGAGGCCTCAGCAGGCCACATGACACAGCTCAAAATTCCCTGCCAGCTAGAAGCCATCTCCCACACACAGACCATGAGACAAGTAGGGATGTGCACTCTTCCCAGAGAGAGATGTCAAGGGAGGAGAGCAGAAAGGGAAAGAGAGAAAGACGATGACCAGGCACTGGCTTATCAGCTGTGATACAGGAAAACAGACCAGAATAACAATATTACAACATCCTGTGATGACCAGGTCCAATCTCTGGGACGTGTCTGGGTCTCTGTAGTTTTCTTAAGGGAATCTGGGACCCTCTCAAACTACTACAGATGGAAAAGACTGCTAAGATCAAGTCCAACCATTCAGGAGCCAGGCATGACTGTGAAAAGTGCATTAACTCAGGAGTGGTTTAAACTGTGTTTTACACACACCTTGAGTATTTTGTTCAGTTCTGCCCCCCCTCCCCAATTCAAGAGAGATGCTGAGATACTGGAACATGTCCAGAGAAGGGCGACAAAGCTGGTGAGAGGCCTGGAACACAGCCCTGTGAGGAGAGGCTGAGTGAGCTGGGGTTGTTTAGCCTGGAGAAGAGGAGGCTCTGGAGTGATCTCATTGCTGTATACAACTATCTGAAAGGAGGCTGTAGCCAGGTGGGGGTTGGTCTCTTCTGCCAGGCACCCAGCAACAGGACAAGGGGACACAATCTCAGGTTGAGCCAGGGGAAGTCTAGGCTGGATGTTAGGAGGAAGTTCTTGACAGAGAGAGTGATTTGCCATTGGAATGGGCTGCTCAGGGAGGTGGTGGAGTCGCTATCCCTGGAGCTGTTCAAGAGAAGCCTGGATGGGGCACTTATTGCCATGGTCTAGTTGACTGGATAGGGCTGGATGATCTTGGAGGTCTCTTCCAACCTGGTTGATTCTATGATTCTATGATTCTATTCTATGACATTGAGCCCTCCTCAAAATAAGACTTCCATTTTCTTACTAACAATTTGAAAGGGTGGAAACAGTTTAGAATTGTGCAAGGCAATAGGGGGCCTGAAGGGATGAAGTGTTCTACCCAAGGCAGTCAGCAGCAAGCCCAGGAGCAGAGCAGAGGTTTCTGGATACCATGTAAGCAACATGCCAGCAGGGCAAGCTTTCCTGCTGGAAAGGAGCTTATTTTTAAAAATAAGCAGTTGTAAATGGCAGGGTTTTACATGCCTCATGATGCCTACTAAGCAAGTTTAGTTGTTGTTTCAACACAACTTCAGCCTGGTGGTTTCCAGTGGAGCATCTCAGCAAACATTTGCACAGCTGAATTTTGCCTGTCTGTTCCTTCCAGGTAAAGGAAGAGAGTCCTACAGTATCAGAGGGCAGAAAAAGGAAGATGAGCCTGGGATGTTCTGATGGCAAAATTTTGACCATTTTCTGCTCCCCAGCTAGATCATTTTGGCTCTCGAGCTGGAGCTCAGGGGATCACCTCTCCTTTGAAGACAGCCTGAAAGAACTAGGGCTGTTCAGCCTGGAGAAGAGAAGGCTCTATGGAGACATCATAGCTACATTTTGACATCTGAAGGGGATGTATAGAAAGGCTGGGAAGGGCCTGTTTAGAAGGGCTTGTAGTGATAGGATGAAGTGCAATGCTTTAAACTGAAGCAGGGTAGATATAGGTTGGATATAAGGAGGAAGTTCTTTACAACGAGAGTGGCAAAACACTGAAACGGGTTGTCCAGGGATGTGGTTGAGACCCCATCCCCAGAGACATTCAGAATCAAACTTTATGTGGCTCTGGGCAGCCTGATGATATTGGAGGTGTTCCTGCTGACTGCAGGGGTGCTGGACAAAACTACCTTTGAGGGTCCCTCCCAACCCGATGCAATCTGTGAACCCATGTGAATCACATGCAGTTAAGTCTGCAGTACAGTGTTTCAGAGTCAGGCTCTCTGCCTTGTCTGCTCATGAAAATTAGCACTCCAAAAAGAAACATAAAGCCTGTGCTATAGAGGCAGTGATGTAGTCCCATATGGAAAGAACACAAGTTAACTGGTGTATAGGAACCTCAACATTCCAAGCTGCACTGATAGTGCTGTTTCAGGGGATTTCTGAATCACTTTCTTGTCCAAAACAGTTTTCACACTAAACTAATCCCAGAAGTGCATGTGAGACAAGCCTGCCAAGGAGGATGAAAAGCAGAAGATGTTCAAGGCAACTGAGGGCAGTAGGCACAAGTAATGAGAAAAGTTTCACAGAATCACAGAATATCAGGGGCTGGAAGGAACCTCAAAAGATCATCCAGTCCACCCCCCAGATACAGCAGGATCATCTATACCAGATCACATAGGAATGCATCCAGGTAGGTTTTGAATATCTCCAGAGAGGGAGACTCCAGAATCCCTCTGGGCAGCCTGTTTCAGTGTTCTGTCACCCTCACAGTGAAAAAAAAACCCTCCTCACATTTACATGGAGCTTTCTATGCCTCAACTTCCACCCATTGCTTTTGTCCTCTATCTCCTCCCTTTCAGCACCACTTCCCCTCTTCCACCGTATCTACCCCTTTCCCAGCCCAGAGGGCATTTCTCCCTTTTGTTCCTCCAAACCCAGAGCACCTGGGTTCTGTTGGAGTCTCCTCCCACTCCAGGTGTGACCACTTTGCCCTCCCTGCCCACTCTCCTTTTTAATCCCCCCCCAGGAAAGGCAGTGTCTAAGTTTGCCCAACTGGGCAGAGGGATTCTCCTCCTGTCATCACTGGTGAGTCCTCATGGTGCACACTGGGTGACTGGGAAGGGGATAAAGGCCGGGGGGCCTGGTGGCCCCCCGGTTAGCTAGGAATAGGCTTGATGGTCATTCTAACATCACCCATGGGTGCTGGCTGGGTGTCTTTACTTAGGCTGAGCTCCTCTCTGTTTAGCTGTTTCTTTCTGGGAATCCTAGAGTTCAATAGGATGACCATGAGCCAGCAATGTGGCCAAGCAGGCCAATGGTATGCCACGGTGCATCAAGAAGTGTGTCCAGCAGTTCAAGGGAGATTATTCTCCCCCTTTACACTGCCCTGGTGAAGTCTTATCTGGAGTACTGTGTTCAGTTCTGGTCTCCCCGGTTCAAGAAGAACAGGGAACTGCTTGAGAGAGTACAGCAAATGGCTACAAAGATGATTAGGGGCCTAGAACATCTCTCTTACAAAGAAAGGCTGAGGAACTTGAGGCTTTTTAGCCTAGGGAAGACTGAGGGGGATCATATCGGTGCTTATAAATACTTAAAGTGTCAGGAGGTTAGGACTATTTTGTTTGGTTATTTTCTTCAGTGGTACCCAGTAGCAGAAGAAGAGTCAATGGGCACAAACTTGACCATAGGAAGTTCTATCTAAACATGAGGAGAAACTTACTTAGAGAGTGGCAGAGTGCTGGCACAGGATGCCCACAGAAATGGTGGAGTCTCCATCTCTGGAGTCATTCAAACCCCACTTGGAGCAATGCTCTGCAACCTGCTTCAGGTGAACCTACTCTGGCAGGGATGTTGGGCTAGATGATCTCCAGAAGTCCTTTTCAGTCTTTGTCCTTCTGCAAATGCTGCCTGTTGCAATGTGTAAGCACACAAAGACCTTGGTCTTGGTAGAGCTGTACAGAAACAGATGCAAGTGCATATGCTGCAGAGTAATCCCAGCTTTGAACTCCAGTAATCAGTAAACAAATGTCCTCCCAGTGTAGGGCATGCCCACTGGTCTGGAGAAGCTGTGGTTAGTGAACAGAGTGAGCTGGGTGAATGTTCTCCTCTCTGCACTGGTACCTCAGTTCACACATCTTGTGTCCTACACAGGTGAGGATTGGATCATCTGGTCCTTGCTTCACCTGTGAAACACACTCATCAATTTCTATAATGCTCTCAGGGTTTAGCAGGATGAAGGCAAGTAACATTTGATCTCACAGGTTAGTTGACTACCCACAGCCAGGACACTGAAGCTGTGTCTTAAGAGACGTATGTGAACCTGTCTACTCAGAAAGTAATAGGTGAAAGTTGAGGTTGACTCTCTCCTAATTTTGAGTGACAACTAACACTTGATGTACAGAACTAGGATAGTTTAGGTTGGAAAGTATTTCAGGAGGTCACTTGGTCCAAGGGTGGGCTAACATTGACATCAATTCAGATGAAACATTCACTTCTAAATTCAGACAGCTTCTGGTTGATTAGGCTTCTACTTGGTGGAAAATAATATATCCAGTAAAAGGAAGCAAAAAAACAACAGCCCTGTCTCTCACCATGGACTGAGCTTTGCCATTCAGAGCTCTGCTCCCTAGAGATAAAGCCCATCCTTCTGGTGGAAGGGTTTCAGGACTTCAAAGGAAATATTATTAGAAAAAGTAGGACTGATCTATTCTAGGATCTACAGCCCTTAGCCAAGGCACTCTGCTTGCTGGAGTCAGTCCTAGAGCACTGTGGTAGCCCAGACAGCACAGCTGAGTGCTGGCACACCACCTTTCACACTGACACATTTTTCTGGAAAACATCTAGCAGTTTCTTGAGAGCTCCAAGTTTTTGTGTGTTGCTTTGTAGCTTGTTTTGCTGTGTTTTTTTTTTTATTGAGGGCTATTATTTTCCTAACATCATTTTCAAGCACAACAGGAGTTGTCTAATCAGGCTTGTTTAAACCAAAGAAAGGCTGAAGAATTTTGAGAGGTATCAAGAAATGCTGCAGAACAGTTCTGGAGTCACAGATTCCAGAAAATTCAACTGCTGCTGATATTACAGGTGAACTGCCATTAAATTCTTCACTGTGAGGGTGTTGAGACACTGGAACAGGTTGCCCAGAGAAGTTGTGGATGCCAGTCTCCAGAAACATTCAAGGCCAGGTTGAGTGGGGTTATGAGTAACCTCTTCTACTGGAAGGTGTCCTTGTCCACAGTAGAGGGGGGTGGAACTAGATGATTTTCAAGGTCCCTTCCAACCCCAAACATTCTGTGACTCAACGAAAGCAGATATTTCAGCAGGGTTTTGCAGACCTACCTTTTGTCCAAAAAAAATCCTCCTCTGTTATCTGCAGTTGTGCTGCTGAGACAACTCATTAACTGTCTGCTACAGTTCACTCACCTAGAAACACATGTTACAGTTTCAGATCTATGAGGGCTTTATCCTGGGTGGACAACAGAAAAAAATAGCCACTTGAGAATGCTTAATAAACCATTGCTTTTGATTTTAAACATCTGTATCTTTGATAATAACAGCAGCTAATATAGCACTCCATCAGTCTTGGGCTTTAGCTGAATAAGGACTGATTGCAGACTGAAACTTCTCTTGTCTTGCCCTGCTTCTTTACATGCCAGTAATTCAAGCCCTCTGTGGCTTGTCCTGGCTGACTCTCCCCTGAAACTTGATGCTTTTTCAATGGCCCAAAGGAGCAAAAGGAGAAACAAGAGTCTTTTGCAGTGAAATTTCAGCCACTGAAGTTTAAGCTGTGTTTCCAGTCTACCTGTCATCACCAGCCAGCTGACTGCTACTGCCTGTGGAGAAGCATGTTGGTGTTTCTACTCTCATGTCCTCAGCCTGTTGGCACAGTTTGCCACACTGACACTTGATAGCCTTTGACCAGCGTTTAGGTGCATGCCCTGTGCACAGGACTGACCACACAGAGCTAAGATCCACCTTCTAACCTTTAATGCAGTTCTGTGCAGAAAAGAGGTGCCAGGCTGTAGTTTGCAAAGCCACCCCATCTCTTCAGGGGGATTGTGGGGCTTTATGCAGTTTACAAGAAAGAAAGGTTGCACAGTACTTGTTCAATGGCCACCCTTTACTTATAAAAGCAATGTTCTTCTGCACATGCTCTCAGTGGCTAGCTCATTGCACAGAGGTGGTCTCATAGAAGCATGTAGGGTCTTCTCCTAGAGGTGTTATTTCTACCATATTAATTATTTTTAGGTTACATTCACAAGATTTCACTTTTCCCTTTACCATCCCAGGGGGCAGGATGTGATTCATCTAATTTGAATTAGCCCATCTCTGTGTTATCTTGTATTATTGTGAAGCATTACTTTGACCACCACAATTTCCATGGTGTGTCTCTTTACTTTGAGAACCACTCATTCCTATTTGAAGTAGGCTAACCTGCAAAAGGAGCAGCTTTGCTCCTAATTGAACATGGAGTTTTGCTAGTGCAAAAACACAGAATCATTGAAGCAGGAAAAGACCTTTTAAGATAAAATTCAACCATTAACCTAGCACTGCCAAGTCCATCACTAAAGCATGTCCCTAAATGCCAGATCCACTTGTCTTTTAAATACCTTCTAAGATGGTGACTCAACCACTTCTGTGGGCAGTCTGTTTCAGTGACTGACAACCCTTTTGATGAAGAAATATTTCCTACTATCCAATGTAAACCTCCCCTGGGTGCATAATTATGCCGATAATGGGATTGTTATGCTACTAACCTGACCTTCTGAGATAAACTCTGAGATTATTGTTGGTTTAACACAGAGTTTGAGAGTTCACTACCAGCATCAGAGTGAATCAATAGATTATTTATACTTTGCCTGCTCTGTGATATAGGGAAACTGCCTCCTAACAAGGTGCTTGTGCACCAGCCTTCACCCTGTTATGGAGGGGTAATTAATGCAAGATGATATTTTCCAAAACTAATATTGTTTATTAGTTTTGCTACTCAGAAATCTTGCCACCTCTGACCACTAATTTTAATAATAATTGGTTCTTTGTGAGGTCATGGAAACATACAGTTAATAACTAGATCTAGAAATAGCTTGCAAAAATATATATACATTAACTGAACTAGAAGAGAAGATTCTTGTGGCCAAATACCGTTTGTGGTCAATATACCACTTGTCCACTAGATGGACTCAAGGAGCTCCTTTCTGCAAGGGTGAATTACAAGAGGCTTTAAGCATTTACTCACAAAATATCTCCTGACTTGCAGGACTAGCTACAGCTTCAGGCAGTACCCAAAATGCTTTCAGGGAATTCTGTTACTTGTCAGCTGCTGATGCTTCTGATTATTCCCAGGCTTCACGGAGTGCTGAGAAAGGAGACAGACAATCTCTGACCTGGTTTTCTGGATGATGTGTATCCAGGACTTCCAGTCTTAGCAGAAGACTTTCAGATGTGGGCAGGATGTCTTGCGATGTGCAGTCTCAGCATGATGTCACACTGGCTGTACAGGCCAATTGTGTGAAGGCATTTAGAGCCTGTTCCTGGTAAACTTGAGGCAGGCAGTTTCCAGGCAATTCAGCAGAGCTAGCTTATAGCTTTAGCATAATGCTGCTGAAGGCAATAAGGCAGTATACTGCCAGGAACAGAGAGCAATGGAGAAGGCAGTAGTAAGCACGAATACAATGGCAGAGCACATACTGTGTTTACCTGCGTATCTCCTTTTCTCAATGTAGCCAAGACTAATGGGCCTTTGGACACAGAATAGCCAATCAGACTGGCAGTTAGCCACACCTGACCATATTAGGTGAAGCCATAGACTTACTTTGCCAAAATTTGGGAAAAGCATAGGCCTTGCACAAGGCAGGCACAAGCTAAGTGTGTGTACCTTGTTTACCACAGGATACAAACAAGTCTGAGCAGGCCAGAGTCCTTAGACTCAGCGGCTCCAGGTTCTCTGTCCTCTTTCCTGTGGTTGCTTCTCACCAAAACAGGAGGGAGAGCAGAAAAACGTGTCTGGGCAAACCAGGACATATACAAGCCTATTTCTGGCCTACCATGACACCCCCAGCCCAGCATGACTGTGCCCTCCATGATGGGGCAAGGGCTGGCACCAAACACACCATCAGCTGCCCAGAGAGAAGAGCATGTCAGCTACCCTAGCCTCCCACAGCACTTGCACAACCTTCAGCACAGTGCAGGTAGCAGTCAGTTAGAAGGCAATCTAGGAAAGAAACTTTCAGTGGGCATTTCTTCAGGAGTATGAAAACAACGGGGGGGTCCCTAAACCTGTCAGATACCATCAAGCTCAAGGGACTTCTTTAAATAACTGTAGACACCACTTTCTCATGATCAGATGGCATAAATATGTCCATCTAATTCTTTTGCCTAGTATGTAAAACACCAGAAGTTTACAATTCCAACACATGCTAAGGGGAGTAAAAAGTAGTGGAAACTGATGTCATAATTCATGCCATAGCCATGTCTGTTTAAGCCGGCACGTGAAGTATCCTGTCACCCTTAGCTGCTTCCCTGGCACAAAGAATTAAGAACGTTATTAAAGAATGTGCAGAGGAAGAATGGCTTTTTATTAAACCCAGTGGTACAACTGGAAAGCCAGAGAAGCTTTCAGGCACCAAAGCCCTTTTTCCAGCTTTAAATCTTCCCAGATATATACAGGCTGAGAAACAGCTGCTCTAAATTTCACATGACAGTGTTAAATCAGCGAGCCCACCCACGAGGGGCCACCAGGGTGTGGGACAGGAGGTGGGCTGTTAGCAAAGAGACTAGGCATTAGACACACCTTTGCTAAATTCATAGCTGCAAGGCAATCATCATGATTTGCTTCTGTTTTCACCATTTTATTAGTCTGTGTGTCTTTGTCATTCCAACATCTTACTCTGTTTAAGGATGTGTGTTTTGAGTGAAAAGCAGCAATCGCCATCAATGCCAAGTGTTCTGTTACCATCGGGAAGGATTGAGCCCATTTCTGCCCCCAGCTGAAGGACACAGCCTTTGGGATCATTTCTGCAGAGAACAAATAGGGCAGCAGTGACATGCATCTTCCTACCCATCACCCCACTGTGGGAACGCAGGTTGGTGCAACACTGTTTTGAGACAAGCTCTCTCCTGTTTGTTCTTCTTGGTCCCCTATCTAGATGCTGGCAGCTTTAGTGTCCCTCTCACCTGTCTGTCTGAGAAAATTTAATTAATAAGTACTTTCAGAGTAGCCTGAAATTTGGAGTTTCTCTCACAAGGCTTATGAAAGCATGGTTGGCTTAAGCATGAAACACACATTAGTTTCTCCTTAGGAAAAAAAAAATCCTCACTTTTTTCATCACTGATGTTAAATTACATTTGCACACCATGCAGTGATGTTCCTCAATATCTTCTGGCATGATGAGGCTGAAAATGCAAGGCATCTATTTACTGCTGTAAGAATCCTGAATGCAGAAGTTTGAGTTTTGCACAGTGGAACTACATTTAGATATGCACAAACCTTATAAAAGGCCCTGGTCTGAAACTCACTCAGCTGGCCTCACAAAATGTCACTGCCACCTTCAAACCCCAGAGAACTCTGCAAAGCAGGACTCTGCAGTCTTCTCTTGTTCTGTTGTAGTCAGAGGAAAGAGCCCCACAGAGCAATGACTACACGGTTAAACTTCATTGTATATAAAAAACAAAACTGCAATGTACAAAAGCTTAGGAGCAGGAGAAAAGGCTCTTCCAGAGCTATCCCCTGCCAGTGCCTCTCTCCCTGCCTCCTGGGAATTCCAAGCTGCCACCACCCTCCCCTTCTTGGGAGCCGGACGGGGCATTATCATGCAAATGAGCCCACCAGGAAATCCAGTTTGTTTCCAAATTCCTATCTCCAGTTATGCCACACTAAGCTTTGAATGCAGAAGAGAATGAATGGCCTAAAAGCAATAGAAGTAAGCACTTAGTACAAAATCCCACCCGCTGGTCCTCTGTACTTGGAAGGAAGACTTAACACACACACCAAACCCACACAGACTAGCAGGCTAGGGGAAAAAATATATATACACACTAAACATTTATTACCTGCTGTAGGCACGGACCTAATATTCTTCCTCTTCTGCATCTCCAGCTCAGTGTAGGTACAGCATCCGTGCCTATGGTTTTAACCTCCACTCTTATACTCCCACATTTTAGTGTGAATTTGCTATGTCAATCATGTAAGAAAAACAGATAAGCCTTTAGTATACTAAATGGTACTTCCTGCTGACTTACAGATGGATAATATGCTGATGGCACATATGGGCGCCTCATACAAGTAATCACAAAGCCTCTATTTCATGAGCCTCTGAAGAACTGGAGAAAGGTGTGTCCTTCTACACAGACCATGAGTATCAGGCCACCAAACTTCATCTATCTGGTTGCTGCTTATCACAAACTTTGACTTATCACTGTCACTGGGAACAAGTTGAGAGCAACATGAACTTTGAAAAAATCAAGGGGTTGGAGAAAAGGCGGAAGAGTGATTCATTCCCTTCCTCTAGTGGCATTGAAAAATGTTTATTCTTTACACCAACATACATCAACCCCTTAGAGACTCAGAATTACAGGTTGGAAGGGATCTTTAAAGACCATCTAGTCCAGGTCCCCTGCAATGGGCAGGGACATCTTTAACTAGATCAAAGTGCTCAAAGCCCCATCCAGCCTGACCCTGCACACTTCCAATGGGTATCCAGGACTTATCCAGACAATCAGTCTCAGTGTTTCTCATATAGTTCAAATAGGTACACAGACATGTCCACCAGATCCTGGTCTTGATGATGCTGAGGCTACAAATCTTCTCACAAACTATCTCACCCTTTCCTCTCTGGGGTTGCTTACCTTTATATAGCAAATTGCTCAGGCTTCCTCTCTAGACAGTACTTCTCACACACCTCCCAGTGCTGGCACCAGCACCGAAGTCCTGCACTGCAGCAGCAGAATGCACACAGCTGCATGTGGGCCTATACCCTGCTTGTCCTTCTGACTGACATGGAGACAGCATGTGTAGCCCCTTTAGTCATGTGAAAGTGGAGGTGGTGAATGTTCCTAGTGGGGTCAGACCTGTGGTGATGTGAACTGGGCTAGTGAGTGATGAGTAAGCAGTGTTGCTGGCAAAGTCCATGTCATATCTGCAAGCCCTTCCAGAGGGTAAGGATGCTGCTTCTCAGGCAATGGACAGAGGACCTCTGGAGATGCCTGTTTCTGCTTGCTGGCTATAAAGAGACCTTGGACAATCAGCTTACCTGCAGTAAATGACTTTGAGACTGTTAAAGTGAGACAAAGTCCTTCCATCTCCTGGACTGCACGTGTAAAGATGTCCACAGGCAGCTTCACAAGATTTCAAAGAGACTGCTTCAGCAATGGATCTAAGCCTTTCTTCAAAAGCTTCCTTGAAGCAGATGCTTGTCAGCATGCTCAGCAGCATGCAAGGGAACTGTGAGATGAGCTACTTGTTGACCTTCCTTTGATGTTTGGACTAACCTACTCCCTATGACCTCTTCTCTAGTCAAAAGGTTACAGAAGACAGACTGGGACAAGATGAACATAAGCTATGGGATCAGACGAAGACAAGCAAAAAGAGGATTGCATGAAACCAGTCCCTGAATTCACAGTGTGTGGTGGGCTGCCCCAGGCTAGAGCACCTGTCTGGCCCTGGTTCTGCGGAGACCCTCCACATTATGCTTGGACAGATGCAGGTATGGGTTGGAGTTGGTCAGTGCAACATTCTCATGCTGCAGCCACTGTAGACCTGGGGTGTCAGCCTGGCCATGTCAAGGTGGCTGAGTCAAGGAGGGTGGGATGAGCCACACCTCGTGTGCCCCTCCACCAAAGCAGTGATGCTCATGAGTAAGCACAGCAATTTGGTGCAGAGAAAAACGAGTTATGGCTCTGATCCCATCATGTGACCCTGATGGGTGGACTCCCACAAGGTGATCTCACTCTGTCTGCTTACTCAGAGCTTCACAAGTAGCAGAGAAAGGCCACGCTCAGTTAAAACTGAAATGTGTTTTCATGCAGCTTTTCCCCCTAGGGCCAGATGCTGTAGCTCTGACTTGGGCAAAGATCCAATTGGAAATAATGAATGTAATTACCTTGTAAGCACCTTAGTGGAAAATATTGGTATAGTTAATTATGCAAGGATGCAATACTAGCCCATTTCCCAGTGTTTAACATACAAATATTAATGCCTTAGCCTTTGAGGTTGGGAGAAGATTAGTTATTGCTGCAGAATTTATGCTTTTTGCAGCTGTTGCAATCAGTTCAAGCAAAAAGGTTCCAAAATTGATTTTTATCATCTCTGGCTGATACTACACACAACAGGGGTTTTGAGAGCCTTTCCAAAACTGTGGTCTTTGGACATGCCTCTTTAAACATCCAAACCTGATTTTTATTTTTTTTTTTAAGAATGCCTTAGGACCAAAAAGTGATTTCAGGGTTCTCAAACTAAAGATAAGAAACTCACTGTTGCAGTATCAGGAGAAATTAACTCCTTGGAGTTGGATACCTGAAACCTGGGACTTAGGAACCTTTTAAGAACTCCTAGCTAAACAGTTTAAGTGAAAATGCCATTAAGTTTAATTAAGGATCATGTGAAATAGCACAGCAAACACATGAATTGAGCCTGTACTTTAGCCTTTGAATCTTCAAAATGCCAAGCAGGTACTTCCACACTATTTCTGATTGGCTTTCTAGCTCTCAAATAAGCAGTCTGCTTTTTCTGTACTGGCAGAGCCCTCTGTGAAGGAATGAGCAAAAGCCAGTCAATGTTTTGCCTGCCTTGGTATTTGCTAACAGCTCTGAATAATCCCGTGCACACTGGCAGTTTTTTGTAGGCTAGAAAAACAACAAGATCAACTTCTTTCTCACATCTCTGCAAAAGGTGTTGAGAGAGTTTATGAAAATATAAAACTGTCCTGAGATTTCCCTTATAAGCACCTAAGGGAGTTTTTCTAGGAGAAAAAAAAAAGGGTGGGGGAGACACCAGCACTTTGGGAATATGCCTTTTGGTTCAGTGAAAATCACATAATGCATTTCCATAGAATGGTTTGGGTTGGAAGAGACCTTTAAAGGTCATCTAGTCCAACACTCCTGCAATGAACAGGGACACTTTTAATAAGGTCAAGTTGCTCAGAGTCCCATCCAACCTGATCTTGAATGCTTCCTGGGATGAGCCTTCTACTACCTCTTTGGGGAACCTGTGCCAGCGTTTCACCACCCTTACTGTGGTGAAACACCCTTTCTTCCTTATATCTCACATTAAATTCATGAAATAAAGGAGTTTAAAACTATTACACCTTGTCCTGTCACAGCAGGCCCTGTTAAAGTTTGTCCTTCTCTTTCTTGTAGGCCTCTTTATGTACTGAAAGGTCATCATAAGGTCTTGCTGGGACCTTCTCATCTCCAAGCTGAACAATCCCAGCTCTCTCTTCATAGGAAAGATGTTGCACACATTTTTCACCAGACCACCTCTTCTGCCACAAGCTATCAGTGCAGACAGCACTATCCAGGCCTCCTACTGCTGCCTGCGCTTGCCCCAGCAGTGGAGCTGCAGCAGGGATCACACCTGAAGGCTGTGGCAGGCCTGATGCCCTGCTGTGGATCCCTGACACGGAAAGACCTAGACTTTGTACATTGCTTTGGGAATTAATGAGCCCAGCAATTAGAAAATCTAGCTGGGTAGCTTAGGAGACTGCTGTAGCACAAGTATAGCCTCCTGCTTTTGATTTAACAGCTAGCAAAGCCTGCTCACATGCTCAGATGGAGCAAGTGAAGGTGAGGTCACTAATAAAAACTGCTTTTATTGAAATATTTCCCCTGAAATATAAACCCTATTGCCTCTGCTGATTTTCACTTTTCTGCCTGTTTTGTTGCTATACAAGGTTAAATCTCACCCCGGCCACCAACAGGCATCAAGGGCATAAGGTGAAGGAACCCCAGGAAACTGAGTCCAAGCTTACCCTGCACAAGGCACAGAGGTTTCTTGTGCTCTGCAGGAACAAGAACTACCCTGAATTTTGAGTACACTTCCATATGCCATCTGTAAAGAAAAATTAAGGAAAATTGTTTCCAAGCTGCTAGACAGGTATTTCAGCTGGCAGGGAAAATACAAATAGAAGCATTTTCAGGCAGGGGGCAAACTCTTGTCTAGTTCAACACCATCCAGATTTATTTTTGCAAACCGAGGACAGTCTCCATAAATCATAACATGACTCTCTCAAGTGTCAGCATAGAATCTTTTAATATTTTACATAAAAAAACTGCATACACAGTCCATAATTTTATGTAAACATCATGTACATCTCAGGTTTTGCCATGACAGTTTATTAAAAACAAAAACAGTCTCAGTACCACTGTTGAGGGAAGAGGGAGAAAAGTAAACATAATGGACACATTTGTTCTCTGAATCAGAGAAACTCAAGATTTGTTTCACCTGGGTTGGCCACCCTGTGAAAGTAAGTTTTAAATAAATCTAGATTCTTTGCCTTGTAGTACTAAAGTCTGATGTAATCGCTGCATAAGGAACAGCGCTTTCATTTTTTTTTTCCCATGGCAAAACAATACAGTGGTTTTTTGTCTTGTATTGAAATCAGTTTAAAACAAGACCCAGATGAGGTTATTAAGAATGTTTCCAATGCTACAGTGTTGTATGCAGATGAGAAGTGCATTGAGGATTTAAAAACAACACCCTCCCCCCCCCAAAAAAAAAAAATTCACCAAGTTGTGCAAAGTAATTTCTTCTGAAAATAAACTTTTAAATAAAACCAAATCAATATACTTGCAGAAGACAACACTAAAGGAAGGAGCAGGCACCAAGATCATAATATGGCATATCATCCCCTTCCCCCTTGCTCATCCTGCCTCATCCATCAGCAAGGAGGACTGAGCAGCACAGCTTTACTTTCCAGCCCGGTGGCTTATGCAGCTGAAGGCAGTTCAAGGCTTGCGTTATCAGCAGGCATGTCACTCAGGGCAAGTTCCTTTGCACAACACAAGTCTCAGCTGGGTGCCTCCTCCCCACCTCACTTTAAATAAGCACCCCCTGTACTACCCCAGTTTGCACAAGACAGAAAAGGTAAGATATATACAGGCTTCACTTGAGATGACCCTCTTCTCCGTGTCTCGGTCTTCAGTGCACTGACTTCCACAGCAAGTCAGGCTTAGGCTGAAACATCTGCAGGAGAGACAAGGATGCTGCAGGCAGCCCAGGAGATGCAGCTCCTTCCCCAGCCTGCCTGGAGGGGAGGCACATGCAGGCAGGGGGCATAAGTCCCTTCGACCATCTCGGCTTCACCACTCCCCTCTTTCAAAAGAGAGGAAGATGTCTGGGCGCTGGGTGCAGCAGGTGGTAGGCAAAGGGGAAGGGCTGGGTGCAATGTTTGGTCAGCCCAGTCTCAGCAGCTTTTTGTCACTGACAGTCTACAATTAACTCACAGGGGTCAGTGGTAAGAGAAGGCTTCTCCCCACTTTATTCCTAAGACTCAGGGCATGCAATCCCCCCCCTCCCTCTGTCCCCACGGCTGAGCCAGCACAACCCTTTGCAGCCAAGGCTAAGGGAGCGTGCACCCTCCCTTAGCCCCCACCCCAATTCATCACCTGCCCCCAGCTGAGGGGACAGGCAGATGCCATATGCGTGCATAACCCAGCTCCTCTCCACCTGCCAACAGGTGACCCAGATGCTGTGCCCAGCACCGTGCTCCAGCCACATCCTATAGGACTTTGCAGCAGTTGATGCAGCCATTCTGGGTGCCGTAGCGCTTCTGCAAGGCTGCCCGGGTGGCAGTCTCAAAGACTTCCCGGACACCCTCTTTAGTCTTGGCAGAGCACTCCAGGTAGTCGTAGGCCTGAATGCGAATGGCCATGGCACGGCCATCCTCAGTGCGTACTGGCTCCTGTTTCATGCGAGCCAGCTCGTTGCGCACATGCTCGTCGTTACGCAGGTCTTTCTTGTTGGCCACCAGGATAATGGGGACGTTGGGGCAGAAGTGTTTGACTTCAGGCACCCACTTCTCTGGGATGTTCTCCAGTGAGTCCGGGCTGTCCACAGAGAAGCACATGAGAATCACGTCGGTGTCTGGGTAGGAAAGGGGACGTAGGCGGTCATAGTCCTCCTGGCCAGCCGTGTCCCACAGGGCCAGCTCTACCTGCTTGCCATCCACCTCGATGTCAGCCACGTAGTTCTCGAAGACAGTGGGCACGTAGACCTCGGGGAACTCATCCTTACTGAAGACGATGAGGAGGCAAGTCTTGCCACAGGCACCGTCCCCCACCACCACCAACTTCTTGCGGATGGCTGCCATGGCCAGGCTCGCCAAGCTGGCCTTGCCGTGAAGCAGGACGATGGCAGCGCCCTCCTCCCCGCGGCAGCTGCCTCCCCCTTCTCGCTTCTCACAGGGCACCGTGGCGAGCCGGGCCCGCGCAGGCTGGCGGGCGCGCCCTCCTTTCTCCTCGCACCGGCACCACTCCCTCGACCCCTGCCTCAGGGGAACGCCACGGCCTGAAGGCAGCGCCGCAGGTGCCACCGAGCTCGGTACTTCTCTGGCAAACGCTGCTGCTACTGCTGCTGCTCTCCACCCTGCACCAAACGCCGCTGCTCGGCGTCGCCACTGCCGCAAGCTGCCGGCCGGCGCCGCTATTTAAAGGCGCTCGCGACTTTCTTAATATAGCCGACCAATGGCAACGCAAGGAGTGAGGTCATCCCTGGCGGAGAGCGTCGCGATTGGAGGGAGCCTGCGGACGAGAGGAGGGACGAGAAAAGGATGGGGGAAGAGAGGGGTGTGAGCGGCGCCCGGCCTGCGGCGGTGGCGGGGCCGTGCTGAGGCGGGTGGGGGTGACCGGGCGTGACCGGTCTGGGCTGGGGCGGCATAGCCGGTGCTTGTAGAGAGGCTGGAGCCGGGCTGGGGGGCGGCGGGGCAGGTGGTTGTCGGGCGGAAAGGCCAACCATGCTGGGCCGTGAGGTGAGGCCGAGCTGTGATGCGAACGCCACAGGGGTCGCACGGCGGGCGGTGGTGCCGCACCTCCAGAGAAGCCCGAGGCAGGTCCTTCGACCGCGCCCTGCTGTCGGTGCCTGCTACCGTCCTGGCCCCGGGGTGGCGGTTTTGCGGGAGGGCAGCCCCGCCGCCTAGGATGGCCGGTCTAGAGGCTGAGCGAGGACGGGAAAAACACGGAAAACCGCTACGTCTCACATGAAGTCTTTGAAGCCCGAGCGAAGTGGAACTAGAATTATTACAGGCATTTAAAACAAAGCCTTCAGTAGATGTTGGTGGATAAACGCAGGACTCGACCATTTCCCTTCCTGAAAGGAAAGAAGTCACGTTTGAGTCTCACTCTTGCAAGCTCTTGACCAAAAAGTAGTGGAGGAACTAGGAGAAATAGCAGACTTGAACCAAAATGCCCTTTTGGTCTCAATTTACAGAACAATCAGGAGTCACAGTAATGAAAAAAAATAATGTGGTAAATAAATGAGAGCAAGTCTGGAGTTTCAGATTGCTTGGAGGATAGGGTGTAAGTACCTTTAATATAAACAGATGGCTCACGCTGGGTTCATTAATAAAGCCATACATTCTGAAGGCTCACACTGTGAAACTGCTGGCATTGAGTCTCTATGTAGCTATCACTGTTCAACCAGGCGTTGTCTCAAGCTTTTCTGTTGCAAGCACTTTGACCTAAACGGTGTCCTGTGAGTTGGACAGGGCTGGATCCAAACTTTCCTCTTTTGCTAACCAGCACTCACTTTAGTGAATAGAAAAAAAATGAGTGACTTGAAACAAGATGGTTGTTATTAAAAATTGCATTGAAAAATACCCACTTGAAGATCAAATGCATCACTAAATCTGCCTATCTGTCTGGTGAGGTACTTACAGCAGACAGTTAGAGAAGTGTGTGTCAATAGAGCAAATTGTTCACTTAGGGTTCACTTAATCCTAAACATTGAAATATAATTAATCTTCTGTGAGACCTTTGTAATTCCCATTTCTTACTGTCAAACATGTCTCTGGACGGTGATGACTGGATTGGTACCCTGATCGTACATGGTTTATACAGTGTTTATCTACAGAATGTTAGCATAATACATTCAAACTGATGCTTGGAGGGGCAAAAAAGTGTAGTCATAGGTACCATGTTCTGCAGTCCCAGTGGCCTTTCAACAGGCTACGTTTCTGATTTGCTCTGTCTTGTTACATTTGTTGTCACTACTCAGTTTTAGATTCTCCATGGAATGAAAGAAGTTGCCCACGTGCAAGCCTTCCCCATGCTGGCATGTCCTTCAGGCGATGGAGCATTGGCAGCTTGTAGGTATTTTCTCTGTAATGTAATCCCAAGCGTGCAGAGCCGTTCTGATAGGCAGATAGAGTTAATTTGCTGTATAATCTAAGTCTTCTAAATGCATTTGCTGTTGTAAACCTCCCGAAGCTCCTCAAGCGGAATTAAACCCACGGTGAAATTTTCACTGGAGCTCAGTGCCACCTTGTGGCGGCCTCGCCGGCGTGGGTGCGGCCCTTCCTTATGGCTCCCACGCTGGAAAACTGCTCCTCGGGGGTGGCAGCAGGAAGAACCACAAGTGCCTGACAGATCGTGAGAAGTGCTGCTTGAGTATGCTTTTGAATCCCATTTTATTTGGCTTTTGGGTGGCACAAAGAATCATGCCTGGATATTTCACTTTGTGCTTTCATGAGCAAAACAATTAAACAGAAAAAAAAGAATCACCCAAATGAGCAGCTCCATTGATCATTTCATCCGAGCTGTGCCATGAAAGGTAGGGAAATATGCAGCTTACTCATTTCAAAGCACACGACTCAGTTGTTCACTCAGAGTGCTGCTAGCAATTGTCTGTGGTTCTGGGTGTAGAGAAAGCAAACCAAGCATTCCACATCCAGACTCTTTAACACTTTGAGACTTCAAAGCAGGGTGGCCTCAATCCAGGCAGTCTGCTGGTCCTTGCTGCTAAACTACGCTAATGGAATAACTCAACAAAGGTCTAGCTAACCCAAGTCAAGCCCACACCAGGGACTCTTCATGTAAATAGGACAGCACAGACATAGTTTAAGTACCCAGTTACGTTCTGAGCCATAGCTCCCTAATTTTTGGTGAAGTCTTACATCTGTCATCTTCCACAAAATTAGGCTGAAGGCAGAGGCCCTGATGTTTCACGTCTCACTTTGGAAGAAAGACTGAAGCAAGGTTTGTGTAATTCCCTGGACTGGGCTTTCAGATGCTTTATATTTTTTTTCAGAGGCTGTGTATTATAAGACCCAGCCCTGAGACTCACTTAGGCCCAAACTGCATTCGTTTCAGTGTCCTAGGGTACACTCCAGCAGTGGGCTCTATAGGGGGCATCTAAGTCACTGTGGTTATCAGACATTTATTCTAAAATATGTGAAACCTGGGACTTGATCATAGCCTGGGTTCCATACTTTGTGTAAAATTGCCACACACCACCTTGCTCCTGCAGTGGATTTAGCCCATAAATACCAGTGCAGTATGGGGTACCTGCCCTGAACTGTGTAACTGGAAGTGAGGAGGCCCTTAATTTATATCATCTTTTTCAGTTACATATTATTACATTTCTGGAGCAGTCTTTCTTCAGCCCATACAAGAAAGCATGAATCAAGACAGTTTCAGGAACAGTGGAAATCCAGAGTAGAGTTGTACATAAGAATCCTTTCCCTGCTTTATTCAGTGCATGAAGAATAGTGGGAATCTGAGCAGCATGGCCGTGCTGCCTTGCAGCAGAAAGAGACATGGATGTGGTACTGTAAATGAGCACAGAGAAAGTGCTTCTTTCTTGGGGTGGTGGCTGAGATCAGAGGTGGAAAACTTGGAAACAAAATAATGGAAAGAGTCTCTGCAATGAATGGGCTTTTTCCTCTCTTTAGGGAATCTTGTACAGGAACAAGTATTGTGTATTCTAGCATGGTCATAGTTTGGACGACACTGGGAGTGTAGCCAGCTCACATATTTTAGGGCTGAATTTGAAGTTTATGTTGCAACTTTTATATTTTCTGGTTAAATCTGCATGATATGCCAAACTACTTTAAGTACTACTTACTTTAAGTAAGCTGAAACTTCACTTCCAGTAACCCCTTAAATGTGCATGCTCTAAGTAGACCATTCTTCTGCTGTACCACATACAGATGTATGATTGATGAAAAAAGTATGAAATAGAAAAGGAGGCACCACTTCTTTGCTTTCATTGTGCTGCTGATTTTGAGATTAAAACTTGGCCTTTTGTTTTTCACTTGATTTCATCTAATTTGTATTTTTTTGTTATTGAGAAGACAATTCTGGTCAATTACTAGAGATTGTTTCCAGATTATATTCTCCCCCCACTCCTCCCTGTTCTTTTTACTAAACAGATTTTCTAAAGGGCACATCTGTAACTCAGACCAATTTGTGTTCAAGAATAAATCTGTACCAAAAGCATGAAGGCTCAGTAGGGAAAGTAATCTCTCTTCTTTTTGTCAATAAGTAGGCAAGTAAGTATATTGCCTGCTGTGGCAATAATGTGCTGAGGGAGCCGTATGTGCCAATAATGGCATACTGAGTCCTGCATGCTGACTTGTACTATAACACTAGCAACAAGCATCCTGCAGCCCTTGTGCAAGCAAAACTTCTCAGTGAAATAAGGAAAGCAAGATCTAGCTAAATATGAGCTGTTTACAGGATAGTGTGAAAAATCTAAGTAGATGTGGGAGGGCAGACAGAAGTGGTAAGTATCTATCTCTCTAAGCTGCAAAGAGTTTCTGGCATATATAGGAACCAGACCACTTGTGTGTCACAGCAAATCTGTTGCCTTCCAGTGTCCTTGAAGAAAACTGGCATTTAACTCTCAGATCTCCTTATGATTACGGTCTCAGCAGAGGAGCCAGACTAAGCTACCTAGAAACCAGAATGGCAAGGCACAAAAAGATAAGGTGAAAAAGGTTCTCAGGTTTCTGTGGCAAGATTATCAGTCTCATACTTAATTGAGGACTCTGGAAATATGATGTGACAGAGTAAAATTAGACCAACACAAAAAAATGAAGTGGCCTCAGGTCTCCAGCTGACTTAAAATTAAGCAAAACCAAATACCTCATCCTTCCAGCTAAATTTTTTATGCCTAAACCCTCTTGTCTCAGTTGAAGAACTCTTCTGTAGCTATATTAAATAAATGGGCTGACCACATAGCTATACTAATCAGAAATTATCTGCATCACCAATAATGCCCTTGGAAACAGTTCTCTCTGCAGAGAAATCAACTTAATCCTTAAACCTTCAGTTCCCTTTGTTTTCAGCTTTTAGTGGCTGCAGACACCTTTCAGTGTCTACAAGGAAAACTGAGACAGAGTCCACTTGTCCAATGCCAACAAGTTATCAGGAAATTCACCCTCTCTGGAGTTCAAGATAGTATTCTTGACACTGAACAGTTCTCTTTAGATTGTCCACTTGATGGACTTGATTTCACTACTCTGAGGATGAGCAAACACTAGAAAAGTTTGCTTAGAGAGGCTGGAGTCTTCATCCTTGGAGATATTCAGAACCCCACTGGGCACAGTCGTGAGCAGTCTGCTGTAGTTGATGGTGCTTTGCACAGGGCAGGGTGGACTAGATGATCACTTACCACTTCATCCATTCTTTAATTCTGCGTTTCTTTTCTCTACAATGCCTCAGCAGATCCGGAAGGGGGTGTTTGATGGTCTATATGCTACTACAGGCACTGCCAAATTTTGTAAGAGAAATTAATTGTATTTTGTTGTTGGATTCCTTCATGTGGAAAGGCAAGTAGATGTCTTTGTTGCTCTCATGTGAGTGCTGTAAGGTGTACTTTTATGTTAAGCAAGGGGAAAAATCTCTTTAATCTGCAAAGTGGCACACTTGAAAAGATGAATTTGTTTCCTTCTCCACCTCCAAACAAGCTGAGCACAGTTCCAGGTTTCAGCCAAGTGCTGGTTTTGAGAAAAGGAAGTGACCAAGCTACAGTTCTGCACAGAGGCTTTATGGTCTAGGGAGGTACATACAAGCTAGAACAGGAACCTAAAACAGCACTACTGGGACAAACACTAGAATATGTTGTTCAGTGAATCTAATACCAGCTTCCTGCTAGCAAGGCTTAGTGGCAAGCAGCTGTGCTGACATTTCTTAGTATGCATTCCCTTCCATACACTTCCTTGAAGGATGTCCTTAGGGAAGGGTGTCTCCACACATGTGTTTAATAGTCTGCTGTGCTAATAGCAGTGGGTTTTTGACTAGCAAAACAGGTCTGACTTTTTTCAAGACTCATTCATAGGACTTACTTCTCTAAATGCACCAGGAACACAAAGCTTAGTGTACAATGAAGATAGTGCTATCTCCACCTCTTCTTCAGGTGCATATAAATAAACTGGGCTTAAAACAGCCTGGCTCTGAGGTCAGATAATCCAGTCCATGTTAGCATTACTACTTTAAAGTAGAAAATTCAAAAGACCAGACTTTAGTTTCTAAACCTCTGTCCTTATGGTCTGAATATATCTTAAATCTTTCTGTCTTTCCTTAGCAGTTGCAGGCAGAAGGCGTGAAGTAAATGTAATGCCAACAGCCACACAATCTGGAAGGAGACATGCTGTCAACCTAAGCAGAAAATCTCAGAGAATCACAGAGATGGACTAAAATGGAAAGACTTCGGGTGCATCTCCATACTCCTTCCTTCCGTGAAGCACTGACTGCTGGCAGCCCAGGGAACTGAGTTATGGACATATTAAAGACACGAGTCTAGAAGTGGGTGAATATTTTGTGACTGCAAGATTTGAAGGCACATACTGTAAAACAGTAAGTGTACAGAGAAACATTTTAAGCTAAATCCCTTCTGATCCTGAAGCAAAGGTACAGGGCTAACTGAGCATAACTGTCATAAACTAGGAGAACATGGAAATCTATTATTTTCTTTTGCTGACTTCCTCAGTGCTGATTTCATCACTCTGGCAGCTTGGTTACAGTTTCCTAGGGAGAAGTAAGAGAATAAACAGAAATTTCTACACTGATTATACTGCCTGGAGCGGTACACTTAGCAAACATTACATTTCCAAAAGTACCTTTCTTCCAGGAACCTCTGAGCACTTTTCAACATGAATTACCAGCCCACCCCTTTGTGATGAGTAGGTGTTATTTCCATTTTTCAAAATGGAGAAACTTAAACTGCTGCCTAAAGTAACTATGAACCATCTACTTCTTGCAGCTTTCTTTTTCTTGACTTCTTTTTCATGCCCTTTCTTCTTTTGCCTTCTGAACCACTCTTAACCTCAGTTTTCTCTCCTCTCTTTCTATAATAACCCCCTCAACTGCAACCTGATATTGTACCCAAACTTTGAAACTCTTCTCCCTGTGCAGCTTGAATGTGTGTGCTGTGCTCAAGTGCTCTCCTCATTCAGGTAGTAACCTATATTAGCGCCTTTCTGCACCAAGCTGTATTTATGTAGATAGGTCTAAATTGTTATTTCCATTTTGTATGCATGTGTGTGTAGGTGGGGAGGATTAGACTGCAGATAAGTTAAAGTACACAGGTGTCTTAGGTGCCTCTGATGTGGGGTATTGAACTGGAGAGAGGCAGCTTTGCAAAGATGCTAAGCACTTGCTGCTCTCACCACTTTCAGACCACTCTGGCAAATCTGATCTTACACTGCATGTTGCTTAGTAGGTCACTGGTCAGCATCTTGACTGTGCCCTTTATTCAAAATAAATTAACAAGTATTTTT
The DNA here is from genome assembly GCA_013400475.1 of Tricholaema leucomelas. Classification (NCBI taxonomy): domain Eukaryota; kingdom Metazoa; phylum Chordata; class Aves; order Piciformes; family Lybiidae; genus Tricholaema lacrymosa; species Tricholaema leucomelas. The sequence continues at coordinate 1,030,295 of WAAF01012797.1, forward strand.
GTCCAGAAGGGTGCTTTATTCAGGATAAAGGTAATTGGTTTTGCTCCCAGTACTCACTGTATGTATATCTGAATTAAACTGTTACTACGCTGACCTTAGTTTCTGTTTCTTAACATCAATCTTTTAATTGTTTTTGTGTGAAATAAAAAGTTGATGATCTGTTTCCACCATATGCTACTCTGCAAGTGGAAAGGAGAATCCATGGGACATTTTTTATCATCCTTTTGCTAAAATTGTATACCTCCTACTGCATTTCTAGACTGCAAAGTAGCTAGAACAAAGCAGTCTCCCCATTGCAGCATGGAGCTCATCTGGTACTAGTTCATTCTTCACATTTAATATTGTGTCTTCATAAGCCTCTGCAGCTTGCAGTACACATACATCTTTTAGCTGATGTTGGACTTCTTATCCTGAGGCCTGCTGGGATAGTGGTTGTACTGATGCATGTGAAGAGCTCAGATATTAGCCGGGGGGGGGGCTAGAAAGTCTGATATTGGAACAATGATACATACTCATATCTTAAGCCTGCAACAAAAAAAAACAACTGTGGTGAATCTATAAAGAAGAAAACTACCAGCAGTCAATATCCAGATTAGACTTGAGCCAGAACTGTTATTCTCTAATGCAAGTCTTTCTTCCAGTATTGGAGAGGAAAGGAGGAGAGGGGAGGGAAGAGGAGGAGAGGGAGAAATTAACTAGCATTCACGTGTCATTCATTGGGGCCATTTCTAAGATGAAATATGCTGTTTATTCCCCACCACAACAGTTTAAGGCAGATATCCAATTGAGACAGCAAGATAATTTATACTGTATTAAGTGAATATGGCAATATGCATTGCACGTAAATAAGACCTTCATGATTTCAGTGGAGCAAATATGCAAATAAATTATATGTATGTCTTTCATTAGAAATAGAGAAAAAAGAAAGATATCAAGAAAACATCAGTACCTAATAATAAGCCAATATGTGAGAGCCATTTTCCATTTTCAGTGCAAAGAGTTTCTGTATTTCATGCAGAAATGTGCTGTAGTAGCCTGCATACTGAAGAATATTGTGAAGACAAGGTTTGTAGACAAGGTTTGCTGACCGTTGAGAAAAAAACACACAAGCTCCTGGGCACTCATGTCTTCAAACACTACCTGCAGATCTCATCTGACAAAGGACCTGACTTCTATAAAGCTCTATGATTGTGATAAGCCACAATAGCCATGGCTATCTAGGGTGCGTTTTGTACAGAGATTTAGGCAGAACTTGTAAGATTCAGTAACATCTACAAAGTGACTACCTTTGTTTTTTCTTAGCAAAAGCATGTATCAGTATGTTGTAGCAGGAACATACTTTCCCAGCACACAGCATGGGACTTTGAAAGAAGTTTGAATCAAAAAACCCAGCCTCATGTGTTATTCCCTGTTTCACAAGGAGAGCACAGAGAGTGATTTGCCATTGGAATGGGCTGCCCAGAGAGGTGGTGGAGTAGCCATCCCTGGAGGTGTTCAAGAAGACTGGCTGAGGCACTTAATGCCATGGTCTAGTTGATTGGACAGGGCTGGGTGCTAGGTTGGACTGGATGATCTTGGAGGTCTCTTCCAACCTGGTTGATTCTATGATTCTATGATAATACATCTTCCTTAGCAAGGCCATTCTCCATTTTGTATTAGTTGCCTGTGTAAATGAGTCTTCCTAGTGGACAGTTTATCAGCCTATCTACTAATTGGTCTGTTTACTCAAAATTATCATCAGGCAGGAAGCATGCTATATTTTATGAAAATAGATTCTCTTAGGCTTTTGTCTCAGTTTTCTTCTTAATACCTTGCCACTTAATCAAATTCATTTTATGAAATCTACTACATTTGTTTTAAATAATTCATGATCTTAGAGTGTACCTCTGCAACCACTTGGAGAATGATAAATGATACAAGAGTCTGTAATTTGTTATCATGTTTTGATGGAAACATGGGGCCAGATCATGGTATTCCTCCACAGGAGCTCAGAGAAACATATGAAAAGCAGAAGGACTGCAGTTTTATTTGCCAAAATGAAATTTTATGTGTCCCTAAGGCCTTTAAAGCCTCCTTGTTCATCTTCATCTGTACTACTGGACTTGTCCATCATTGAAAGTACCTGCACACAGTTCACATTTCAATGTGCTTACTTCCCAAACGCATGCTTTATGTCAGCTACCTCCTGTGTCAGAGTGAGACAGCTTCTGAAGAGGACTTGACTCAGCACACTCATTGGGCTGTACCTGTTGAGAAGGTAGGCTGATAGAGAAACATCTAATTTATAAATCACACCAATAACTGGTTTCTGAGCAGTTTGATGCCACTGGAAGCAACTTTGTCAGCTCAGGTGTGTCTGAACTAAGCAGTGTCACAAGGTGGAAATTCCTAGGTGCTGGGAGCTGGGTATTTAGCTGCCTGTCATCATCCAACTTTGGTTGAGAGAGAGTTTGCAAACTTGAAGGCATTGAAGAGAAGGCTTCTTATCCCTTCCAATCATTTTGCTCAGGCAGGAGGATAGTGCTTGCAGAGGCTTCCTTAGCTCAGATTCAACTTCTCGCTCAGGTCATTGTGACAGGCTGCTAAATCCAGTGTCCCAGTAGACTCGAGGATGCCTCAGCTCCCTGCATCTGGGCCCATCAGGCAGTGGGGCTAAGCATGTATTGTCAGAACACATGTGAGCACAAACACATATGCCACATGTATCTAGATATATACATGACCAGCAACACAGAAATGCTCAATATACACAAACAGCATCAAGGGTCTCTAATCTGATTCTGTTCTCTGTCTGATCAGGATGAAAGGCCATTGATAGAATAGCTATGTATTTGTACAGACTGTATACATACAGCATAGATCCATCTAGCCACTGGCCTGAGGCACTCGGTCTACACAAGTAGCTGGCCCCTCGATCCTCTCATCTCCAGTTGGCTTTTGCACAGATATATGCAAACAGGTCTCTCAGTTGACTTCCAGACCCTACGGTCTCCTCAGTAGCTGACTAGGACCTCCTAGTCACTCTATTAGCCATTGCATAGATTTCTGGTGCCTCTGGCACACAGCCCAGGCTTCCAGTTGCTTTGACACCTGGTTCCCAAAGCCCCTTATCCTACTCACCAGCTTGGCATTCACCAGTGATTCACCTAGACCACCAAACACACATATGCACTCCAAGGAGACAGTCACTCATATAGCAAACACGTCTGAAATGGAGATTGTTGTAGTAGGCCTGATAGGCCCAAAGTGGGCTTATATATGTCCTGCCTTGCCTAAGCAAGTTTTTCTGCTCTATGAGAGGCAAGTGCAGGTAAAGGACACAAAAGAATGTGTAGCTACTGAGTCTGGCCTGCCCAGGGTCCTGTGGTAAACACGGTTCACACACCTGCCTAGTGCAAGGCCTGTGCTTTTCCCAAATTTGGGTAAAAGCGAGCCTGTGGCTTTGCCTAATATGGTAAGGTTTGGCTAACTGCCATCCTGATTGGCTATTCTTGTGTCCAAAGGGCAGTTAATCTTGGCCCGCATTGATAAAAGGAGATATGCAGGTAAACAACATGCTCATTCCCCTGCTCTCTGCCGTGCTCTCTGCTGTGCTCGGCCGTGCTCTGCCCTTGCCTGCTGCCATTGCACACTGCCTTATTGTTTGCCTGGTGAACTCCACTGCCGTGAGTTACCAGGAGAAGACCCTGGATCCCTGCATGTGATTGGCCTGTGTGGCCAGCTGACATCATGCTGAGACTGCACGACATCTGCCTCTACGCCTGAAAGTCTTGCTCAGAAGTCCTGGACATAACAGATCGCCCAGAAGAAGCCAGGAGACAAGGTCAGAGATTGTCTGCCTCTTTCCCCAGAACCCGGGAAGAATTAAGTCTCAATGTCCAACAAGACAGAGTCCCCTGAAAGCATTTGGGCACTGCTTGGACTGTGGCTAAGCCCCACAAGTTGGGTAACAATAATAATTTGTGAGTAAATGCTTAAATGCCTCTTTGTAATTCTCCATTGCCTTCTGCCATGAGCAGAAAGAGCTCCTTGAGCCCATCTACTGGGTAAGCGGCATACTGACCGCAAGCGGCATTTGACCACCTGAATCTTCTCTTCCAGTTGGATTAATGTTTATATATATTTGCTGGCTATTACTAGATCTAGATATTATCCATAGAATGTTTCCATGACTGTGTAAGAACCGAGATATGGTTAAAATTAGTGGTTGGGGGTGGTGAAAGTTCTGAATAGCAAAATTAATAAACAGTATTAATTTTGGGAAAATATCATCTCACATCAATTAATTTCCCCTCCACAACAGAGATCACTGAGAAAACAGGCTTTGCTGACCAAGTGCAGGGCATGGCATCCCATAGTAAGTCTTGTGCAATCCCAAGGTGCTCCTCCTCTGTTTCGCATATGTCCCATGTCCCTGAGGCAGTAACTTAGCCCACTCAGTTCACAAGAGAATTTCCCTTTAGCTCAGGGTGCTGGTATACTCCTGTGGACCCTGGGCTGAGGCTCTCCTGGGACAGCTCTGGGAGAAGCTCCATCAGGGGCTCATGATCCCCACTGGGTTATTTGAGTTCCTTCTCCCACTCCACACTGACACACTCCCCAGCCACCATAGGAAAGCACTTTGGGGTTTGCCTGCTGATGCTGGTCCCTAGCCTCTGTCCACCACTAAGCATGGTTTGCCACCACTTATACCTGTAAGGACATGAAAAGTGGCTGTGTTTAAAGCCTTTTTCAGGGCAAAGCTAAATAATATTTATTGGCAGCCAAATATAGAAGAGAGAGCTAATAAAAATGTATCTTTTGGAAGGCTCCCTCTCCACCAATTTTCTGCAGGAAGGTAAATTTAAATGAATGTTGAACTGAAGTACTGATTTGCAGCTAGGAACAATGAATGGGTCTAGGTAGGTTTCCAATGACCTGCTGTAAGCATGGTGTATGCTGCATTAGTAGTAAATTACCAACATGACAGCCTTCTGATCTACAATGGAGGCAGCTTAGACTTTGCATTTCTTCATCCCAGTCTTGTTGGGAAGGACACACTGACTTCTTCCCCAACAACTGGAGCTCAAGGCCCACAGGACATGGTCAGCTCCTTCTCCTCTCCAGTCATCAGAATGTTGACATGGTCCCCTTCACTGCTTCAGCCTTGAGCAGAGGCTGCAAAAGCCACAGAGGGAAAGGTGAAGACTCAGGAATGAGCAGCACACAACATCTCAAAACCAAAATTACTATTTTCCTCTGCTACTAGCCTGACAGATATATTCACATTACAATACAGCCTTTGATTTATGATTAGATGGGTATGGAAGACTCTCATGGCAACATCTTTTGGGGAGAGAGTGGCCAGAGAGCAGCCAGGCAGAAAGGGATCTGGGGGTACTGCTAGATGGTAGCTGAACATGAGCCGGCAGTGTGCCCAGGTGGCCAAGAGAGCCAATGGCATCCTGGCCTGTATCAGGAACAGTGTGGCCAGTAGGACAAGGGAGGTTATTCTTCCCCTGTACTCACCACTGGTCAGGCCACATCTTCAGTACTGTGTCCAGTTCTGGGCTTCTCAGTTCAAGAGAGATGTTGAGATACTGGAACATGTCCAGAGGAGTGAGACAAAGCTAGGGAGAGGTCTGGAATACAAACTCTATGAGGAGAGGCTGAGGGAGCTGGGGTTGTTTAGCCTGGAGAAGAGGAGGCTCAGGGCAGACCTCATTGCTGTCTACAACTACCTGAAGGGAGGCTGTAGCCAGGTGGGGGTTGGTCTCTTCTGCCAGGCAACCAGCAACAGAACAAGGGGACACAGTCTCAAGTTGTGCTGGAGGAGGTCCAGGCTGGATGTAAGGGGGAAGTTCTTCCCAGAGAGAGTGATTGGCATTGGAATGGGCTGCCCAGGGAGGTGGTGGAGTCGCTGATCCTGGAGGTGTTCAAGAAAAGCCTGGATGAGGCACTTAGTGCCATGGTCTAGTCGATTGGACAGGGCTGGGTGATAGGTTGGATGATCTTGAAGGTCTCTTCCAACCTGGTTGATTCTATGATCTGCCAGGCTATTCTGACAGCCATATGGATCAAGAGATGAGATTGCAAACTCAGAATCATCTTTTTGTTTAATATTTGTACAGTGCCTAACACAGGGGCTGAACCACGCCAGAGAAGGCAAAGCTCCCAGCAGAGCCAGGATCTCGTGAAGTCCCTTGCTTGCTATTAAGCCACAACCCAAATGCTTTAAGACAAGAGAAAACCATGATGTCTGGTTAACTGATAATCAAGAGCTCTTTCCAGATGCTCACTCTGTCAAATAAAGAGGTTAATACAGTGCCTGCACCACAGTTGCTTCTCTACATGAGCATATGATCAATCTCAAAGACTCCTGAGGAGAGGAAGAGCCTAGGGTCCTTATTCACTGTGACTCATTGGGAAGCTGATCTTGGGCCTGATCTTGGCACTCAGTCTGCTGCTTTAAATTAGTGTTAAACATAAATGTTATTTATTTCTAATTAATTATTAAGACAATACTTAACAGCACTCAAGAAGGATCATATTGGTATATGACTGGATGTAACATGGCCTTCGCTAAATCACACTGAAAGCTGATTTCCTTCCTGCTGTATAGCAGATTACTTCAGACTTGGTGCTGGTACATAAGGAGAAAATTTGCTACCCTTCTGGAAGATCAATAGACTCTTGCCAAACTGAGTTTGGTGCTGTTGATCATCTTGATGGCACCATCTGCCTATGTGCAGAACACACTAGGAGAAGCACCTCACTGTCTGTTAGAGGGTTCTGCCATGGGCAGCTGCACAGGGACCTACTCAGTTGCTGCAAAGCCCTGGCATAGCCCTGCTTGCTGCAGCTGAAACACTTCCAAGGCCAGCTGATGCTGCAGGAGGATCTGGGGAGTTCAGAGCTCGTGGAGTGTTCTGCCATGCCCTCACCAGGACTTCTGCTCCATGAACAGGGCAGTGCCTCTATATGGTGGCCAAAGAGAGGATGAATATTCAGAGGAAATGCAGAGGGGTTACAAATACTGAAAAACAATCCAGCTGCCTGAGGCATTGCTGCTGGTGCATGCAGCTTCTCAACACCTCACCAGCATGTAGAGCATGTGAAAAAACCTACTGCAGAGCTCACTGGCCATGGACCATCACTTGTCACCATAATGAGGCTCTGGTATGAGGTGTGTTCATTGAAGCAAGGTCTTCACCTTCCTAAAGAAGTTCATTGTTTCTCCAGAAGGCAAAAACAAAAAGCTGCAAAAGGACCTTTCCTTCAGGTCCAGACTGGGCTGGAGAGGCTGTAGCTGAATTCCAGGGACAGATGAAGTGGTTGACATGATGTAGCATGAGCAAAGAAACAGCCCAGGCTTAAAGGGTGATAGCTGCAGCAGAAGTCCTGGCTGCAGCCTCTGGAAATGTGTTTGAGAGCAGCTGCTGCCAGTTGTTGGGATGGGGAAAGGACTTTCATATCAAAGTGCAGCTTCCTTGTTCCATCTGCTGGGTCTCTGCCTTCCCCCATCACTGGTTGTCATCATGTAGGACCTGCAGAAAGCCAGGCTGATTCCAAGGAGCTGGGGGAAAAAGGGCAGCAGCAAACAGCAGTGCCTGGCTTCCTCATGCTTGGTATTAATCAGCGCTTTTCTGAATCATAGACTTCACTTTGTCTGTGGGATGCCAGCTATGAGATTCAGAAATTAATTCAGCTTGGGAGCTTTGGATGATTCAGACTGCTATGAAAACACCCCAGAGCAGAAATGAGATGTAGGACAAATTCATCCTAAAGGTATCCCTTATTGGACTTTAACTGAGGATAAATTTAATTTGCAGAACTGAAGCATGTTTTATTTACTCTAAGTAGCATTTAAAATTGAAATATTCAAATAAAGAATCAAGAGGCTCTTAATGGGTTGCATTTATTGAAAGAGAGTTTGATTTAAATTCCTCAGCCTCAGAATCCCAAGCATTTATTTTTTTTTCCCCCAAGTGAATTATCTGATTAATTTCTTTATTGCACTCATGTATGAAAGTATGAATTCACCAAATAGACAAGATGACACAGTGCTGATATTAGGTTGCCCACAACCCACCCAGTGAATCTGCTGGAAGATGTTTGGAAGTCTCATTGGAAAAGCAGTATGCAGTAGTCATATGTGCTTTGGGGAGTTTGTAATGTCAGAGCTCTTTCTCGTGCATCACTGGGCTCCCAAAGATGGATCTAAGTTACAACAATGCTTGGGGTTCATTTAACTCTGCTGCTGAATGTCTGTCTGGGAGAATCACAGAGGCTCAGGAAAAAAACAAACAACAAAAACCCCCAAAAAATCAAACCAAAAACCATGTTGATAGTTGGAAAAATACTGAGGTGAAAGATTTGAAATGCCAAGCCGCATGGACTCCTGTCTCTGCTCTCTCAGTGCAAAAATACTTCACTGCGACCAATAGAAGTTTCGTCATCATGTCTGGCACAGGGCAAGGATGCTGTAAGGAGCCCAGGCTCAATCCTTGGCTCTACTCTCCACTCCTTGTGTGCTTTGAAACATTACTTCAAGTCAATAAAGCAGGACTTCAGTGCCCTGTTAGCTTCACAACAGGCGGCCAGTGTGCTAGGGACTCTCAAGCAACACAAAATCATAAAATGCTTTTGCTTGGAAAGGACCTTTAAAGATCATCTAGTCCAACCTCCTTGCTATGGGCAGGGACGCCTCTCAACTAGACTTGGTTGCTCCAGGCCTCATCCAACCTGGCCTTGACCATCTCCAGGGAGAAAGCATCCACTAATACTCTGGGCAACCTATTCCAAAGTCTCACCACCCTCATACTGAAGAACTTCTTCCTAAGATCTAGTCTAAATCTACTATCACTCAGCTTAAAACCATTCCCCCTTGTTCTCTCTCTAGATACCTTTATGAAAACTCTCTCCAGCCTTCCTGTAGGCTCCTTTCAGACAGCCCTTTAGAGAAGAGCTTCTCTACAATAAAGTCCCTATTCTGTTTGTATCCTTCACGTTTTGTGTCCTTTCAAGTGTTTTTGGAGCTGGAAACCCCCTGGCATTTCAGGCAAATAACAGGCTTGACTCATTGTGAGCAGAGAGAACAGAAGAGCACAGTTCTGCAGCGTGATGCCAAGGTCTGCACCAACAGTTCTGACACAGGGCTCCATCCAGGAGAGCAGATCTCTGCAGTGCCGATCCCCACCCTATCCAGCAGACTCAGGCAAGGACAGACACAGCTACAGCATGGCTCTTGCAGGGACTGGAGGCTTCAGTCTGAGCTGAGACACATCACTTGGGCCCTTAGCAAGAGATGGAGAGGCTGGTTCCAGACCTGGGGACCTATGTGCACCCCAGGACTCTGACAGAAGAAGACTTGTACTGCTCATATGCTTTTCTTCATACCGTTATGGTTGGTCACTTTGGAAACAAAATACTGGACCAGATGAGCCTTCTATGTGATGGAGTACTTGTTGTTTTCATGTTCTTGTGGTTTAGCATGTTTGACAGAGGGAAACAGCTCAGCCATATCTAAATATCCCTGCAATGAATAGAGACATCTTCAACTAGATCAGGTTTCTCAGAGCCTCATCCAACCTCATTGTACAAAACTTCTTCCTTATCTCTAGTCTAAATCTCCTCTCTTTTAGTTTAAAGCCATTCATCCCTTGTCCTGCCATAACAGCCCCTATTAAAAAGTTTGTCTCCATCTTTCTTGTAGGCCTCTTTAAGTACTGCAAGACCACAATAAGGTCTCCCTGGGGCCTCCTCATCCCCAGGCTGAACACCCCCAACTCTCTCAGCCTGTCTTCATAGAAAAGATATTCCAGCCCTCTGATCGTTTTTGTGGCCTGCTCTGGACCCACTCCAAAAAGCTCACATATGTCTTGTGCTGAGGATCCTAGAGCTGGGCATAGTACTGGAGGTGGCATCTTACCAGAGCAGAGCAGAAGAGCAGAATCTCCTGCTTTGACCTGCTGTCCATGCTTCTTTTTATGTGACCCAGGATATGTCTGGCTTTCTGAAGTGGGATGAGGGTAAAGGGTGCCTGGGAGGACCAGGCATCCACTCCCTGTGCCTGGAGGATAGACAAGCAGCAGGCTGCAGTGATGGAGGGGAGCAAGCAGTATTTCAGCCATACTTTCTCTTCCTGGGAAGGCAATGCTGCTGGTTAAGAGCTGGAGGGAAGCCAGGTGGCCATATGTCATGAGAGAAAGCCCAACAGCAAGATCTGTGGAAAGATCTGGGAAAATTCCTTCTGAAAGAAAAGCCTTATGCTGGAGGACACATCTGGATCCCATTTGCTCTCTGCTGTCTCTGACAATGCATCAGATTGTTCAAAACCTTCCACCAACCCACCCAGACCATGAGAGACAGGGAGCTGGGGCTGGCTGCATTTCTGTAGACTAACGTCTGGAAGAGGACCAAGGCCTGAAAGTCATTTGGGGAAAGAAGTTCAGAAAGGCTTGTGTGTCCTTCAGAAGGCGCTTCACTGGCCTTCGAAAGAAGCTCAGCAGCTCAGCTGAGGGGCAGCTTGGCCACATCTGCCCCTGAAATGACACAGTTTCAACAGAGGGGTGCTTTTAAGGCTTTGTGATTAAAATGATGCAGATTTTTTTATCAGGTTTGATTTTTTTATTATTATTATTCCTGCTTATTGTGCCTATTCTTCCTCTACTCATCACCCAGGGATAATGCAGTGTGTGGCTGCGCTGAAGGAACCAGACCAGGTGACCTTCAGGTCAGATTCCTGCAGGAAACCAAGAGAGGTGCAGTGTTCCCATTGCTCAGTGGAGAAACTTGAGCATACATGGGTCTGCTGCAGTGCCAAGTGCAGGGCTTTTTGTGGCTCAGCAGGTGCACTTGAGGGACAGTGACAGCTTCACTCTGAGAAATGACAGAGCAGCTCAGGTCACTCTAAGCACAGCACCAATTCCTAGCAAGCCCCACCATCCACCTATAGAAATGGAGGAAGAGGTGGGCCCAGAATGCCTATCTGGACCTCACCAGGGGACATCTGTAGTGTCATGGTGGAGAGACGTGAGATTTCCAGCCATGAAGCCGATCCCTCCAGTGCTGGTACAACACAGTCTGTCGCATTGCTTTGGGAACTGCAGGCGCTTTGGGGCACAATTGCCATCATGATGTCTGACTTCACAGTGACGCCAGCCTGAAGTCTCTCTACCCACTGCTCGCCAAGCATGTATGAAATCATACAAAATACTGCAATGCCTGTTTTCTTTGGTTCATAATATGAAGATGTAAGACACTACATCTCACTAGTATACTGAGTTAATCTTCCCCCTTTATTCTATTCCTTCAATACTGGTTTCCACCAAATTCATTTTCTCCTTCTATTTGGTAGCTTTTAAACTGAGCTCTCCCCAGCTGGCAGCATTGTACGCTTGTAAAGAGTTAACCCTCTTGGGGCAGTGGTCTTGACCCTGACCCTAGGTCCTCCTGACTCCTCCCCAGGGGTGAGTCCCAGCCTTACTCCAGGTGTAGTGCTTAGCCCACTCCCGCTTCCTGTCTAGCCCCCTATAAAAACAGAGGAACTTTCTGTTTTGTTCTCTCTTGCCCTGCCTCCCTGCCTGACAGCACCACTCTCCTGCTTTTCTTTGTTTCACCATGTGGCCATCAGTCCACAAAGCAGACAAAACCCATTGCCATCAATCTGGTTGTATATATATATATATGTATTGTATCTTGTTAGAATAGAATAGAATCAAGCAGGTTGGAAGAGACCTCCAAGATCATCCAGTCCAACCTAGCACCCACCTCTATCCAGTCAACTAGACCATGGCACTAAGTGCCTCATCCAGTCTTTTCTTGAACACCCCCAGGGACGGTGACTCCACCACCTCCCTGGGCAGCCCATTCCAATGCCAATCACTCTCTCTGTGAAGAACTTCCTCCTAACATCCAGCCTATACTTCCCCTGGCACAACTTGAGACTGTGTCCCCTTGTCCTGTTGCTGGTTGCCTGGGAGAAGAAGTTTTCTCTTCCCTATACATCTTTGTAACTCCTCTACCTCAAATATCTTTTATTTATTGTTAAAGTTTTCTCTTTTAACCTCCAAATTGAAATGAAACTATTTATTTGGGTGTGTTTTACCTTTTTCTCTCTACATCTAATTCTTTTTCTTCGAAAAAAGGGGGAAGAGGCAAAGTCATCCTATAAATTGTTATTGGTTCTATCAACTATATTTGAGTCTCTGAGAAATTTAAACTAGAACAGAGACAAGGCTGTAGAATTTTTTCTGCTCTGCCAAAATTCTGGTTATTTTATCTCTTGGTTCTTCTCTTCCAGTGACTCCAAAAAGCTATACAGGTTCACCCTCTTGTTCCATTCTCATTTTTCCCTTCGTTTCCTGACAATGTCTTTTGAGCCATGCATTCACCACCAGGCAAAATCCCCATAGTTTTTCAGCAAACCTCAAGACAGAGCCCAAGCCTAAGACAAAGACACTCACAAAAAATACTGGGATAGTGTCTGGATGACAGATCCTCCCAGGGAAAGGATGCTCGATGTCCCCCGGGCAACACTGGCTTGAGGAAAAGCCAGTTAATGCACTGTAACCCTGGAGAATTTGCTGCTCAGAGTAGTAACAAAGAAACAGTGCCATTACCAGCTCGAAGTAACCTGCTGATATTCAAAGTGCTTTTAACAAGTTAATTAGCTATAGCTAATGCATTTCATGGCTAGCTCACTACATCTGCCCAGAACATTTTCAGAGAAGAAAGCCAAAGTTTTTGGCCTTTCTGCACCTTCTTTTTTATGTTGTCTACAAAATAAGGCAGGTATATTGGCTTCATATGTGTTCTTTGCTCTGCAAGCTTTATGATACTGGTTACATATCTCCATTTCTGCTTGAAGCTGTACCCAATACCAGACATCTCTATGACTGCTCATATGTCGTGTGTATGGATTCATGGATTCAGGTATTCCCTACAGAAAAGACAGGAGATGGAGATACATCCTTGTGGGCAAGTTGAGCTGGTGGACTGATAAATCTTTCTTCTGCCTCAGGAAGAATGTGCTTTTATACCTGAGGGAATTCTAGAAAAGGGAACTGGGTTTGTTTCCCAGTCCCATCTCCTTTAAGAAAACTGTCCTGGAGGAAACACCACCCTAGAAAGCACTTCCATGGGTCGTGCTTTGCATGTGTGATCCAAAGCACACTGAATTGCATGGTAAGTGGGACTCCAGGATGTAAGCTTTTCCTTGTAAACAGGGAAAGCACAAGTGCATTTCTTCTGCACAGTTCAGGCATTGTGTGGTGCAGTTATGGTAAGATGGTTTCTGTCAAAAGGTTTCGTTTTTGAGGGAGGTTCTGCATATGTGCAACACTTGGCAAAGTGCAGGTCCTAATTCACAGCTACAGCTTCTTTATGTTATGGACCAACCCATCATAAATGAATACTAATTTTCTTCTATCAAAACACAGAGCTTGGGAAAAATTACATCTAAGTGACCTGTTGCAAATATCCATGTGTTTATTGGTTTCCACTGAGCTTGGACAGTGAAATGAAGAAGTCAGATTCACTTTGTGCACAGTTACACAACTTAAGCATAGAGTTTTACCCTGTGGGTTTCCAACAAGCCCTGAGCTCTTCTGGGCAAGGTCCTGCATGCTCAAGGAGGTGGTTCCTGCCTGCCAAACAGCTTTGATCTCAAGACAAGGCAGAGCCGGGTGTTTTAAGTGCACTACAAAAGTACCTCTGGGGGTATCCAGCTCCAGCACAAAAGCATTTCATCTGGATTTCGAGCATGGCAGGGGAATGGTTATGTTTCAAATACAGGCATGAATAATTCAGTTTTCGTTAATTTGCCTGACTTCAGAAGGACTCCAGCTGATTTCAGCCTGATAAACTGTTTTCCTTTCTAACCACTGCTGCTTTGAGAGAAAAGGCAATGGCCCTTAGGAGAATCCTCTGACCCGGGGCAGGGGGAGAGTGCTGCAGGGCAGTATTTGCAGCCTCCGAGGGAAGTCTCCCCAGTGCTGTACACTGGGTTCTGGTGAGTGCTCAATCGCAGGTGCCTGGGATATAGCCATGAGTGCAGATAGGCACAGGGACCGGAAGAGCCACTGCTGAGGAGGGCAGGATTTGTCCCCTCTCCTCAGCTCACTTCTAGCCACAGGCTCCCCTCTCTCTCTTGCAACGTACCTGACATTGTCTGACCACAAGCAAAGTTGGTTGATCTCATTCACCTACCCCCAAGATGAGCTTTTCTGCTATTTCAGGTAATCCAACCGTATCGCGATACCCCGAGTGGGCTGCAGGCTGGCTGCCTGCGGCTGGCGTTACGAAACAACTCACTAATCCCTTCCTCTGGCTCTTCGGCACAGCCCAGCACAGCTCCGCTGTCTCTATCGCTTCACTGTCTACCGCAGGCGCCGGGGGAAGCGGCTGAGGCTTCCGAGTGCTTCATCAGATGGCTACCAGCGCCATCTGCCGGCGACTCTTTGCTCTGCAAAATCATCCCCATGGCCTGGAGCTGCGAGGCTGATAACCCTCAGCTACAGTAGCTGCATGTGCTTCTTACCCATGCCTTGGGGACAACAGCATGGGCGATGCGCACACTCCCGTGATTGAGCTAAGGTTTTAGCCCAAGGCTCTGCACTGCTACACTTTTCATCTCCCTCCCTGTCCCACCCTGCCTACCTCCCTGCCTGTCAGCCTCATCTGTACTGTGGGTATTCCTGATTGCCCTTATCCCACCTTCAGGTCTCCTGAGAAAAGTGTTTTGGCATTGTCTGGGGTTTGAGCTTGGTTTGGTGGGGGATTTTTTGTTTGTTTGGGGAGGGGTGGGGTTTGGTTTTTGTTGTTTTTTTTTTTTGCATTGCAAATCTGAGAAATGGTATTTTTTGCACAAAGTGCAAAAACAAGCAGGAGGTTGGGTGAGGTTGGCAGGATAGCCCTTGGGGGGAGACCAAGGTGAGGCAATCCATCGGTAATTTGGTACATTTTTAAGGGGAGGGGATTTTTGAGGGAACCAGGGGATTTTTAAGGACCATTTCTGAACCCACAGAGGCTTGGAGTCCAGGGAGCACTGAGGGGAAGAGTAGTCACCACATTCTTCTCACCCACAGTCATGTTTGTGCCTGGCACATGAGGAGTCTAGCACAAATTGCTAACAGGATCCAGTCCAAACTTTTCAGCTCACTCCTCAGGACACAGCTCTCCATCTCTCTGGGGTACTGGGGACACCAAGAACCCCAATCCTTATGATATTTTGCAGTATCACCTGAGCACATTCAAATGGATGCTTCGCATCCAACCTCCTTTGCACTTTCTCACTGTGCGTGAGGCATAGCTCCTATCTGCATGATGCCCACATGGCCCTAATGGACTGGCATCCACTCGAGGACACCAGAGTGAAGCTCAGCTAGTATGAAGGAAAGGAGTGGCCTTTCAGCCAGAATGAAACTCTGCAAGCTCTACATGCTTACAACAGATGATACCTAAAAAGGGCTGCTTGTTCTACAGAGAAAAAAGATTATTGGCATCATTTGACCCTCTTATTTCCTCTTCAGTGAGATGATTTCCTTTTATTTGCAAATGTGAATTAAATAGGCTTCAAAACAGCTCACCAAGGCTTAAGTCTCATTAGCCTCCCTTTAAAAAGAGTGGGATGTGAGTGGAAAGCTGAGAGTGCTGAGCCCTGGGATAAGGTCACACCAAACAGAAAAAGACACCAGTGCAAAGACTGAGAGATACCCAAGGCAGCCCTGAATCCTTGATTCAGGAGCTGGGAGCAACAGGGCTCATACTTTCTGGTGAAAATCCATGCTCATTCTAGAATTGGCTCTTCAGAGGAATCATGATCTGTTGAGGATGTGTGGCAGCCACAGACTAAGCAAGGGAAAAGTGCAAAACAGAATCATAGAAATTGCTTTGTCTGTTAATGACACAGATGTGCCAAGGAAAATTTAGATTATGAACTAACAGATAGGTCCAGAACATATGAACAGAAAGGAAAGGAGTCACTGCTGAACAAACAACTTTTATTCTGTCATTTCTGAACTTCTGGGCATGTGTCTTTGCTGCTTAGATGCTGCCCACGCCTAGATTTCGCATAGATAATTCAGACGCATGTCAAGCCTTGCCCATACAGAAATTCTCTTTCACTCAGTTTCCATTTTCTCTTTTCTCAGCTCACTCATTTTCTGTCACCTCACTGCACAAAACCCAGGACATAGTCCATGAAATTAAACAATAAGAATTAATGACCAACCTTTAGAGCAAAAAGATGATCATTTATCTGCCAGACATTCAACCTGCAGGGTTCACCACCTCCGAGGACAAATCTGACATGGTAGCTTGATTCTGAAAATAAATGGACTGTTTCACTGCCCATTAGTCTCACTGCTAGCTCATAAGTCTAGGACCACCCATTTATTGCATGGGCCTGGGTCTGCAGCTTGTTTTAGCAAAAAAATTGTTTCTTCTGAGGAATGAGTCACATACAGAAAGACCACGATGGCATTCAACTGACTAGTCAGGACATTGAGATGCTTGAGTGTGTCCAGAGAAGGGCAACAAGGCTGGTGAGAGTCCTCGAGCACAAGCCCTACGAGGAGAGGCTGAGGGAGCTGGGATTGTTTAGCCTGGAGAAGAGGAGGCTCAGGGGTGACCTTATTGCTGTCTACAACTACCTGAGGGGTGGTTGTGGCCAGGGGGAGGTTGCTNCTGTGATACTGTGATACTGTGATACAGATCCCTCTAAGCTGCTAGACTAAGTCATTCTGACTTATCCTGATTTATTACAGCACATCCAAACTTTCTAATACTAGCACTAACTGCATGAAATAAAGGCTTGCCATTGCCTTCCACAGAGATGAAGCTCTTAGAAGTGTGTGCCTCACATAGCAAGCTAAAGCTACGTCAGTGACTTGACATCTGGTGAGCAGCTGGTAGTAAGTGCCACAAGAGTTGAAACTGAGGCCAGTGTTGTTCAGTATCTTCATGGCAACCTGGATGATGAGACAAAATGTCCTCTCAGCAGATTTGTGAGTGGTACTAAATTAGGGTAAGTGGCTGACATGCTAAATGGTGGAGCTTCAATCCAGAGGCATCTGGAGAAATTTAAGGATTAGGCCAGCAGATGCATCCTGCAGCTCAGCACTGAGAAGCACAAGTCCTGTGTCTGGGGTGGAATAACCCTATGAGTCAGCATAGGCTGGAAACTGACTGGCTGAAGGGAGCTGGAGTTCTGCATGGTGGCCCAGATAGGAGGTGCAGTCAGCAGATCAAGGGACATTAGTCATCCCTGTACTGGATACCTGTGAGGGCACACATAGAATGCGGTATCCAATTTTCTGACTCCCACAAGCTCAAAAAGGAGCAGAGGAACTGGAGAGGGTCCAGGACTTTTGGGCAACAAAGCTGGTGAGAGGCCTGGAACACAAACCCTATGAGGAGAGGCTGAGGGAGCTGGGGTTGTTTAGCCTGGAGAAGAGGAGGCTCAGGGGTGACCTCATTGCTGTCTACAACTACCTGAAGGGAGGTTGTAGCCAGGTGGGAGTTGGTCTCTTCTGCCAGGCAACCAGCAACAGAACAAGAGGATAGTCTCAAGTTGTGCCGGGGGGGATCCATAGGCTGGATGTTAGGGGGAAGTTCTTCACAGAGACAGTGATTTGCATTGGAATGGGCTGCCCAGGGAGGAGGTGGAGTCACCATCCCTGGAGGTGTTAAAGAAAAGACTGTATGAGGCACTTAGTGCCGTGGTCTAGTTGATTGGACAGGGCTGGATGCTAGGTTGGACTGGATGATCTTGGAGGTCTCTTCCAACCTGCTTGATTCTGTGATTCTATGAAGAGAGCTCCTAAGATGGTCAGAGGCCTAGAGAATGTCACCTACTTGAAGAACCTGAGGAAATTTGGCTTGCTGAGTCTGACGAAAGGATAGGAGGTAATTTAATAGCAGCCTACAACTCTGCAAAGGCAAGTTACAAAAATGATGGAGCTAGCCTCTTTGGCAGGAGCAGAAGGTACAATGAAGGGCAACAGTCACAAGCTGTGACTTGAGAGGCTGGACTTCAGGAAAATTTCTTTATAGGAGGGCAGTGCAGAGAGCTGGTGGGCTGTCCATCCTCAATGTTTCCAAAGACTTGGTGAGACAGTCACTGGAGATCTCATCTAGTGTGGGTAATAGTCTGGCTCCAAGGAGAGAGTTGGATTACAGACCTCCAGAGGTCAGTTCCAACCCACACTTTAGTGGTTGATGATTCTCGGAGTTGGCTGTATTTATTTCACCTCTGAAAACAAAAGGTCTGCAATCCCCTCAGCACAATGACCTTGAGAGCAAATTAGCACTGCTGAGTGGATCTCTTGAGGCCTTGATCACTCCCTGTGTCTCAGGAAAGAGCAGGAGAGACTGACTAGCAAACCTTCTGTACAGACAGTGAACTGATACGATAAACCATGCCAATCCAAACAGGCATTTCCATGCAGAGGAACAGTAAAATCATTACAGATGCTGTTGTGTCTCATCCATGAGGAAACTTCTCCTCATTTGGGTATATAAGCAATGCTTATCAGCAAATTACCAAAGAAGGATTTTATGTACCCTCTGACACACTGGGCTATCCTTGACTGTCCCCAGGTATAGCTTATCTCTGATGCTTCTGAGGAAGTCAGGAAAAGACCAAGAATACATTCACCTTTGTGTACTAAGCTGCTCATGTTTCTGACTGGTGGTTGCAGGTTAGCAGCTGAAGTATGGAATTCAATTATACTCAGGGTCTTGAGGTGCAGTATAAATCTTATGATTAACTTGAGGGCAATGCTTATAGTCTAGTTATCCTCAGAGCTCATGAAGGAAGGGACTAAGCAGAGGTCACAGGGATCCAGAGCTTCAGAGACAGAACTAACATGATCTTACAGTGCAACTTATACACACAATGGCAGCTATAAAGCTCTGCCTGCCATCACATTTGTTACTGTGCTGTAGATATGGACAGTAAGGACATGCTGCCTCTTCCTGACACCTGTTTATTATCTTCATAAGTGATCTGGATGACAGGATCAAGTGTACCCTGACGAAATTTGGTGCTGACACCAAACTGAGTGGGCAAGTACACACTTCAAAAGGGAGAGCCACCTTGCAGGAAGACCTGGATAGATTGGAAGAGTGGGTTAACAAGAACCTTATGAAGTTCCACAAAGATAAGTATAGGTATTTCACTTTGGGAAACATAATCCAGGAGTGCAGACATTATTATCCCAGTCTGCTCAGCATTGGTCAGGTCACGTCTGGAATACTGTGTTCAGTTTCCATCTCTGATGTATGAAAACATTATGGACATCCTGGTCATCCTGGCCTGCATCAGGAATGGTGCGGCCAGGAGGAGCAGGGAGGTCATTCTGCCCCTGTACTCTGCACTGGTTAGATCACACCTTGAGTACTGTGTTCAGTTCTGGGCCATCCAGTTTAGAAGGGACATTGAAATCCTTGAGCGTGTCCAGAGAAGGGCAATGAGGCTGGTGAGAGGCCTCGAGCACAGCCCTACGAGGAAAGGCTGGGGGAGCTGGGGTTGTTTAGCCTGGAGAAGAGGAGGCTCAGGGGAGACCTTATTGTTGTCTACAACTACCTGAGGGGTGGTTGTGGCCAGGGGGAGGTTGCTCTCTTCTCTCAGGTGGCCAGCACCAGAACAAGAGGACACAGCCTCAGGCTGCGCCAGGGGAAGTTTAGGCTCGAGGTGAGGAGAAAGTTCTTCACTGAGAGTCATTGGCTACTGGAATGGGCTGCCCAGGGAGGTGGTGGAGTCACCATCCCTGGAGCTGTTCAAGGCAAGATTGGACGTGGCACTTGGTGCCATGGTCTAGCCTTGAGCTCTGTGGTGAAGGGTTGGACTTGATGATCTGTGAGGTCTCTTCCAACCCTGATGATACTATGATACTACTATGATACTATGACAGGCTGTAGAGAGCCCACTCAAGGGCCACGAAGGTGATCAAAGGATTCAGCAGCTGCTATATGAGGATAGACTGAGAGAATTGGGTTTATTCAGCCTTAAGGAAAGAAGGCTTAGGGGAGACCTTATTAACACATTCCAGTATGTAAAGAATGTCTATAAAGAAGATGAACCCTCCCTTTTAATAAGGAGTGACATGAAAAGATGAGGTGTAGTGGGTACAAGTTACTCCTGGGGAGATTCTTATGGACACTAGAGGAAAATCTTTAGCAATGAGAACAATGGACCACTGGAACAATCTCCCCAGGGAAGTGGTGGAGTTCTCAGCACTGGGCACTTTGAAGATTTGGCTGGACAAGGATGCTAGACCAACTAATCTTGTCTGTGTTTTTGCTAAGAAAAGTTGAACCAGATGATCCTTGAGATATCTTCCAACTTGGTATTCTAAGATTTTACTGCAAATGTCTGAAGAAGGAAAGAGAGATTCTAATTTGCAGCTGCTGGAGTTGAAATAGATAAGCAATCATTTTGAAAAATGAGTGCATGCACATGTAAGTGCCCACGCATGTAGTTAAACCTTCCATCCAAGGAGAGATGAGCCTAATGTTGATTGTTTTTCTTCATGCAGTAAGATTTCTATTAAATTGGTTTTTTTCTTGGATAAAAAACAGAAACAATCACACCAACTCACTTCATTTTAATGTCCATTTTATTGTAATTATCTTGCCTTTCTCTTGTTTTGGCATTCTAAACACCTCTGCTTGCAAACCCTAGGCAACATAAATTAAAAGAACATCTTGTTACAATAGTATTTATAGAAAATGAGATTTATACAGAAGATGACACCTGCAGCCTTTAAGCTCCATTAAATGTATGCACAAAACAGTAACATACAAAGGCTACTTACCCAGAGTGTTAAACCTTCAAATGTTCATTATTATTGTTGGTATGTCACAGGTGCTCAGAAAGAAAAGATGGGCTGCATGATAAGGTGCTTGACTGGACCTTGGCAGTAACAATCACATTCTCCATGCATTTCCCATGTGACTTTGAGCAATTCACTTAATCCTTTCATCTTCTCATCATCTATATTATACTACACCCATAATATCAAACTGTCAATAGCTGCTGTTCCACAAGAATTATGTGCAGACAATAACAACCATGATTCTACTTAAGTGCACAAGGATCAAGCATAAAGCCACACGTACTGTGCATGTCTAAGCTTCAAATAAGTCTTTAAATTCCCACTCTTTGGATATGGACTGTAGAGCTTCAGAACAGCACAGTCCCATGTGGTAAACTGTACAAATATGTGAAGGAAAGAGATAATGTTTTTAAAAAGTTATAATCAGATTAGTAACTGAGATGGAGCTCCTTTAAGAAGCTTACCTGACATCAGATGAAGAGCCTAGGAAAGCTGTGTGAAGTTAACCCAGAGCTCCTAAACTCATCAGTCTTTAAAGTATACTCTCCATCATGGTTTACAGGGAGGAAAGAGAAAGTGACATCTCAAGAATTTTTCATTGTCATAGGATTCAGAAAGGAAAACTACAGAATGAGACTGTAATCAGATACACAGCTCTGAGATGCACTGCAAGAGTCCTGGAGGATCAAGTGACCCTGTTCCAGGCAGCAGTGTTAGGTTCAGATCTGCAGAAAAAATGTGGAAGGAACGTTGACCTGAAAATCATTCAGTACTTTGAGGCACAAGATGACATTTTAGGGGCTAACACCTATTTTTAACCTATGGCAGGACAGGTCCCATGTAGGAAAAGTCTGGACCAGTGGAAAGAAAACAGTGTGTAATGTCCTTTTCTCCTCTAGAGCAAGATAAAAAAAGTTTGAGCCATAGAGTGATGGGAAACAACAGCCACTGCAGTGTGTTAGGTGTGGATGAGAACAGAGTCCATTCATGGAAATTAGTAGTAGTGGCTGTGATGGAAAATCTGATGTGGCTGTGACGGAGATCTGAGATCTCACCACCTTCCCACACACTGCTGCAGTTACACACTGCTCCAGTATTGCACTGCCCCCATGACAAACTTTTCTGAAGTCCATCCTGAACATCCCAAGCAACAACTTGTGGCCGGTGTCCCTGGCAGCTGTTATTAAGAAGAGCCTGTCTCTGCTGTTTTCACAACTCCCTGTTGAGCAGCAGAGCCCAGTACTGGATGCAGTATTTCAGATGTGTCTTCACCAGTGTGGAGTCAAAAGAGATGGAATATTTCCTTGATCTATGAGGCACAATTTTCCTACTCTAGACCAGTATATGGTTTCTTTGACAATGACAGTATCTTGCTGCCACATATGCTGTAGATTTTTTTTTCCACGTTGTCACAAGAGAAATTATTTCACAGTATCACAGTATTACCAAGGTTGGAAGAGATCATCAAGTCCAACCTGTTACCACAGAGCTCAAGGCTAGACCATGGCACCAAGTGCCACGTCCAATCCTGCCTTGAACAGCTCCAGGGATGGTGACTCCACCACCTCCCTGGGCAGCCCATTCCAGTGTCCAATGACTCTCTCAGTGAAGAACTTTCTCCTCACCTCAAGCCTAAATTTCCCCTGGCGTAGCTTGAGGCTGTGTCCTCTTGTTCTGGTGCTGGCTGCCTGAGAGAAGAGAGCAACCTCCCCCTGGCTACAACCACCCCTCAAGTAGTTGTAGACAGCAATAAGGTCTCCCCTGAGCCTCCTCTTCTCCAGGCTAAACAATCCCAGCTCCCTCAGCCTCTCCTTGTAGGGAGAGATTTGTCTCTGAGGAAATTACAGGAAGGGCACTAGGTGGCTGTTGGTACTTGAGTAATATCACCTGTGGCCTTACCATGAAAGGATATCCATTCCTAGTGAGGACACAGGTGACACTACTCACATACCAGATGACAAGTGCATTCTCAATCCAGTAAACTAACAGAGCTTTAAAGTATTTCTTAATTCACAGAATCATAGAATCAACCAGGTTGGAAGAGACCTCCAAGAGAGGTTTTCCTATGGGCAATATAGGATGATATCTTAGACGAAGAGCTTGCAACTGTGCAGCTGGGACTGGAAGGAGCAATGGAAAATTACAGTCCCAGGTGAATACCTCAGTAGAAAAGGGTTGGGATTTTTTTTGTTGTTGTGAACATGGCATGCCTGAGCTTTATTTATTTGAGAAGATTTGTGGTTATAGTGGGTGGAAATAGGTGCAAATAATTAAAGGCATTGCCAGGAATGGTTTAGGGTCATAGTCTGCTATAGGAGTAACATTTCATTTTCAGGCTTTTCTTGCCTATGGCCTTGAAATATAAGAGCTCTCCTTGGGATGGAAAATGCAAAAGCACATATTCGTTTGGAATCTGTATATAATCTGCCAAGGCAGAGCTAAAATGAGGAAAGCAGGTTCTCAAAGTGTTAAGAAAATATGAGGAGTCATGGGCTCCAGTCCCTTTCAGACAGACATTTTAGTGACACTTTCATTCTATTCATTCTCCCTTATAGAAAAATGTTTTCTGAGCCTTGAAAAGCAAGGTGCTGGGGTAAACTGTGACAGGCAGGCAGGCAGAAGGATGTTATCTCAATCTGCAACCCTGGTGGTTGGAGCAACTTCCAGGAACAACTGGAGATGTAAAGTTAATCTCTGTAAAAAGCGAGGGTGCCACTTGAAGCGAACCAGTGGGAAATAAAGAATGACACCACTGAAAATGAACAGGGCAACGTAGAGGATCTCAATTTCTGGTTGATCAATGATGGGAGCTAACACCAGGTAGACAGCTGCCATCAGCACAATGATTGGGATGATAATTGGAACCTGTGAAAACAAAACATCAGTATAAAGACTCACATAATCCTGGGCCACTGTGGGCCTGGACAACCCTGAAACTTCTGCAGGATGCTTTTTAGATGAAACCCTGCTGCAACGGTGAGGCATTATCTAAAAATCCCAATTAATCCTGACATCCTGTTTCCCAGCCCACATCCACTACAGGGCTGAACATCCCTGCGAGAACTACACCCCTGCCACAAACCCCTGGTCTCCTCTATCCTCCTAGACCTGAAGACTCAAACTACTACTTTTAGTGCCCTGTGTGTTCTTGCTGTTCCTGTTGCCTTGGATCTAAAAGCTGAGCTGTAGACAAAACACACAGTAACGAAGGAGTTTGCATAACTGAACCTTAGCACCCTTGGGCTAAAACCTTCATTCATGTGTTGACAGGCAATCTCAGCATCTGTTCCTGTAAGCCTGGTCAGTGAGCATTTTAATTTAAATTTGAAGCCATTCTCCCTCAAAGGCTAGTGATTGCACAAGACAAAATATTTCACAACAAGGTGAGATTCACTTCACTGTTCAAGCTGAGATTTTCCTTTTGTGCCTTTTGTCCAACACAAATGCCCTGATATAGACCAAAGGTGTGAGCATTCACCTGTGAGAGCATGGAGACCTGCTTTTGGCTTGGTCTGTCTTAACCGGGTGTTCTGTTCTCTCCCCACTGTGTTCTAATACTTTTGGCAAAATGGTAATAAGAATTATTGTTTTCAAACCAAGGGAAATATTTATGTTAAGTATAACCCTGCAACACACATACAGATTTTGCAGGAGATGAGCCATACATTGTGAGTTGACTTGGAAGCTTCAGACATGAGATGCTTCTAGTTAAGGAAATTCAGGCCATCAAGCCAAAGGCTGCAGCAGGCTGACATCCTCAAAGGAGCAGGATTGGAGGACTGTGGGAGTTTTAAACAGTGTACGAAATACTACCGCAGTGACAGAACTTCTTTTCCTCAAATCCCATTCAGCCAGCAAATTGGGTGATCATTCTCATTCAACATCCTAATTCCAGGACAGAGTCACCGATGCCAGTGGCTGAACGACTGGACTACTGCTCTTATCCTTCATGCTAAGTCCAATAGGATACTCAACATTGCTTTGCACAGCCTAGCAGTGTCGGCCTGTCATCTGTCTACCGGAGGAATCCCATGAAAACCAGGATATTCAGTCAGCTTGCCTCAGGTAAAAGTCACTGTCCTGCATTCTCCTAGATTTCCTGTTCCAGAATCTTTTCCATAACAATAGATTCCTCACTCACTGGGGGAGTGCTGCAGTTCATGTGGTTCATGGCACTGGAGGAAGAACGGGTAGTTCTTGATTTTCTTCAATTCATCTGTTTCATAGGGAACAAACTCCTCCTTGAGCAGTCTTAAAGGACTTGGGACATTCTGGCTGAGCTTTTTGTCTTCTGAAAGGTTCTTACACCAGAGCTATCCTCTCAGGACTGTGACCAAGTTCTGAGAGCATAAACATGTGATTGCATTGTTGATCAGAATCAGCCTTAATTTTCCTCTTAAATCTCTCAGAAAGAATGAAGGTATGGTAGATATATTTTCCAGAGTGAGGAGGCAGTGCATTGTTAGCTTATCAAGACAGAGAACTCAGCTGTGACTTAGGCCTGTATTTTCACACTGTCTTACCTCTTGTTGACTTTGCTGAGACAAAACACAAAATGAAAGAAGGATAACCACACTGAATTCGTAAGCAGCCAGCCCTAGTGCTCCCTTTCTTCATAATGCTCTCTTGGTCATTTGGGCACTACAGAAAAATGCTTTAAGGGATTAATGTTATTACTTCACCTTGTAAGATCTTGGAAGTTCTGGTTTCTTGATTTTTAAATACAGGAGACCAGAAATAGTCATGCCATAGAAAAGCCATGCTATAAAACTGGAAGAAAACAACAACAACAAAAGGCAGCATTACACTGGGAGTGAAAACCCCAAAGGATGTCAGGCCAAGATCCCAGATGTTCAAATCTCCAATTAAAAAGGAGAATATTGATACAAATTTAGTAGTTCTCCTATTAGTTTCCTTTCCAGAACAAGCAATGAGAACTTTAGAATTATCTGAATATTATGGATTCTTTCCATATGAGGATTAAGTACATAGTGACAGAAGCACTCATGTATTACAAAGATGCTGGTTCCTGAGCTCATTCTTTCCCCCCCCACCCCTCCACAATATGAGAAAGCAATAGCCCAGGCTCAAAACAACAACAACAACAACAACAAAACAATTAAAAGAAAATACTTTTAAAAGAATGCACTTCTAAAATAATGTCAGAAGCCAGGAGCACAGGGGATGCAAACAGAAACACTCTACAGGAATGCTATGCATACATACCTGAAAAAGTTTACGATACTGGTGAAGGTTCCTGATGTTATCATAATTAAAGACATAGCCGACGTAAACAGCAGAGCAGGGGAGGGCGTGAGGCATCGCACATGAGCCATAGACAGAATGTCTGGCTGAAAGCCAAAGCAAAACAATACACCATCGTGTCATGTACTCAGACATCCTTACTCATCCACCTCAACTGCTGGTGGGATCTCTGCCTGCAGCCAGAGATCGTCTTAGTCAGCAAACAAGTATAGTATAAAGGTAACTCTGAGGATTGTAAACATGGAAACCTCCCTCAAGAATATCTTTATTTTGTCTCGCTGATTTCCTATCAAATACACTCAGTTTAGGCAGGCAAAATGAGATTTTCTAAGTACTAGTGCAGCAGACTAAGGAATTCTGAGGCAAATTATCTCTGGTTGTGCTCAGGCCCTCTGTCATGTCTCTCTAGGACTTGACTTCTCTTGGGCTGACTGGAAAATGAGACAAGGACAACTACCTGAAGGGAGGTTGTAGCCAGGTGGGGGTTGGTCTCTTCTCCCAGACAACCAGCAACAGAACAAGGGGACACAGTCTCAAGTTGTGCCAAGAGAGGTATAGGCTGGATGTTAGGAGGAAGTTCTTCACAGAGAGAGTGATTGGCATTGGAATGGGCTGCCCAGGGAGGTGGTGGAGTCACCATCCCTGGAGGTGTTCAAGAAAAGACTGGATGAGGCACTTAGTGCTATGGTCTAGTTGATTGGATAGGGCTGGGTGCTAGGTTGGACTGGATGATCTGGGAGGTCTCTTCCAACCTGGTTGATTCTATTCTATTCTATTCTATTCTATTCTATTCTATTCTATTCTATTCTATTCTATTCTATTTGTGAAACATTTATGCAACTAAGCACAAAGCAAAGCAGAACATGAAAAGAATTATCATCTTCTTTATTGTTTGGTTCATTGGGAAAGTTTAATGAGAAAGAGTTTTTTGTTTTTCTTTTCCCCAACCAAAATATGATGCAAAGATTTATGCTACAGCTGAATGTTTGAGAAGTGGCATAAATGCTCAGCTTTTAGTCTGGTATGGTCAAATTCAGACCATATGTGAACTGCTTAGAGCTCACCACAATACAGCAGATACTGTCAGCAGTAAGAGGAGCTGTGCAACCAATAACTATTGAAACCAGTAACCACCAACCCAGTCATCTCCACCAGCCTGGTCATTCATATCCATAAAAGATTTCCTCCTATGTACAAGGAGTGGAGCTGGTGCAGAATGGAATCCTTCACACTTGAAATCAGACATGCCAGATGGCATGGGGAGAAAGGACCAAGGAATAACAAAGGTCCAGTAGGAACACAACCTACCTACTCAACACAAAGGAAGGCAAATGCAGTTCAACCCAAGCACTAAAAAGGAGAACAATTGTGGGTAGATGTGGAGAGATGTGCCTGTGAGTAAGGGAGTCCTTACCAGCACTTGGAATGGTGGCAGTGGCCTCAGGAACTTGTATGCCCCGGTGCCAGCAACTGGGGAGACTGAGATCCAGGGCAGTTACTGGACTGAGTGTGTCTGATCCCAGCTGCTGGAGGGACTCACACTACAGGTATGTTTTTATATATATGTTTCCCACTAACAGCCCCCTGATCAGCCAGAGAGGGAACAAGATGAGGCCCTCAGTGGTGTTTGTGTGAGCACTGAGTATGCGGGTATGTGCAGATCTGTGTACCCTGCTACCTGTACCTGCATATATACATATAAATATGTATGTGTCTATGTGTATCCATGTTGTATACTTGTGTTTGTGTTTTGGGAATACACACAGAACTTAGCAGTCAGAGCACAGGGCTGCAGCAGTCTGACCTCTGCTTGTCTACCAGTTTTGGCCCCATCTACCAAAACCAGGTAAAAACCTAGGGAAGATGTAAAGCTTGGTGTCACCTTGCAATTGCTATGGATCTTAAGGAGCAGAGATCCTGTGCTGTATCTGAACTGGACTGCCCCATGGAAAGGCTGGAACACCTTACCAGCTTATATAGGCAGAATTGCATGCAAAGGCAGCTTGACTGTGCTGAGATACCTTTCCTGTGTAAGCAAAGGTGCTTTATAATATGCAAGCATGGCCAGGTTTATTCACTGCAGCAGGTTTATTGACTAGGTCAACCCAGGGCCTGTGCCAAGTGCTCTGATACAGCAGTATTTCAGTTGATCATTTCAAAGCTGTTCTTAATATTTGAGCAGCTAAATGTAGTTATGTATCTTCCCAAAATTCCATGACAGAAGAAGAAATTCAGGAGACAACATACACATTATGTGTTAAAAAGACGGGCAAGAAAATCTTTGGGCAAGAAACAAAATGGTACTGAACAGCTATCACTCTACTGGTTGAACAAACATACTGTTTTCCTCTCTGTTTTAGTGTCACAACAAGGTAAAGTTGCTCAAGGCGAGACAGACACCTTTTTTAATGTCCTTACCATATGGCCTTCCCGTGCAGCAATGTAGCACACACGACCTCCGCTAAAGAATGTGCCGTTCGATGAACCAAATGTAGACAGTGCCACCGACAGGGAGATAAGCCATGCCCAACTGCCCAGGACTTTGTCTCTGAGGTAGGAAAGAGTTCACAGCATAACATCCAAGCCTGTAGATGCATCAAATACTAATCATAGAACCAGAAAGTTTTCTTCCCTCCATTATTCTCAATTAATTATTTTTCCCAAAGTCTTTCTAGTGTTTTAAATTCTTCTTTGAGTTCCCATAATATTCAGTCACTATTAACTTTGTCTTGTACAGACAAGGCAGCTTTTTATCTATACCTTTCGTGTATACCTTGCAACGGTGTACAAAGCTGTCACAACTGCCAAACTCCCATTTTTTAGTGTACAGATGTCGCGGTGTGAATCCTGGAGATACTGCTATTACAGTCAACAATATTAGCTTGGAAATAGCTGAAAGACTGTCCCTACCAGACCTGAAGAAATACCCTGCATTATAGCCTCTTTCCCAATATACAGCAGAAGTTAAGCCTTTAACCCCATATGCACATATTTCTGCTACTCTATGAGTCACAATTAAGCCAAAGCTATTGTTTGAATCCCAGAATTCTGTTTGTACAACATGTTCAGACATTTATAGTTTGCTTTCTCCCTAACAGAAGCAGCAGGGTTACAAGTAGAGTTTGAAGTAAATATTTGAAAGATACACTAATCTTCTCACCTAAAAGTGAAACTTGTCTTTCGGAGTGAAGCAACATGAAGAATACTAATTGAGTAATAAATGTAGGTGTTTGGGGTGATTATCACATACATGTACACACACATACAAAACCAAACACACTAATTGGCAAAAAAACCCCAAAATTCAGAAGTTTTTCTTTATATCAGTACAGAATTTCTTTAAGATGTGTTTCACCTATCCCAAATGTTCATAAAAATCAAGAAATAAGGTTTCCAAAACCACAGCAGGTGCTTATCTACCTCAATAATTTAAAAAATGTGTAATTTAGAAGCTTAATATCTGTTTTATGGTTTTTCAGGATTTGAGTTATTAAGGTACTTGCACTAAACAGAACTAAGTATTTTCCTTTTTTCAAAGTTAGGGAATCTAGGCATCTCCTATGATCGTGAGGCTCCGTAGCCACAAGATGTCAAGGGAAAACAACATGTCACAAAACTTGTAATAAAATCTTTAGCAGCTGTGTAGTTTGCATTTATGAGATCGGTGCTCTGCTGGTTTGACCCTGAAATTGGTACACACTACAGGTGCTACTGCAAGTCACTTCTTATAAGTAGTCAGATCTGCAGTTGCTAAATCACGGTCATCAAAGAAATGCTGGGCGGAGTTTCATAAGCTGCTTCTATAGCTGCATCTCTCAGTACTGAAGAATGCTTCCCTCTAGCAGTTTTCTTATACACTGTATGCATTTATATGTGGTATGTATGTCCTCTTCTGGCTTCTTTATACCATTCCCATCCTTTCTTAATGACCTGCATAGCTGCCTGTCTTGCTCAGGAACCACAGCCACTGCATTCTCCTCAGCCTGTGGCTATCTACCTGTCGTCTGGGCTTTTGAATGCCCAGTTTTCTGGTTGCTAGTTCAGTGTATCTTCCTGAATTGCACTCTTGGGGTGAAAAGGTTATTCGGGCAGGGAAAGGAGATGTGTTAAAAAGCAGGAAGCTCACAAATACCTAGCTAATCAAGAATGAAGGGAAAGGAAGTGCAGGGAAAGTTCATGACACTGCAGCTTAGTGAGGCTTTGTAACGTGTTCAAACAAAACAGAATTTTGAAAACTCCTACTTGCAGTGACATGAAAGGCTATTAGAGAACACAGCCAGACAGAGCTCAGTCAGATCTTCACACTGGAGATTTTGTGAAATGCACGCAGAAGCAAAGCTGCTGCTGACTTCTTAGGAAGAGGATGAGCAGCAACATCATCTCTGAATCTTATTGCTGTCTACAACTACCTGAGGGATGGTTGTAGCCAGGAGGAGGTTGCTCTCTTCTCTCAGGTGGCCAGCGCCAGAACAAGAGGGCACAGCCTCGGGCTGTGCCGGGGGAAGTTTAGGCTCGAGGTGAGGAGAAAATTCTTCACTGAGAGAGTCATTGGACACTGGAATGGGCTGCCCAGGGAGGTGGTGGAGTCGCCGTCCCCGGGGCTGTTCAAGGCAAGGTTGGACGTGGCACTTGGTGCCATGGTCTAGCCTTGAGCTCTGTGGTAAAGGGTTGGACTTGATGATCTGTGAGGTCTCTTCCAACCTTGGTGATACTGTAATAATTACATGAATATAGTGTTTAACATCATCTCTGAATATAGTGTTTCATCATTTCTGCCAGACAACTCATTTAGGGCTCTCATGGGTTCTTAGTATTTGGAAGTATTTAGACTAAGGCTAGGTATTCTGGTGGAAGATCATCTGGTTAGGAGTCAATGGTGCCTGTATCTCTCATATACCTTCCTTCTCTTCCCAGAATCTTTGTCTTGCACAGAACCTATTTAGTATCATCAGACATTTCAGGCAGCTCTTGAAAAGCACAAGTCAACTTAAAGATACAGTTACCAATTCATCTATACAATCCTCAAAGGTGCTGTAGAAGTCAGCATCATTTTCCATTTACCCACAGATGAAGAAACTGAACCAAAGTACTCTGATCTGGTCTGATTTTCAGGTGACAAGTGAACAAGACCGATGCAGTTGTCACCTATCTCATTCTCAAACCACTGCCTCTGCATTAATGGGGCAGTACATTGTCCTTTCCACCTCTCTGGGAATACCTAAAATGTGAACATCTCCCAGTCTCCAGGTATGGATATGCACCCTTGCTGTGTTCTAACCATCTGTGGGGAGATGTTTCTGGTGTGGACTTCACCCCCTCTTTATGACCACTTTCCATGGGGAAAATCATGACGTGGAGTGGAGCCACACGTTTGTAGTGGCAACGGTGAGTAAGAGGTGTGCTGCAGAGCACCCTATCTTGGCAGCCTAGGTGCTCCTTGGAGACCATAGGTCAGATGAGTGTGGTCAGCCTTAACCTTTGGTTGGGGAAAGCCCTCAAGGTGACAGAGCAGAGACTGGCAATACACTTTCCTGCAACAGAGCCTGACCAGTGCAATGCCTCCATTCTTAATGGGAATAGCATTTGAATCTCCTGAAACACACCAGAGAACTCATATTTCACTGGACTTCATTGCATTGCCACATGCATAGCTCACCCCCAAGTGACAGCCACAGCTCCTGAAGACAGCAGTTCAGATGGAGTCATGGCTGCTAAGTAGCTCACATTTACCAGCAAATACAGGCATGTCACCAAAGGAATAGCAATCATGACAGCTCTGGGAAGCGTCACCTGGAAGAGGGATGATAAGAGTGTTAGGTGCAGCACATTTATGCCTCACTGGGATTTTTTTTGTTATGGTTTGGCTTTTTTGTCTTTGCCACCATTCACATCTCTCACTAAGTTTTTTCCTTCACTAAGTTTTTCTACTTAGATCCACATTCCCAGGTCTTACATCAAGTTTCTCAAAGATGTCAGACAAACAGTAAATGTGTACATTTCAAAAGTCAGGGTTTTAGAAAGAAAAGAAACGAGAACAACAAAACAAACAAACTCCAAAAATCAAATTAAAAGGATTTTGGTTAGAAATAGTTGGTTCAGAATGTCTGTTGATTCGTTACCAGTGTATTATGTCTTCTGCAGTGTTGCATCTTCCTACAAATAACCCACCGACATGGATGAAGTATTAGCATGTGTCGCATCACATTTAACTCCTCCACAGGCTAGATCAAAGCATGGCTGAACAAAGAAGATTTGCTCCAGGAAAGAATTATTTTTTTTTTAAGTGACAGGATGCTACCTTGGAACACCACAGATTACATCAGTAAAATCAGCAAATACTACTTTCTGAAGCTGAAAGATGGGGAAAAACAACTGGTAGAGTAATCATAGAATGGTAGAATTGCTTAGGCTGGAAAAGACCTTTAAGATCATTGAGGTCAATCATTATCCTAACACTACCAAGTCTGCTGCTAAACCGTATTCCTAAGCAAATGTCTATATGTCTTTTAAACAGCTCCAGGGATGATAGTTTAACCACTTCCCTGGGCAGCTATTTCAGTGCTCGACAACCCTTTCAGTGAAGAAACTTTTCCAAATATCAAAGAAATATTTCCTAATGTTAAAAGTAGAAAGACTGTGTATATTTACAGGCCTGAAATATCAGTCTTTGTATTCCACATTTCCACCACAGGACAAGATACAAAGGCCTGTGATGATAGGACAAAGGGCAATGGCTTCAAGCTAGAGAATAGCAGATTTAGATTGAATGTTAGGAACAGGTTCTTTACTATGAGGGTGGAGGAACACTGGAACAGGTTGCCCATGGAGGTGGCTGGGGCCTTATCCCTGGAGAGGTACAAGATGAGGTTCAACAGCACTCTGAGCAACCTGGTCTAGTTGAAGAGGAGGGGCTGGATTAGATGAACTTTGGAGGTCCCTTCCAACTCAGACCATTCTGTGATTCTATGAATTCCTTTACATTGTTTTTTCCACTCTGCAAGGATCTTAGTATCAGTGCTCAGGATCCTGTGTCAGGGAGTCCCACATGATCCTAGGATCTTTGCTGCCATTCAGGTTAATATTTAACTGTGTATTTTCACTTATCTATAAAATCTTGGGTGCTGTACTGGTAGAAAGCATAATCTATAGATTCTGCACTCACACAGCTCTAAAAAGGGACGTTCACTGCTGTAGCATCTGATCTGTGAAGAGGCAATAGGACACAAAGAGGGCTGACACAAGTGAGATATTTCAGGGCATACAGCATACAGAACAATGCCTAAAAAGCAGACATTTAAAGATAAGGGTCAGTCAGAGTTAGATTCCCTCCCTTAATGTGGTTTGATGTGCTCTGAAGTTCTCCCTTCATGCAATGAGGGGAGGTTAGTGAGGTTTTGATGCATGCATGGTTCAAGTCTTTCAGGGAGTATATGGTGTTAAGAAACCTTTATGGATTATAGAAGTGAGTGCTTTTCTGCATAAATCTAGGTGTCTACAGTGAGATCCTCTAAACACTAAGACGAAACTTAATCTCAAAATAAACCAAGTGCTGCCTAACCATTTTTTTTCCTAGTCAATACGGTACTTCAGTGCTTTCTTGTAGTTTGGCTGCTATTTTGCTTCAACGCTCATTTTTATCCTTTCTGGACACATCCACAGGTTGTCTTGCCACAGAAGACAGAGTGAATCAGAAGAAAAGCCCAGTAGTCTTTCTTCAATGCTCTAGTTCTATGATTACCCATCTTAACACAGTCCTAGATAGAATCAATAGTATTGGTAGCAGAATTAAGTAGAGTAAAACCCAGGTCACTCACTCACCTCAGGCTTCTTCAGTTCCTCAGTTACATAGTTCAGATTGTTCCATCCATCATAGGACCAGAGTCCCTGGTAAAATGCCACTCCAACCGCCCCAATACCTGCAGTCGTGTTTTGAAAAGCATTTTGGAAGTTCTGAGTTTGTCCCTTGGCAAGCAGCACCAATCCACCCACCACAATCATCAACAATGCCAAGAGTTTGGCAGCTGTAAAAATGTTCATAATAGATGTTGCCAGCCTCACATTGAGACAGTTGATGATAGTTAAAATCAGGATGCAGGCAGCAGCCGTACATTTAACAACAACCTGTGGAGGTGAACATCCTGGGTAGAACGGCGCAACGGCATATTCAGCAAAGCTCAGACAGACAGCTGCCAAACCAGCTGGTCTCACCAGGATAACAGAAGTGTAGGCAAAAAGGAAAGCAGGAAAAGAACCAAAAGTCCTCAAGATGTAAATATATTCTCCTCCTGACTCTTTAATTATGGTTCCAAGCTCAGCGTACGACAAAGCTCCAAACATTGCCAGGACACCACATGCTGCCCAGATAAGCAGGCTGCTGGCAGGGCTCCCCATATGATGTAGTACCCACTCAGGGGACATAAAGATCCCTGAGCCTATCATGGTGCCTGCAATTAATGACACTCCACTAATCAGGCCAACCTCTTGCTTCAGTCTTAATTTCTCCTTTCCTTCATTCGGATCTGTGGATGAATGAGGTGAATCTCCTGTCCTTCTCTTCATTGTGGAAATGTTTGCAGATGTTGTTGTTACTAGATCATGCGGAATAAAACTGAGGCATTTGAATAAGGACTATATCAGGTTTTTAGGGTTGAGTTAATAATTACAAAAGTCACACTGAACACTGTCAAGAAACATAAACCTACCTCCTGCGTTTTACATTTTCATTACCTGCCTTATCTTGAGAATTTATTGTGGTTCAGATTCTGCCAAGGCTAATGATCTTTGAGTCTCACTGCAAGCAACTGTAATGGAAAACATTCATCCCCCACCTCAGAATCACTCAGCACCTTACTGGACTGCGTCCCCACTTACCTCACATGTAAGTTGTGCTTTGAACAGCACCTGAAATAAGGATCAGGGAAGCAAAATCCCCATGCAAATATGTACTTTATATATTCTTTGATTAAAAGGCAATGTTCAAACACATGCTTTAGTGCTCAATCATTTTTGTCATTTCTCACTATAAATTGAACAAACAAACCTGTCTCCCAACATGTTATGGTTTTGCTCAAAAAGAACTTTTCCAGTGTCTTAACCAAAGAAACTCTTTTTCTGCACAATAGTAGGGAACACTTGTGGCTTTTTCAAAATTTAGAAAATGGAGGAGGAGAAGAGTAAAAAGAAGAATAAAACTGCTGTTTTTACAGTCCCTTCTAGACAATGTGTATGAGGCATACACATTCTCACCAGACTGATCTTCAGAGGACTTTGTCATTATGTACATATAATGCAAAGGCAAGATAAACATATCACAAGCTTTTAGAAATGCCAATGGCCACTACATAGTTATCTAACACCTAAAATTTCACATTTTGGGGAGGGTTCTGCAAAGTGAGCAAAAGTGAATTTCCATATGGATTCCTTTGAACTTAAAATAAACTTCACTACTGCAGCTCTAAAGAAGGAGACTTACTGCAATCCTTTGCAGACTGCTGTTATGATAGATACCCAAAACCAGGAGTGATACTTTCCTCAGCTCTTTGTGGAAACAGCAGACCTTGAATCTTCAAAACCATCTTTCCTGCTCGACTAAAAAAGCATGAGTACAATCAGAGAAGTATTTTTATTGTTCATCTAAAAAATAATTATCTTCCAAATAATTTTTCCAAATTTTTTTTTTTATTTCTCTTTATAAAACAAAACACAAAGCATCTCACTAGTTTTGCAGTTACTATAAGAGTCCAAGAGTTATCTTTGCAAAACTCATGGGCCCACCAAAAAACCCCAACAAAGTAACACCTATACAAGCAATATAATTTCTTACGCTAAAGCAAAAGAAGCTGCATAAATCTTAGCTAGAAGCCTTTAATTTCTTCAGACACACAACCCCCCCCCCCCAAACCACCAAATCTCACTAAAGAGTAAAAAGTTTTTAACAGTATAAATCCTATTATTAGATGAATGATTAATTGGACTAGATGGTCTCCAAAGGTCCTTCTAACTAAAGCATTCCATAATTCTATGAAAGAAATAATGATAATGGTTAGGGATTTATTGTTTTCGTTTGATTGTGGAGTGTGTTGGTTGTTAGGAGGCTGGGGTGCATAAGAGATATTAGAAGCTGTTGCTAAAACCAACTCATAATATTCCCTAGGATCTGATCCCAGCTGGATTCATCCTAATTTCAAAATCACTTATGAACATTCAGAGTTGATCAAGCTGTAGTTTTAACATAAGCAAAAGGTTACTTTATCTGTACCAGGCAGGTTTTTAAGCCTTCCTATCAAAGAGTGAGTTTCGAGATTAAACATGTGCACCTTGCACTGCTAGGGCACAAGTTAATGTGTTTCAAGTTAATGGTTTGCAAAGTACTTGAGAACTTGGAGGGAGGCATTCCAGTAATGCAGAGTATTTCTTTTCACTTGTGTTAAGTGATAGTGCTCTTCTTGTTAGCTGGTTTAGCTATTTGTAGCATATTGTCTTTAAAATTCCTAGTCACAGTGTTAGATGATGCTGGAATCCTTCAGAAGCCTAAAGGTCTGGTTTCTTCTGCACTGTAGACACTCTACTTCTGAGTGCATTCATACATTATTATGTATACCAAAACTAATTGACAATGTATTTGCTTGATGTGGTTAAACTTAAGGAAAACTCAATTTAACTGCAGGCAGTTAAGTATCCTTCCAGTAAGGTAACAAATATATTTCCCTAAGTGTTCTCCTAATGGAGGAGCTTCTTTTTCTAAAGTGCAGATACAAAGTTCTGGGAGAGCTCAAGAGGATCTTCTCAAACCTTTACAGTTCTTGCTCCTGGAGATGAGGAACTTTTAATGTAATCTTGGCGAAACAATCAGAATTTCTTTAAATTTAATCACATCCAAAAAATTCTGTAAGGTCATCAGGATTAATTAATTGGTGAACCAGTAGTCTCAGTCAGTCCCTAAAGGGAGATCTGTTCTCAAATTCCAGGATCATTGTTACTCAGTTTAACTGCTTCTAGCTAAAGTAATAATGAGTCTAATTAATCATGATAAGAACTTGAGGCTATTGCTGTGGAAGCTAAGGCAGTCTGATTGCTTTGGATTTTCTTGACTTGGTCTTTTTTTTTTGACTGGTAAGATATTTTAGTCAAATGGATTGTGACCTTTTATTATTTGTCAAAATTGGGTATGTAAAAGGACATCTCACTGATTCCCTTCAAACGCTGAGTAAAAGCAAGTGTAAAAATTAAAGTATTGTTTTTTCCTCTTAATGGAGCAGCAGAGCTTTGTTTTTCAGGCTATCACACAATAAATCCACTAAACAACTCTTTTCATTTACCTTTGACATTGCAATGGGTGGTTGCCATCTGCTGGTGTCTGATGAAAAGGCAGCCTTGTCCAGTGAAGCGCGGATCAGTCTGTGATTGGCTTTGACATTTTGCATTGCTGATTAAAAAGAAACGCTGCAATTAGTATTAGTTCTTTAATATTAAGGTAACACAAATAGATTATACTCGAGTCACGAATGCAAATTCTCCTTAATGTCCTTAGGACTATTTTTATCTCAGGAGTAGCTTCAAGGACTAAAGAAAACTAATTTAAGGTAAAGGTCAATGTCAGAGGTAAGAGCTAGACAAAACATCTGGGCAAATACTTTGCAATATTTATTTCTGAGTCCCGGGAGTTGTCTTTAGAAGACAGGTATGGGCCTGGCTTCTCTGACTTATGTTCAGGAAAGAGTTACAAATCTCAGAATGGGGATTAAAAATTACCCAAAATTTGAGGATGGAGTGGCCAAAGCTGGCCACATTGGCCACAACTCTCTTTAAAGGTAGGCACCGATGTTATACTTAAAAAATTGTGCAGGGATCAAGATTTTAAAATTATTATTATTATTAATTAAAAAAAAAAAAAAACGAACAACAAACAACAAACCCACAAAGAAACAAAACAAAACAAAAAAAGGGAAACAAATAAAAAGCCTACCAAACAAAACAACATCAAAAAGTTGTAGGAGATATTCTAATGGTTAAAGAACTAATGCAGGACATCATATGTGGGTTCAATGGCCTTCTCTGCCTGAGGACAGGGAAAACAAATCTAAGTTGAATTCCCTCACCTCCAAAAATGCACGACTTGAACTGCAAGTGCAGACAGATTTGGAGCCTGCACTCATGATATAAGTAGAGACGCCTTCTTGAAAAGAGAGAGGAAATAAAGGCTAGGGAAGTGGAGTTCTGATGTAAATTTTGAGCCCAAAAGATTAGAGGCAAAGAAAAAAACTCAACTCAGGTGCCCTGGGTAAAAATAGGAAGAAAAGAGGCCTCATTAGAGGTATGTGTTGTTTTTGACTGTGAGAGAGTCAATTTTCTTCTTAGTAGCTGGTATGGGGCTGTGTTTTGGATTTGTGCTGAAAACAGTGTTGATAGCACAGGAATGTTTTTGTTACTGCTAAGCAGTGCTTACATAGAGTCAAGACTGCTTCTCACAGGGGGTAAACTGTAAGTGCAGGAGAAGCTGGAAGGGGACACAGCTGAGGCAGCTGACTCCAGCTGACCAAAGCAATATTCCATTTCACATGGCATCCATTTCACATGGCATCA
This sequence comes from Tricholaema leucomelas, assembly GCA_013400475.1. Lineage (NCBI taxonomy): Eukaryota > Metazoa > Chordata > Aves > Piciformes > Lybiidae > Tricholaema lacrymosa > Tricholaema leucomelas. The sequence continues at coordinate 1,068,964 of WAAF01012797.1, forward strand.
TGATCAGCATATAAAGCTGGGGAAAGAAGGAGGAATAGGGGGGATGTTTGGACTGATGGCATTTGTCTTTCTAAGTAGCCATTACACATGATGGAGCCCTGCTCTCCTAGAGATGGCTGAATATCTGATGGGAAGTTGTGAATTAATTCCTTGGTGTGCTTTGTCTGTATGCATAGCTTTCCCTGTACCTCTTAAACTGCCTTTATTTCAGTTCACCTTTTTTTTCTCTTTCACTCTCACTCTTCTGATTCTCTCCTCCAACTCACTGTGGGGAATGAGCAAGCAACTGCATGAGGCTGAGCTGCGGGCCAGGATTATGCCATGACAAAAAGTCTGCCTGGGGAGATTCTTCTACAGTAGATTCTTCTACAGTGTCTGACTCTAAGCTTTTACCTTTCCAGTGCATTCTGGCTCTTCTCACATTTGAGCCCTGAAACTGTTCAGCTTTGGGTCTTCACCCCACTGAAGATGACCTGGACCCAGACGTCTCTTCCAAACCCTATCATTCCATGATTCTGTTACCCAACAATACCCCTTGTGGTGCACCCACGGTCCAGCAGTGCTTGGTTGCCCCCTAGGCATCAGTGCCTCCAGCATTCTTTGCAGCAAAGAAGCTCTGGTTGGGATTGTAAGGTTGCAAACTGGGGGTGCAGGTGGCAAAAGCCCAGCTGAGGCTACTGGAAGTAGATTGGAGGGGGGGGGGGGGGGAGGGGGGGCGGGGAATGGGGAAGGCATTACTGAGAATGTGTGAGAGCCCTAGGCTGCAAAAATGAATAATCATATAAACAGAGCTTGTTTAAGTTTGGACAGTAACTGTCTTTCCCTGTCATGTTACTAGAGCAGATCTGAGCTCAGGGGATTAAGACAGAATATCAAACCCAAGAATTTACCATCAGCTGGATTAGTGCTTCCTGCCTGGGTGTGCAGATAGCCTGCAGCAGAGTTGCAGAGGTGAGCCTGAGAATTCAAGGCTCACTGGTCTTGCTCAGTAAGGACTCAGCACATTCTGGTTCTGCAACTATTAAACTTTGAAAGATTTGCTTTTGTTTTACAGATGTTCTGCATGAAAATGTATCTGGTATCCCATAAATTGCCAATCAGATACTGAATATTTTGTTTAGTTATCTTACTGTATTCATGAGGAAACTATTGGTGTTGCACTGCACGTTCTCTGGGCTGCTCTACTGAGCGGGACACAGGGCAGTAGCAGTCCCATTCATATGCTTCATACAGGTGGGTACACTCTTCAATAAAAAACCTGTTACAGAAAATAGTGACAGAACTGTACAAAATAAGAACCACAGTTGAAAAGAAAATTACAACTTTCATGAGTATTGATCCCACTGCTGCTTGCAATGGTTGAAGAGTTGTGACAAAGTTCAGTTTACAAACATTTTGTTTTTAATGGGAATTTAAAAAGTAATTACTAGAAATGTTTATAATACAACTAGAATAGATAATGTTATTTCTGATACGATCAGAGTAGCATTCTGAAACTAAAGAAGCATTTTTACCACTAGACACTGCAAACATCAGAAACCAATAGAATCATAGAAAATCCTGTCTCCCATTGAGATCCGCAGGAAACTATCTGTATGAGGGTTCATGCCCCAGGCTGCTGGAGCAGTGACTTAATTAAAAAACCAAAACAAACCAAAAAAACCTCCAACAACAAACCAAACAAAACAAAATACAAAAATCAACAGTCTAGCTAGCTCTAGAATTCCTCATTTTGGAACTCCAGGCTATTACTGTATCAAGAGTCACAGCTGCATTTTCTTTCACCCACTAAGAGAATAGTATACAAATGTCCTCCTTCATTCATCTTTGCATATATATTTGCATATTTCCTGATTTTATTGAGATACACACACATATATATATATATTTGTGCGTGTATTTAGAGAGAGAGAAACATTCCCAACCTGTCCTGTTTTCTTTTTTTTTTTCCTATCAGCATTTTAAATCAACCTTGACAACTTTCACAGGATCACAGCATCACAGGATGTCAGGGGTTGGAAGGGACCCAAAGAGATCATCCAGTCCAACCCCCCTGCCAGAGCAAGACCATACAATCTAGCTCAGGTCACAGAGGAATGCATCCAGGCAGGCCTTGAAAGTTTCCAGAGAAGGAAACTCCACAACCTCTCTGGGGAGCCTGTTTCAGTGCTCTGTGACCCTTACAGTAAAGAAGTTCCCCCTTGTGTTGAGGTGGAACCTCCTGCAACTTACATCCCTTGTTCCTAGTCCTATAACGGGGAGCAAGTGAGAACAGCCTGTCCTCTCCCTCCTGACACCCAGCCCTCAAATATTTATAGACATGTATTAAATCCCCTCTCAGACTTCTTTTCTCCAGACTAAAAAGTCCCAGGTCCCTCAGCTTCTCCTCACAAGGCATGTGCTCCAGTCCCCTAATCATCCTTGTAACTCTCCACTGAACCCTCTCCAGCAGATCCCTGGGGTAAAATAAAAAATATGCCAAGCAAAGGGAAGGAGAGAAGAACTGAGTTGCTGCTGCTGAGCTGCTAGTGCAAACTGCAAACACATAGCCGCTGTGATTCCCAGTTAACCAGCCACGAATAGGGTGCTGCTCTCGGTGGAGGGTCAGTGCAGAAAGGTGGGGTTCTAAATCACCCCCCATTAAATACATGGTTCTGAAAATGAAACAGGCCAACAAGCACTAGCACCATTGTTCTGGCCAATGAATTCAAAGCTTCATGCCTCCTGTGACCACAAGGGCACGTTGAGGGGCAGGACACGACACCTGACAAGTGGTGTTAAGCCCCTAGCCCTCAAGGCTTTGCTGAGGCAAACTCCTCCATTGTTTGCTCATCTACTCAACTCCCAGACCCACAACAGGAGGAGAGCAAGGGTTAAACTGGCCTGGCAGAATTTATGCCCTACCAGGACAGTAACTGAAGATACTAAACTCAATGTCTCAAAGGATTTTACCAAAACTGATGCCTATTGGTTAATGAAATCCTAGACCAGGAGTGACACTTAAGGCCCATGGAAGGCAACTCTGTTCTCCCACTTGCCCCACTGCCACAAAACCACCTTCATTCTGAAAACCTAAAGACCAAAGGGCTGATTGCTTGTCTGCCTTTTTTCTTAACTGCTGGGGCAAAAAGGAAGGGAGCATCCAGCTTTGGTAGGATAGTAGAAGCAGAGGACCTGCTCTACAACAAGGGCATTAGAGGAAGCAGAGGACAACAGCCAGGAAGAAAAATAGGGTAACATTGCATGCAGCAGCCATGAAAGTTTTGTGGGCCCCTTCTGCCTGTTTGCTTTCTCTGGGTCACAGTATGGAGTGCAGGGTGGGGCTGGGTAACCTTATCCTGCATCGAACTAACTGCTGTCAACATGTGTGAGGCAGATCACTCTTCCACTGCTCTTCCCCCCACACTGGGGTAGGATATGCTTCATCAGAGAGACAGGTCCACTACTATGTCAGTCTTTGTCCCTATGTGCTCAAAACATTTCATTTGTGGCTTAGGTATAGGCTGTACAATTGACTCTGGGATATACTTAGAGCACTGCGAAGTGGGTCTCTTGGAATAAGCTTAGTCATGGACAAGGAGGCTTGGCCTCTCTCTGTGCCAGTTACTGCCTACCTTCTCAAAAAGGTATGACAAGGGATTAATTTTAGCACTGTTTTATTACAACTTCACTTTGACTTTTCCAAATAGCAAGGGAAAAAATGCTTTCCTGGAAAAGTCACATACGTTATGACAGTCTTTCATATCTCTAGCTGGTGCTTTATAAAATTGCAACAGGTAAGTATTTTGAGGCTAATGCTTCATCAGGTTCAATTTTACCAATAGGGAAAATAATCATGTCAGGAAGATAGTGATGTGTTGAGATTGTAACTACTCTCATCTTTATGCTTTGATTAAAGTTATAAATAGGATAGAAAAGGAAGGATGAAGTGGATTACACATCTTTTCTTGGCCTTCCAGGGGAAGTATATGTGGGGGCTGGGGATCAGGTTTTAATTCCATTTGGTAAATTTTGATTTGAGATCGTTTGAATAAAACAATTGTGCTTAAAGGCTTGGAGGACTCTTTCTGGTCCCAAATCACGGTTTCGTAATCGCTGTTGTCAGCGATGTAGTCTGTGATAAATTCATGACATGATGAGGATGTCCAAGAATAGGATGTCCAAGAATCACTCTGGGTTAGTACTGTTCTCTCAAATGCAAAATGGATGAATCTACAGATGTTGTCTTCTAATTCTTAGCCCTTAGCCAAAATGAATGGAAAGAGTCTTATGTACCCATACAAACTTCCTGTTTTGCAGTCCACTAACAGGATGCATTATAAGGGAAGAAGTCACCAGCTGAACTGGATTTCCGTCTGGAGCTAGCTCAAGCCAGCAGGCAAAGTAAAGCCCCAGGCTGTGGGGTGTGGTCTGGTGCCTACTTTTCCTGTGCCAGGGAAATGGAAATTATTCCCATTGGAATTAATATGGCTGTGCTGCATTTTGCTATTCAGATATGTGTCCACTCATGTGGACATGTCTTGTGGCTTGTGGTCGGTCCCCTCCATACTGTGCAAGGAATTGATTATTCCCATCTGAACAGTTAATCTCTGCTTCCCAGCGGCAAAGCTCTTCGCTTCTAGTGCTACAGGAACAGGAAAGGTAAGCTAAGTGAACAGTGGGTTTCTCCCCAACAGCTCCTGCAGAAAAAATGAAATGTTGCCCTTTCTTCTTACACTGCCTTTTCCATTTTCTGCTACAGACTTACCCTTGGGCCCCCACCCAACACTGGGGTGTGTGGATGCACAAACAGCTGTTGGGCCCTGATAGGAGATTAGCTGAAGACAGGGGTTCTGTATGACAAGAAAAGGAGAGGACTCAGAATGAGAACATTAGAAAAAACATTACCTCACCTTAATTACTTTTTTTTTTTTTTTTTTGCTTTGTTTTGTTTTGCTCTGTGTTTGACTAACTGCCTAGGAAGAGGGATGCATTGGACACAGAAGAGGTACTTCAGAAGTCTGCAAAACCTTCAGATATAATGAAAGGTAAGCCCACATATGTATGAATATGCTGTCACTATTATGTAATACATGCATAACAGTGACACTTACTTTTCGGTATTACCGTGCTCAACCATTTTGTTTATGCTCAGAAAGGAAGCTAGGATTTCCTTTCCTGAATATATCTCTGGCACTGTACACTCACTGTGCTATGCCTTGTTGCTCTGATGGGATGACTGGCACAGAATAAAGTTTGGGTTCTCTATGTGGAAGTGGGGTAACGGATATGTCTCCATGCTGTAATGGTGAGTCAGAATGGGGGTCTTAATTACCTCCTAGCTAAATGGCTGTGCTGCACTTTGGCATTCAAATGATGTGTCTGCTCATGTAGACATACCTTGTTGCTTGAAGTGGGTCTTTTTGATACTATGTAAGAAAATCTGGGGAGCTTCATGTATGGTTAAGATAGAAGAAAAACATATAATCTAGTGATTGCACTAGAAGAGCAAAGATGACTGCAGATGTTCAGTGTTACCCTACACAAAGTCCACTTGGCATTTGGCTGCCTGGTCAAAGCCCTGTGAGAAGAACCTACTGCAGCTGGATGGATCCTTGTTAGGAACAAGTTTTTTACCACAAGGGTAATGGAATAGGTTTCCCAAGGAGATTACTGAGGCCCCATCTCTAGATATTCAAGGTGAGGCTTGACAGGGCTCTGGGCAAACAGATCTAGTTGAGAACATCCCTGCTTATTGCAGAAGGGGTTGGACTAGATGACTGTTGGAGATCCCTTCCAACATAGGCCACTCTATGTTTCTATGACACAGCAAGAGGTAGAAAAGTGTTGATGAAACAGAGGTAAGATAAATTATATAAGCTGAAGTACTGTTGCACATCTTTCTTATACTTTATGGCTTCTTATTTTTGAAGAGGTGGAGAATTTCTAGTTCATGCAATTCGGTGAGACTTTATGCAATAAAATTCAAACTTAAGAATATGCTTTCAGGATTCTTAAAATGTTTTTCTTCTTCAGAAAAACAGATAATAAGAAGAAAAGAAACCAACCCAACTTTTCCCCCACTCTTTCTTTTCCTGATATGGCTGGACTATGTTATTCTAGGTGTTCTTATAAAATGCTGCCTCTTATTCAGAGCTCTTCTGATCACTGCCATTGCCTGGGATATTTCTTTGAACTTTTTTATCTTTTCAGAAATTGCAGTGTTTACTTATTACTGCTTACTACATGAAATGAGTGAGAATCAACTTTATGTTCTTCTTTGAGGTTTCATTCCCCATAATGAGTATAACACGTGATTTTCAGTTCTAAGTGCATGGTAAACATGTGAAGAGTTCCTGGAATCTCCAGTAGAAAGAAAAATGCATTTCTATTGAGACAGGAAGGCTTTTTTCTGAAGATAAGCATTGATAGCTACTCAGTTGTGAATGAAGTGAATCTGAAGCCAAAAAACAGCTGGTGTTATTACTGGCTTTGACACTTCAAAGCTATTCGCATTCATGTTCATGAAGAGATGCCATTAGTTACTCTTGTGTTACAATGATTTTCTCTTGTGGTTGTGACTCTGAAGGATGTTTAGGAAGTTTGTTTATACCTCAGCCAGTTATGGGGGTGAATGGCTCAGGACAAAAATTATCTTGTTGGTGAAACGAGTCTTCAGCTGACAACTTCTTGGCCATTCTAACACAGAATTACTTAGTGAAGTACTTCCATGACCAACACCTTTTTTATCAGGACAAGTTCATGAAGATCTGTGCTGCTGGGTTGCACAATCCATTTGCTGACACCTTGTTGCATGCAGTTCCTCTACACCTCTTGCAGAAAAGCTAATCATGTCTACAAGAGCAATGTCAACCACATAACTGAAGAGCAAGCCAGCATCCCCACATTTTAGAGCAGCAGGGTAGCATGAGTAAGTCCAATAATGGGATTTGTGACAGTATTACAGTTCAGCTGTGGATTTTCTGTTGGTCCTAAACTGAAGTGTTCTCATGTGCATTAGCTCAGTATGATAACATGCCAGTTGCCAGTTAGCCCAAAAATAACCCAGAATAGATAGCCTTCCTTGAGGAAACACAGTTGTACAGACAGGTAGATGAAACAGATGGAAATACTGCCACAGTTTTGAGCAATTGAGAAGTCTGGGCTTTTCAGCCCACTGACAGCCTGGCTGTTGTCAAATGGATTTACAGGAATTATACTAAAAGAAGGTATTTTTGTAACAGTTCTTGTGTTAAATGGGAGATCTGAAAGATGTTAAGGTAACTCAGAAGAGCTCTTCCCACACATGGGAGAAAAAGCTTAAAGATGCTTAGTTATAACCATTAAAATTGGACAGTGGATGCAGTTGCATTTAGTGGGCTAAATGTTTCTGTATTACAAGTGAGAGGGTTGAGACAAGAATGGGCTGTAAAGTTTGTAGTGGCTACAACAGGAGTTGTCCATATCCTAGAGATGCAGCTAATTAGGGACTTAATTGAGTTTGAGTTGCAGTGCTGTCCTTCTGAGAAGGTGGTAGGAAATGAACTGCAGTTGTTATTTCAGAGAACTGAGTGAGATTCACTCATTTATGACTGCTCCTCTTAAGCAGTAAGATTGCAGACTAGGGAATCAGCTTGGGATAGTTACATGTGGGAATTGGAATAGAGGATGATTAAAGGTCCCCTCTATGATTCCATAACTGCGAGGCCAGTGAGGCCATTAAGATCTGAGATTAAGATCTTAAATTCTTCCCTGCAGAACAGCCTGGCTACAGCACTGGGCAGTTAAAGTAGTTTGGTTACGTTCAGCACTCTAAGAAAGACAGACTCATGAATCTGGAGTGGAAGAATCAAATCTCCAGCCTAGGGAGTGAAGGGTGTTGCACACCTTATTTTAAAAGAGTGCAAGCTTTTGTAGACACCTTCACACCTTCATGGTTCCTTGAGATGCTTTGAGAAGGTCTACCACATCTATCTGTTTGACTTTCATGGAGGAATACTATTTTTTACAGGTTAATTATTTCTCTGCCAGATCTAACATCACTGTCTGTCAAAGCTGCAGCAGGGTGTGCACACAGCACAGCAGGACAGATTTTATTCATGTACAGAGTTTTAGGTTCTGAAATTCTTGGCTTTAGAAAATATAGACATCCTCGGGATTAGACACTAGCTGAGCTGGGAGTGGTTAGGACTGTAGCTTTCAATTTCTGTGAGTGCTCTGAAGTACCTTGCCCAAGGTACTTAAGAAGACTGTGGAGGAAGTCAACATCATTCAGGCGTTCCATACCCTTGGCTACTTTTCTAACTTTCAGACTATATATTCGTTTTAGTATTTTTCACAGAGGTGTTTATTCATGGAGGAAACAAACATCACAACAAAACACCACAAACTGAAACAAACAAAAAACCAAAACATAACTGTGTTAATGGGAGTTTATCTGAAATGGATGGAGTGTAAGCACCTCCTTAAAAATAGGAATAACTAAGAAAAACATTTTATAATGGAGTGACACCAAGTTAAACTGTTTAAAGTATTGAGTGCTCTTAAAGGTTTCACACAGGACAAAGGCAAGAGAGAAAGATTTTTCTTGCACTATTTTAGCCTGAGCCAAAACCTTTAGTACCATAACTAAAATGTGAGACATGTGGTAGTGGAGGGTTTTTTTTGCCTTGTTTTAGGATATAGAAAATACTTGTATTTCTCAGCTCAAATCCCAAACTGATTGCACTTCTCTTTCATACTGAGGGTGAGTTTTCAGTACTGAGAAACAGGCTGATGTCATTCAAGCTTATGCTTATCAAATGTATGTTAAGTTCTTCCTGGACATTTAATGCTTCATACAGACACTAATTTAGAATTATCCAGGACAAACAGGGATCGCAAAATGGTCTGAGCTGGAGTGTTGGTCCAGTGCAGACCAGCTGCTTTAAGTGTTCAGGATGCCAAGAGCATACCAGGGTTTTCTTCAGTCCCAGCCAGTTTGTGTGAAGGAAGGGCTGAATTTGAGGTTGTGACCTAAGGCAGTCTTTGAAAGCCTTGTCTCCTCAAGTAAGCAAAGGAATTGGCTTTTCAGCCCTGCAACTTCCCTGGAGACAGCCCGAAGGTGGCAGTGGGGCAGAACACTGGGGATCACAGAGATTAGCCATGCGTGCAGCCAGCAGACTGCAGACATCTGGGTACTTAGCTGACTAGTACTAAGCCAAAGAAATAATTTTCATTGCTTGAGAAAATGTTTCTATCTTTATCAAGAGCTGGGAACTTTCATGTATTTAATCATGTCTATAAATACTGGAAACAGTGAAGGGTTTTTGCTTTGAGACATCTCTATTTTTAAGAATGCAGTTGGTAGTCACAGACATTTCACCCCCACAACTGCAGCTACCAGCAGCAGCACCAGCACACATGGCATTCCTGCACCCTAACTCGCCTACTTTCGTCCTGCTGTACCCAGAACAAGTCACTGGCACTGGCAGAGCCTCCTTTCTGCCTACAGAAACATGGTCAGTAGCAGCATTCTGAACGGCCACCACAGGACTGATAACCCGATTTCATCTGAAGGTTTCATCTGTGGATAACATCTGCATGCTCTTTCCTGAAATGGACTACTCCCAGACAGACTTAAGAACTGGGAAAAAGGCAAAATAGCAGATTTTCTCGTGAAATCCGTGTTTTAAAATGTCACTGATAGGCAATGATGTCTCTTTTCCAGGGGCTGCTACGTAAGCAGAACTGAACCATCACTAACAGCCCTCACTAGCATCCAATACTGTATCTACCAACAGCAGCCACCCAGCTTTACGGGACCTCCTGTATTTAACTGTTTCAACTCTTTCCCAAAATCATCACGCAGCAACTATCGGCACAGTACTTAATCAATAACTACAGCGATGCGTCTGTTTATTGTAAAAGCACAGTAACCTGCCTTGGCGGGCGGCGCTTGAAGCAAGGTCCTCAGGAGCTACCGGGCACCTCTTAAAACAGGCCTCTCCTTCTCCTTTGTCTCCTACCCGCGGGCAGGAGGGGGGAGGACACTGCTCCAGCTGCCACTTCCCCTCAAAAGAGAAAAACGGAAGTGAGAAAAAAACCTAGCACCGCACAAAAGCCGTTTTTGCGCGGGTTGTTTGGTGGGACGAAGCCGACGACTCGCTTGCCGCGTGCCTAGCCGGCATGGCAGCACTGAGCGCCGGCGGGAGGAGCGGAGGGGAGGGGAGGCGCCGGCCGCCTGGTAGCGCATGCGCTCTTGCGCTCTGACTCCCTCCCGGGCTAGGACGCGCATGCGCTGTGGCGGCGGCAGGGGCGAGCGGCGGCGGCGGCGGCGGCGGGGGGAGGTTTGCCGCGCTCTCGCTGTCCCTCTCCCTCCGTACGCGCCGGTCTCGCCCTCCCGCCATGTTGTTGTGAGCCCCTCGCGACCCAAGGGGGGGAGGGGAGGCGAGGCAGGAAGGAGAGGCACCGAAAGCGAAGAGGAGAAGGAGAAGGAAGAGGGGCGGCGGGCCAGTGGGCAGACAGGGGTGTCCCAGGGCCCGCTCCGGCTCCATCGCAGCGAGCAGCGCCGCCAGCCAGCCCGTGAGTATCCTCTGGGGTCGGGGCCGTGCAGACTAGGCCGCGGGCGGGAGGAGCGGGCAGGCGGCCCCCCTTTTCTCCAGCCCCCTTTTGTCTCGGGCCTCGGCTGCGCGCCGAGGGAGGGGAGGGAAGGGAAGAGGGAGGGGAGAAAGAGGGCGGGAGGGGGCCATGTTGTGGCAGGTCACCGGGCGGTGCGGGGCCTGCTCGGCGGCCGCCCGCTCCTCGCCGCCTTTGTGTCCTCCCGGCTCACCGGGGAGCGGCGCCGAGGTGGGGAGGGAGCGCTGTGAGGGGAAGCAGCGGTCGTGTGAGGGGGGCGGGCATCGGCAGTGCTGCGGGTGGGGGGGGGCAGTATTGTGCTCTAGGCGTGCCGAGGGGAACGGAGGCATGGGGAGCCGTTTGCATCCCAGTGGGGTTTAGGGAGCGAAGTTGTTGCCTAACAGAAGTCCGAGGTGGGTACGAGGACGGACAGACCCCTCGGACACGGTCAAAGGTTCAAGTGGGAAGAGGGTACTGGGGCGCGTACACGCGTGAGGGTGACGGGAGTTTGGGCCAGGCCCGGAGAGGCAGACACACGGCGCCGGCTGTTACAATAGGCTTCGGTACGAAGTGCTGTGAGGCACTGAAGGAGCCGGGAGACGTGGGGCCGTCGTTTCGGCTACGCCACGGACAATTGCATGCGTGCGGAATTTGGATAAAATGGTCTTTGTTTAAATGCACCGAAAACGTGAAAAACTGCATTTTATTCATATTTTTTTAGTACTCTTAAGGATGACTGCTTTCAGAGGGTGGAACAAGAAGGCCAAATGCTTTTGGTAGTTGATACCAAACAATGAAGTGTTAGGTTTTAATTTTTCTTCAAACATGTCTGCACAGACTACAATAACAGAAAGTTGAGGAAAAATGCCAGCTGCCCTGTGTGGATCGTCGTTACAACTAACTATTTGGATTTTAATCTCCTTGGCAGTCGTTGTGAAAAGATTATTTTTCTTTTTAAAAAAAAATATTATTATTTGACATTGTTCTCACATATTTTATAACCTCATATTCTCATTCCTTGAGAGAAAATTAATATACTTGAGATGCTCTCTTTTCTTCTGATCTGCTGTTTAAGGAAGATTACTTAACACCAAAATATATAGCAAGTTTCATATGTAATATGATAAAGAGGTTATATCAGCTGATTTTTCTGAGTAATGTAGGCGAGTGTGCGCTATATAGGTCATTGCAAATGAGAATCAGTAAAATTTATGTCGCTTAATTGTTTGTCACTTATACACTACATGTTAACAAAATAATTTCAGATTTATTTCTTTTACTGGAATTTTTGTGGCATCTCGACTGAGAGTTCAGGTGGTTTTAGATACCATGAAGTTGATGGTATAGCTCTTCAGGTATGTGGGATATGAATGAATTTGAAATGTAATTACTATCCCATGTTGCCATTTTTGCATATGAAACATAGTATTTTATCTTATGTAGTCATATCTAGCTTTAAACCCAAATGTTAACAGCAGTTGCAGTTCTATTGATAAGCTAAATTACTGTCTACCTTTTTCTGGTCTACAACTCAGTTTTTGTTAGTGTGAATATAAATAGGTGGGAGAGGGAAACTTGAAAAAAGAGGGACATGATAACTTAGTGCTAGTGTAGTTTGGGTTATATTTGTAGAAATCCACTAAATCACCTAACAAGTTTTCTGAAGTGTTCAGAGTTGAAAATTGGGATTTTTTTTTACAGCAGAATGGTTAGTAGGCAAATGCCTGTGAGAAACTTCTTGATAGTGAAAACTCTTCACTTTATTAAATATTGCATGTAGGAAAAGTAATTAATTTTTCTTTTGTTGCATTCATAGAGAGTGGTCCTTTTTTTTCCTATAGCATCATTATATAGTACTTAATCTTTTTCTTTCTGTATATTGGCAATTATAATTTTATCTGGTATTATGATTGAGCTAATAGTTCAAGAAACAGTTGGCTGAAAAAGTTGAACTTGCTTGTCTTTTGATGAGAAGATGCCTGTTATTATGACAGTATGCATTAAATCTTATTGTGTAGAATCACAGTGCATGTTGAAAGCTTTATGTACATGTTTTCCTCAAGATTTATATTCTCAAGTGTTTTTTTGCAATATTCTCCTTTCGTTAGGTATGGCAGATGTTTGGGGCAAGTATGTTAACAAGACACTCATAGCTCTTGACTTGATTATTCCACACAATGCAGTGTTTCCAGTGTTGTCACAAAGCCAGTACCCGGGCTCTTCTCTCAGAAATGTGACAAGAAATTTTTCCCTTAAGAGCTCTCTTTCTGCTTTTATAACAAAAAATGCCAGTTATGTATTGCTTCTAATAGTAAAATTGGAGGCACTTTGCAGTCATAGAGTGGAAAAGAGTTTTAAATTACATCAGAACATGTAAACTTAGTTGTAGTTGAGTGTAATTTCAAACAAGTTGTGTGAAATTTGTTTTGTAGTAACAGCTTGCATACCAAAACTTTATAGCAAGATTTAGTTTGAATCCCACTCAGAATACCTGCTGTGGCTTTTAGAATAGTAGGCAAGAGCTTTTCAAGCTGGTATGTGAAATGTTTAGCTTACAAATAAAGACCAGATGTCATCTCTAGTAATATCTTTAAAGTTTATATTTCGTTATTGGGCAACGTAGGTTTTTTTCTTCCTTTCTAAACATGGATTTTTAAGAACAGTTGTAGGCATGTAGAAGACATATGTCTGAAGGAATTATGGCCACCATCTTAGGAGTTGAGAAAGAAATGTCAAATTCTGATGTGTAGCAAATGTATCTTAGCAATAATAACACACTTTTTTCCTAGCTGGTCTGTATGTGCGACTATTTCCATTGAACTTTAGAGCGATCCTTCGCCCTCCACTGGCTGTGCTAAATATCCCATTTGCAGCCTTTCTAACAGGGAGGTGTTTGCATCATGTATCTGTGTGCATTGGGCTAAGTAATCCATTGTACATTTTGTAATTTAGATTATTTTTGGGTTCATTTTTTCATACAATTCTAAGGTATCTCTTGCTTCATCCATGCTACTGAGGTGATGGCAAAACTCAAGAGATCACAGGTCTGGTAGTGTTTCTTTTCATTATAAAGCTCTTGCCATGTAAATCCTAATGGAAATAAGGGTTGTGTCAGACCTATGTTCGTAATTTTCCTCTTAGATTTTATCTGTTATTTCAAGGAAGATTTTTGAGTGATGTGTTGAACTAGTTGCATACATTTTTTTAAATTTGTGTGGCTGGTCTGCAGTTTCATACAGAATTTTTCACAAATCTCTTCAGTGTTACTTTTTAAAATCTGAGCTAGTGTGTTTAGTTCCCTAGATTTTTACATGTGTTCTCTTATACACACTGGCCAAATACAAAGCTAGACTTCCTGAAGGTGACTTTGTATAGTTGAGCTAAAAGTAACACATTTTACAAGTGTTGTTGTTAATCTTCATTATGTTCCATGTTGCATAAACTTGAGTTCTGGGCAAGCTGCAATGTTGGTCACCTAGTCTGAAGAAGTTGCAGAACTGATATTAGTAGGATATTTTGACAAAAAGCAAATACCTACTGTAATACCACTAATAAGACAGTAACTTTAAGAATGTTAGTGACAAAGCCAAGACTGTTCAAGGTTATAAAAAAGTCCTCCTACCATGTGGCTAGCTATATGTTGTATATCTCGCTAAGGATTGGACATTCAGTAATCGGTAATAATAGGTGAAGAAGGTGAAATTGTTTAAAGAGATTAAATGACTTGGATGTTTTTGTCTACATGAGAGAGAGGATTTTGCTGTTGTTGCTTATACTTCTTCCAAGCCAAGACTTAAATGTTTCAAGAATGAGTTGGCAAACTTCATTTTAATCTGAATTTGAAGTCTTTATTTTGTGAAAACCCCAAAAGCTACTATCATGTGGGTTAGAGAAGGTTGATGTCAGTTGCTATATTGGAGCTTTACATAGTTTAACACATTTGAAAAAAAAACCTGAGTGTACAAGAATGAGCTGTAATTCAAATAGAGAACTTAGTTTTCTGTGCTACATTATATGATTCTATGGAGTGTAAAAAAATCTGACATAGTATGTAGCAGAATTAGATGTAAAAGAAACTACTGTTATGATTAAAATAGCTTTTTTTTTTTTTTTGCAAGAAACATGTGGCCACATTTAAAATATAGGGAATGTGTCCAGACAAGGGTGACAAAGCTGGTGAAAGGCCTGGAACACAAACCCTATGAGAAGAGGCTGAGGCAGCTGGGGTTGTTTAGCCTGGAGAAGAGGAGGCTCAGGGGTCACCTCATTGCTGCCTACAACTACCTGAAGGGAGGCTGTAGCCAGGTGGGGGTTGGTCTCTTCTCCCAGGCAACCAGCAATAGAACAAGGGGACACAGTCTCAGGTTGTGCTGGGGGACATATAGGCTGGATGTTAGGAGGAAGTTCTTCCCGAAGAGAGTGATTGGCACTTAGGTCTAGCCAGTCAACTAGACCATGGCACGAAGTGCCTCATCCAGTCTTTTCTTCAACACCTCCAGGGAGGATGACTCCACCACCTCCCTGGGCAGCCCATTCCCATGCCAATCACTCTCTCTGGGAGAGAGACTGGATAGGACTGGGTGATAGGTTGGACTGGATGATTTTGGAGGTCTCTTCCAACCTGGTTGATTCTATGGTTCTACCATACATTGTCTTGTAGAAAAAAAAATGTGCATTTTTTTACATTTGTTTGTCTTAAAGGCCTAATTTGGTCATGATGTTTAAATTTTAAAGTTGAAACCAATAAACATATTTACAATGAATATTGTTCTTATAAAGCTTGGACTTCAAAGTAAAAAAGATGTGGGAGGTCTGTGTTATCAAAACAATGTTTTTAGGTTTCTATGTGGAATGAGCATTCCATGTGACCTAGGCATGAATGAAGTGGCCTTGCAGAAGATTTGAGCAATGATCTCTGTTAACATTGATCAGGAAGCCAGTGGTGTTGGAGTAGGAGTTACCCTAGCTGGAAAGGTACCTTGATCAATATCAGGGCCAAATTCATCTGGAAACACTCCTCACACTATCTTTACAACTTCAGTATCAAGTCCTTCCAGTGTCCAAGTTCTGCTCGGTTCGCTCACAGTTGGGTATTTCTTCCAGGGGCAGATTGGAACACAGCTGACTGGCTACTCCAGCAAACATTGCAGTCCCACACGATTAGATTCATATAAATCATTTGGTAGGTAGTTTATTTGTTTTTCATTGAGACCGTTCTTGTGTCTTGTGTTGAATTCACATCTTTATGAAAGAGGTGTATGAGGCAAGCTTTTTTTTTTTTTAAAGTCTTTAGTTACCTGAAGCTTCCACTTATATTTGTAATTTTGAATGTTCAGTTTAAACCATTCATTTAACTTAGATAAGCATTTCAGATTTCTTTGAGTACCTGTTTTTTATCAGAATGCTATCAAATTATTAAATTAGAATTTATGTAAAGCAGTTGGTTTAGTTAGAGAAAAGACTAGCTTCTGGTAGGTTTAATGTGAAAGTAGTATGAATTTAGCACATCATCTTGTTATTCTTACAGGTAAAAAAAAAGTTCAAGTAAAATAGGAGTAGTAGAGTTAAGCACAGATAAAAGCTTCTTTTGCAGATAATACCTTAGGAGAAAAATAAACCCTGCTGTAAGCTCTTCCAAAATATTTAATTGATACAGCTTCCTAATTTTTCCCTTTAAAACTTCATTCTGAATTTCAGAGAGAAATGACTTTTTTTGCCAGGACTCTTGCAGTGTGCCACACTTAAATCCACGAGGAACTTTGTGGACCTTCTCAAGGACTTAAGGAATGTGTTCAAAAAATGTAGTAAATATAGGAGCAAATGTGAGTAAATGAAACTTACTGGTCTTAAATGTGGGAATATCTGTTGTGTTTTCGTTTTAAATGCATCTGTTTTTTCTTATTCTTTTGGCTTTTTTTTCCACCTGTTTTTACTCAATTTTTTCTTATTACTATATTAATCTGCATTGCAAAAAAAAAAATTGTTTTCCATGACATCCTGATTTGTGCTATATGACGTTCTGCATTACACTTAAACAGAAAATGTAAAGCAGTTCTGTAAATATAAAATTCTGTTATACTCTGCTTGTCTACTTGAACACACTTTCAGAATATGAAAACGTTGGGTTTTTCCCTTGCCACTATTCAATCTATTAAACAGGCACTGGTGCAAATTTTCCCTAGCATTTTCCAAGGCTGGTGCATTGTGTAGATAGAATTATTCACAGATAAGTAAATGCTAAGTTGTAGTTCTGTCTCTCTTCTGCCACCTGCTTTCCATCCCAGTGGGAATCAGAGCCACATCTTAATCAGCAGCTTTGTTTAATTCAGTTAGGCCAATTAAAATACTTCTGCATTCCTCCAGCAGGTTGATGTCATGCACTTCGTGTATGTTTTCTGGTAACATGAATGGAGGATGCAGGGGAAGTATTCTGGATTTTTTTGTTTTAAGAGCTTTAATGAAGATTTATTGAAGGGGAAGATGATTTTTGCTGTGTATTGTTACCCATGTGAAAGTAGTGTTTTCTAACGTACTCTAATCAGTACTGCCTTCATGTTCTGCCATTTTTCACTGTTCCCATTATACCTTAGCAATGTCCACTAATGGAAATAAAGTACAGATCAGGAGACTTCTCAGTTTCATCTATGTCATTTGATTGTTCTCTGTGTATCTTTTTCTTTTTAAAATTTGTTTTTAATTTTTATTAAGACAGAAGTTACTGTTCTGGTCTTTAAAGAACAGACAACTCTTGAGTTAGAAGTACTGAAGAAATGTGGGTTTAAAATTTATGCAAACTGCAGAAAGAGTTGTGACTGTATTCTCTGTAGATTAATATATTATTTTTTTTTAATGCATTTATAGAAAAATTTAAAAATAATAGAAGCAAATATAGTAGGTAAGTATCACAGAGTGGTTGAAGTTGGAAGGGTCCTCTGGACTATCTAGCCTAGTCGGCTATCTAGTCCAACACCCTTGCTCCATCAGTACCACCTAGAGCCAATTGCCCAGATTGTTATATAGCTACATACAAGAAGTAGTGAGGGTGCTGAAAGCTTTGATTCAGTGTCCATATGTATGTTGCTTATATCCAAACTCTGTATTTTAACATAAATTTTAACATTTCCTGATACAGTCAAAGAGTGTTAAGACAATGCCAAAATAATAAAGAAACATTTTAGATAAGCATGGCAAGGCTGAACTATTTTTGCAGACAATGGAGTGGGAATTTTCCAAGCAAATATAATAACAAAAAGCTATTCCCTGGGGAAACTGAACTAAACTTGCTTAAGCCTGAGACCTTAACAGGTGGATTCAAGTAGATATGTGAAACGTGGAAAAACATTGTATTCACTTCCTTACTAGAAGATAACTGGTACTTTTGACTGACTCCAGTGTTACATGGAAGTGAGTTGAAAGAGGAGTTGCTGTGAGCAATTATATTACAAGATGAACAGATCAACTTGGCTGGAATCACTGAAGAATCATCAAATTAGTTGAAGTGCTAAAGAAGCTGAGTAACAGAATAAGAAGTTAATAAATATACTTGGTTAATTTCAAGAAACAAATCCCTGGGAAGACAAGGGAAACATTATTAGCACTTCTGAAAGTAATCTGAAATATCTTCAAAGGAACAAACATCTTACTAGGCATATGGCAAGACTAAGTGTTTAGTAAAGATAATTATTTGTCTTAAAAAAATTCAATTTTTACTTTAGTTAAAAGACTGAAAGATTGCCTGAGTGCCTCTTAGGGGCTTATCAAGAAATTAACTATGGGAATTATCAGTGAAATGTCAATATTTGGAAGGCAGTTCACACTCTTAATAGCTTGGATTAACTTCTGGTCAGCCACAAAGTGCTCAGGCAGCTGGACTAGAAGATCCCTTCGAACTGAAATATTCTACTCTACATTCATACACAGTATGAGGCCATGGAGAACACATGGAAAAATCAAGTGGGTTATTCTGGAGTATCATAGTCGCACTGATTTGGAAATTACTGAGACTTCAATGGAAGAACTTCAGGTACTGCACACATTTGAGGGAAGAGCAGGAAGTTCAGACAGCACAGTTGAATGGGATTCAACACACAGTTGAGATGAAAAATGCTTTTTGGTGAACATGCTCTTGACACTGGTGTCTAAACTAGCCACTCTGACTCATGCCTACTGTCACTGACAGTTTCAGAGTGTGAGGCACAGAAATGTGTGATATTGCTAAGTCACATTCTCTGTTCTTCTGTGGCTGCTTAAGCTGTTGCAACAAATGTCAAGTGATGGACAGCAGTTAATTATATGGCAATAACTTGGAAAAGTTGAACTCCTTACCTTGCAGAGAAAGACACTGTGGAATAATTGGCAGCATAAGGGAGGGCAGAGGCTACAGGAATACTAATTTGCATGGGATATGGTCTCCCAAAAAAATCTTAGGACACTTAGCTGAGAGAATGTGTGCATAGCTCCTCAGTATAGTACAGGAAAGCCAGAAGTGTTGAGTCCAGAGACTGCCATTGTCACCTTTCATAATAAAATAGCAGCAAATGTCTAGTCATTGACTTGACAGGATTAAGTGTAATCTTAATCTAGAAATCATCTTATAAAATATTTAATATTTGCAGGAGTTATAAAAAATAATGAACATAGGAGCTATCTGACTTGGGGTTCTTACTTTTTTCATCTTTCAGGCTCTTGGATAGCACAGCATGTGAGAAAGACCACTGGCATCATCCTTTTGTTAACATCCCCATGAGGCTGCAGATAGGGATCTGTTTGTCATTACTTCTCATCACTTCTGTAATTAAGAATTGTCTAGGATACAAAGGCTTAGCGATCAGAAGTAACTCCATAATAAGAGACATTACAGAGATGAGGTTTTTGGATGTCAGAATACTTGCAAATGTTCTTCCCATGTGCTAAAGCAAAGAGCCGAAGTTACTTGTCCTCTGTTCTTTTCCTGTCTTACCTGTACTCCCTCATGGCAGAAGTACTTGAGGACTTGAACAGTTAAAGTTGAATCATGTTATCAAATTAAACATCTTTCCTACTTCTGCTTTTTCTGCTTCCACTAGAAGGGGAAAAGGTAGGAACTGATGGTAAAAACATTTGAGTCCCGCAGCTAGGTCTACCAGAGCATTTGTCAGACTCTGAAGAGCAAGAATTGATAAAATAATGCCAAGTAAATGCTCTGATTGTTGCAATCTTTTGAAAGCATCCCAAGGATAGTTGTGCTACAAACAAAAGAATATAAATTGTGACTTTGCACAAAACTTTGCTTGAGCCACAATGACTGCAACTCATTTGTTGGAATGTACAGACTTCTGGAGAAGTTTCATAGAATGGCTGTTGTAACAAAGAAAAAAAAAATTGGGAGGGAGGAGGGAGGGTGAAGGGAACAAACAAAAAGGTCTGAGTTCAAGAGCTTTTCAGCACTTCTGTGATACGGTACGGAGAAGTTCCATATCGGTTTTTACTAGTGTTCATCATAACTTCATGAAGAATCTATTAGATCTGTTAATCATGGGATCAACTAGATTGGAGAGGGCCTCCAAGATTATCCAGTCCAAACTATCAGCCATCCCTAGCCAGTCAACTAGGACCATGGCCCGACTGCCTCATCCAGTCTTTTCTTGAACACCTGCAGGGACAGGGACTCCACCACCTCCCTGGGCAGCCCATTCCAATGCCAATCACTCTCTCTGGGAAGAACTTCCTCCTGACATCCAGCCTAGACCTCCCATGGCACAGCTTGAGACTGTGTGCCTTATTCTGTGGCTGGTTGCCTGACAGAAGAGACTGACCCCTACCTGGCTACGATCTCCCTTCAGGTAGTTGTAGACAGCAATGAGGTGACCCCTGAGCCTCCTTGTTTCCAGGCTAAACAACCCCAGCTCCCTCAGCTTCTCCTCACAGGGCTTGTGTTCCAGACCTCTAATCAGCTTTGTCACCCTTCTCTGATACATGTTCCAGTATCTCAACATCTCTCTTGAATTGAGGAGCCCAAAACTGGACACAGTACTCAAGATGTGGCCTGACCAGTACTTAGTAAGGGGGAAGAATAACTTCCCTTGTCCTACTGGCCACACTGTTCCTGATACAGGCCAGGATGCCATTGGTTCTCTTGGTCACCTGGGCACACTGCTGGCTAATGTTCAGCCTACCGTGTACCAGCATCCTGAGGTCCCTTTCTGCCTGTCTGCTCTCCAACCACTCTGTCCCCAGTCTGCAGTGCTGCCATGAGAAAATGTGTGGATGTTCTTAAGTTATTAAAATGTGCAAATGTTTAACGTTGCCTTCAAAATAAAATGGACACTTTCTAGCAGAAACTTTGCCTTGATTTTAAACAATGAGATTTTGTTTGCTCAAATGAGATATGCTAATGTGTTTGTGCAATGAAAATGGGGAAATTTCCCATATGAGACCTCAGTCATGTAGCCATCCCTTTGGACCAATGAAGACAATCTCAGTATTCAAACTGAGGACAGCATAGTCTGTTTCCTGAACATATAGTGGGAGATGAATTTCTTGCATCATTAATTCTTTCTTTTATAGATTCTACTTCAGACAGTCCCTAGAAATCTAAGTAAGCTTGCAGTCCTTACTTCCTAATTTTATTTTCAACTTCTACTGAAGTTCCCAATTTTTATTTTAATTAACTTTCATAATCAGATGCTTTAAGAATTTTTCAAGTCCTAAGCAACTATGCAGCACATAAATACTTCTCTTTATTGTTAGTCTATCATAGTGAAAGCTCAAATTTTACCTTGGCTAATGGATGGCTCCTCCTCCCTGTAAAGTTAAGGTCCATCGGAAGCTGTTCTGAAGATAATTTATTTCTGTTTCTGCAATCAGTAGGTTCTATAATTACTTTGTGTTTCTGTGTTCCCTTGCAGTGGTTTTATTTTTTTTTTTTTTGCTATTCAATTACATCAGTGTTTAGCTTCACTTAACTAGACTCCCAGATTATTAATGTCAAGTGTATGATTTGAGCAGCTTTTCAGACACTTTTCAAGCCTCGTAAACTAGGAAAAGAAATGTTAGAATGCAAAGATTTTTCTGTTGTGTTTAGGGGAAGGCATTTGCTTCCTATTTTAGGAAATGTATGCTTTATTAGAACAGCTTTGTTGAACAAGTTGCTTGTGAGATTTTTCCATTATACTACTGTTGTATGATTTGGAAGAAGTAGCATAAGATTTTTCAGATTAATTTTAAAGTTGCAGCTTTGTGTGTGTTTGAAATAAATCTTTGTGTCTTACAACCTGCGTATTTTAGAGATCACCTTGCTATCTGCTTGTGACTGTCACACTTCTAGAAGCAGGCATAGCCGCCAGAGGGAACTTAACTTGTCTTTCTCTGATTTGAAGTAGCTAAAAGGGAATATTTTGTGACATACTGCAAGGTGTTTCCATGTAATTCAACTGGAAGAAAAGCGTTGAGAAATTTTCCATGATGTACTTTAAATCACTTTCCTGGCTGGAGAGAAGAAAATTACAGCTTTGAGCTTTGCAGGGACTTGATTTGTGTTTTTAGTAATTTCAAGCATGTGGTGTGTGGAGTAGACATCTTAAAGTAAGTGTTGTTAGGACAAAGAGAGTAATTGTAGTCACCTAACTGGTGCAAACAGTTTTATTCTGTGTAACTTGTGTTCTTTGGAAACTCTTATCATCCCTTCCAGTCACATTTGCCGGTTTGCTGCATCTGCATGCTTTCTGACCTTTTCACCAGTGTTTTGAACTGCAGTTGATAGTTCAGGCTGGTGATAATTGACTAACTCCCATCTGGTGCATATGTTTATTGTGCTATCAGTCTGTGAACTGATACCACTTCTTTGTGGATTGTAGCATTAGTTGTGTCTTTATGAAGTGTGTTCACAAGTGTGTTTGTGCTTTCTTTTTTTATTTTTTTGGTATTTTTTACATACTCCTTGAGATAATCTTTACATCTACACATGCCTTGATGTCTCCAGGTACTTGTCATTTGTGGGCTGGCGAGTGTATTAATGTAAATGACTACTTTGTTCTTACTTTGCCAGTTCAGTTTCTCATTGTATCAGTCTCTGTAATTTGTCTAACACTTAAACTGAGAGCTCTTTGAAGTAGACTCTTTCACACCTCAGTGCTTATTCAGTAATTATAAAGAGACTCTGGTTTGATAATACAGCAGAAGATATAGCATGTGGTCAGCTGTGCATTATCCTTGATTTACGTATAGGTAAATTATTCCAGAAGCTCTCTCTAGAATCAGTTCAGGTCTGTGAGGAATTATTGACAGTGAATGGTAGCATTGCTTCTGTAAGTAACCTGGGTTGGAAACAGCTATTGCACATTCATGTACCTTAGAGCTCTACAGAATAGGAACCAGAGACCTGAGCTGGCTGCTCGTGGAGGCAGTTGAAGATTTTTCACATTTTATTCCCATAGGCTCTAGCTATGGGAATAAAAGATCCAAACATGATTATTATGTGGTTCTGGAATTTTGTCACAAAATCTTGTTTTGGGGATTCTATGAGGGTTTTTTAGTAGCACAGGGTAAGGTGATGGGAGCCAGTAACCTTGGCAAAAAATGATTGCATATAGTCATTCATGCATTTCACATTTGTACTATATTCATATTTTTATTACTTTCTTCTATTGTTCACGGTAGCAAGAAAATAACAATATTGTAAAATTAGGTCAGTGTTACTTATTTTGATCTAAATTCTAATCTCCATGTGTAGAATGTAGTTTGCTTTCTTTTTTTGTGTGATTAAAATTGAGGCCCACTAAAATGCATGTCTACTCTTTTATTGCATGGAGGAGCTACACATTTTTTGAGCTACCTTGCTTTGGTACAGTTTACATGAAAGTCAGGGCGATGAGGTCCCTTGTGCATCTTTGTGAAGAGTTTTGTGAAAGCTTTTTCTCTTCAGTGAAAACAATGGAGGTTGGAATTCACGGGGAGCAAAGTGAAGGAGTGATTAAATATGTGAAGCAAAGCAGGGGGGACAGCACATAGTCGGATAAATGATTTCAGCAAATCCTTTGGATGTTCTGCAATTCATACATCTAATAAGAAATTTTGCTTGTAAGATGACATTTTTATATTTTGTTAATTGGTAATTCAAACAGGGGGTAGGAGTAGAGAGTGTGTGTGTGGTGTCCACAGTTACTCTTTCTGCCTATCTTTCTGCTGTTTACGTGCTGTTAGGTACTTTTCCGTATAAGTGCTCTTAATTTTTTGGCTTTTTAAATGAAAAGGTTGAAAAATTTGGCTTTAAATACATCATTGTATGAATACCAGTCTTTGAACTATTTTTTGTTACAAAGCTTTAATTCAGTTTGAATTGTAAGCAGCCTTCTTTATTTCCAGTAGCTTAATTGTCATCAGTATAAAGTTTTCAGTGTTACTTGAAACTTTTTTTAGTTCCTTTGAAGAATTGTGCTGACCAACATTTAATGAGATATTAATGTCCAACGCTAAGCCACTGTTCTTACTGAATTGGAAATGAGGTTTATTGAATTAGAAGCCTCTTTAGCTTTTTCTACGATTTACTGTGTTGGGTTTTTTTTCCTTTTATGCAGTTGTCAGAATCTATGGTTAGTTTCAATACACATTATCCAAGGGGAACAGTTCTGGAAGACATTTGAAAAAACTGATAACAGCAGCTTCTTGAAGTGTCTATTCTCCTGCTGTAGATAGATAAAGTAGAAAACATACATGCTTCCCTGTAGCAATTCTTCTAAAATACATTAAAAGAAACACTCTTTACCATTTTCTGGCTGCCCTTGAGGTTATACAGTGTTTAAAAGTTTAAAGAATCAAGGTAGATTTTGAAGCAGGCTAGCATGTATTTGAAATTTTTT
This sequence comes from Tricholaema leucomelas, assembly GCA_013400475.1. Lineage (NCBI taxonomy): Eukaryota > Metazoa > Chordata > Aves > Piciformes > Lybiidae > Tricholaema lacrymosa > Tricholaema leucomelas. The sequence continues at coordinate 1,093,374 of WAAF01012797.1, forward strand.
TTTTACCAGCATTTTGTGCCGGTGATACAGAGAAGTGTGCTTTATCAGCAGCTTTCTTTGAACAACCACTTATTTGTAGTGGAGTGAGACATCTAAAACTTCTGAATTTCTTTTTTTTATACTTTTAGCAATCTAGTTCATTGCCTCAAGACTGGGTAGTTCTATTTCCTTATCTCTGGTTTTGGTAACCAATCCAATAAGACCAGACTGTTGGAATTCCTTGGCTTCCTCTTGCCTGTTGGAGGAGAATTCGAGAAAAAAAAAAAAAAAAAAAAGAAACTACAACAAAACAGAGCTTGTTAAAAGGTTACTGGACTGCAAGGGAGAAGGCATGATGCTAGAAACTTCTACGCAGGAGAATAACTGGTGGAACTTCAGGTTTTGCATCTATCATTCTTGAAAACTATGTGTTTGGAAAATGAATGGCATACTGAACACATCTGCTATATTCATGAGTGAAGAAAAAGAAAGTAAGTGAGAAAGGGGATTGCTATATGTCCAGAATTGCTGGGGATGGGAGGAACTTTTCTGATGCCAGTGCTGCAATAACACAAAATAGTTTCCTGGAAATTCTGTCTGATTGACTTTTGTAATTTCCTTTTAATGAGGGGGAGATGTGGATGTACATACACATATGTGCAAAATCCTTTTCTTGGTATAAATTACATTGCTTACAAATCAGTTATATTCTCTGGGATTCTTTAAAGTTATGTTCTTTTCAAGGTAGTATAAAAGTACATACATTTTGAATCAAAAAATTAAAAGCTTGGTCTTTTCAAGTGTGGGGGAAAAGGACTGTTCTGGGTTTTCTGCTAGCAAATAGAAAAGTGAAAACAATAATTATCTAAAGAAAGCACATCAGTAAAAAAGTCTTCATTGCGATGTCGAAAGTTAATTTATGGAAATTTTTACTTTAGACCTGTACAATCCTATTGTCCAAATTTTTGTTAACACATTTAAGTAAAGCTTGTTGGCTATCAGAAGGAAAGTTAAGTATTGCATTAATCGTTGCAGTATGTATTGAGATAAATTGTCCCTAGTTCCTGCTTGTGTGTAGATAAATTTGGGGTTTTTACAGAGTTTCATCTTCTGAAAAAGGCGAAGTTTTAAGCCTTTTTAAAACACAGCATATTGCCTAGAGAGCACTCAAGTTTTGAGATTCTTTAAACCTGGTAAGTTAAGGTTTTTTTTAAGTGAGAAATAATGATGAAGTAATGAAGCGTGGTCTCAAAACAGCTATGCAGCAAATTAGTGTCACACTTTCTTACAGAATTAGCTGTATGGTATTACTAATGACAAAGTCTTTCAGTGTAGAGTGGAACAATAATATCTCATGAATACATTTAGACTTCTGTTATGTCACTGGTAGCACTGTTAAAGGGAGGTGATGCTGACTGACAGGCTTAATTAGGAAAGTGCAGATATTTAAAATTAGAAGAAATTTGTCATGGATGTATATTAAGTAATTGACAGCAATTAAAAAATATGTGTTTATACAAGAACTATAATTCAAGTGTGATTTCATGGCTTTGTTTTCAAGCTTCTGAATGTACAATCATAGAGTCAACCAGGTTGGAAGTGACCTTCAAGATCATCCATTCTAATCTGTCACCCAGCCTCATCCAGTCAACTAGACCATGGCACTAAATGCCTCATCCAGGCATTTCTTGAACACCTCCAGGGACAGGGACTCCACCACCTCCCTGGGCAGCCCATTCCCAGTGGCAAATCACTCTCTCTGGGAGGAACTTCCTCCTAATATCCAGCCTGTACTGGCCTCCAGCACAACTTGAGACCATGTCCCCTCATCTTGTTGCTGGTTGCCTGACAGAAGAGTCAACCCCCACCTGGCTATAGCCTCCCTTCAGGTAGTTGTTGACAGCAATGAAGTCACCCCTGAGCCTCCTCTTGTCCAGGATAAGCAACCCCAGCTCCCTCAACCTCTCCTCACAGGGCTGTGTTCAGGCATTTCACCAGCTTTGTCGCCCTTCTCTGGAACGTGTTCCAGTATTTCAACATCTCTCTTGAATTGAGGAGCCCAGAACTGGACACAGTACTCAAGGTGTGGCCTGACCAGTGCTGAGTACAGGGGAAGAATAACTTCCCTTGTCCTACTGGCCACACTGTTCCTGATACAGGCCAGGATGCCATTGGCTCTCCTGGCCACCTGGGCACGCTGCTGGCTAATGTTCAGTCTGCTGTCTACCAGCACCCCTAGGTCTCTTTCTTGGCTGCTCTCCACCCACTCTGTCCTCAGCCTGTAGTGCTAGTTGGGATTGTTGTGGCCAAAGTGTAGAACCCTGCACCTAGCCTGTTAAATCTCCCCCCCCCCTTATTTTGTGTGGTGCATTTATGGAGGAACCTTGGAGTGAGTGATTCAGAATAATATACATGTATGAGTAGAGAGAAGATTAGTAAGAGTCTCACCAAAGTAGATGGGTTTTACACTTGAACTATTTCATGTTAAAGATTAAACCTATAGATTTTCTGTTATGAAAGACAGTGCTTCAGCTTGTTTTAGAAACAGGAAATGGAGCAGTCAGCCCTTTTGTAAAAAGGTTGCTCACTTAAATAATAAGCTAAAAAGTGTGTGGGTGGTGTATTATTTTAGTCAACTGTTTTAATGAATTTTTGGGAAATATTTTCCTGTTAAAAACTGCAGTGGAACAAATTTTTAATGAGATTTTTCTGCTGTTTTATAGAAGTACGTATTGTTAGCTGTCTCTTCTAGACTTTTATTTGACAGACTACTGCAACATGCCACCTTGATTTCCTGTACCTTTCTTAGAAACTCGAGTGGATGATTTCTTACATGATTAAAAGACTTTGAAAAGCTTGCTTAGTATAACCTATATGCCCTACTTAGGTTGGAATATGTCACTTGAGCTCTTGAAGAAAACAGACACATTATTAGTAATTTATGTGAGGGTGATAGTTCTGCCAGTGTTGGATTTTAGGGATTAAAATCCTGGGTTTGAGGACACCTGACAGTACGTATAGAAGCATTTACGCTAACAGTTCTAGCCATTCTTTGGGTATAGCTTGAGCTTGTGTGGGAATACAGACGTGAAAGCTTTTACAGGGAAGACATACATTTCTTACCTGGTGGGAGAATTTGTATTCTAGAGGAGTGAGTGTAATTACTTGTTTCCTGAAGCATGTTTTGTTCCATTGCTAGAAACAGTATCCAGTATCTTGCTAGGCCATTGAACTGTCGTGTAGCTCTGGAACAGGCAGCAAAATGAGAGTAGGTAGTTTTTTTCCCCTTAATACTGCAGAAAGCTTACCTTGAAATCCCCTAGCTTATTTTTTTTGTTGGTGGTGTCTTCAGCACCGATAGGATTGCTTCTCAAACTTAAAATACAAAATTCACAAGGAAATGAAACAGAAGAACATGTAGAGCCAGAGTGACTGCTGAACCAGGCCAAATAAATTGACAAACTAAATTTGGTTTTGTTAGAGTATTTGAATTGAATGTGTATTGGGTCATCATATAGTGCGAAAGTGTAGCTTGACCTGAGAATATGAGTTATGGAGCCTAAAATACCAAGCTTGAGCTGTCCTTACCTGCAGTTCATTTTGGAAAAGAGTTAGGAGTTGATTTTGAAACACTATATTTTAATGCAGTGAAAATTGGTAAATGCTTATTAAGGCAAATTTTTATGCTTTTGATATTATAACCATGGAAATGTGTGTTAGGACTTAAAATTGGTTGCTTAAGTGTTTTGTCAGAAATGCCTAACATTGTATTTATTTGGACTGCCTAAGGAGCTTGGGATGCTTCAGTTTGGAATCTTTAAGTCTGCAGTTGTGTTACTGTTACATAGTGTGCTCAAAACAAGTTACCTCTTTTAGAAAAACCTTCTGGATCAAAAAAAGTGATAAAAACCTTTGTGGGAATGATGGAAGGACTGTCCTGTTCATCAGTAGCTGGTTAGATGTGCTTAGCTCTGTCATGAACTCAATTTATGGGTTAAACATTGCAGCAGTCATGATCAAGGACTGTCTTGTGGACATATTGTATGTTAGTAGTAAAAATACAGTAGAAGTGAGATAACTGCTCTTTTTGTAAGTATTGACAAAGGAAGACTTTTGCATAGGCCTTTAGAGGTAAATTATTTTGTAAATTTCAGGGGGAGAGGAAAAGCATACAAACTTTAGGAAGAAGAAGTCTACTAAAAAATACAGTTTTCTTTTTCCTGTGTGGTGTTAAAATCTTTCCTAATGCTGTGATGAAAAGTGGACACACTGGTGCATTGCATCCAGTTTCTGTGTTAGACAAAAAAGATTTGAATACTCTTATCAGTATTTGTAAAAGGAAAAGTTCATGGATACAGTTAAGCTGTTCTATCTATTTAACGGTAGTGTGTGAGGAATTGTTATACCTAAAGATTATCTTAGTGTGTAGTATACTTTTGTGCATAATTTGGAGACTGAGGAGTGATCTGATGTGTATCAGAAGTTTGAAACCATTGCCATCTTCTTTTACTTGAAAAGCTTAGTGATGTTCAATGCCTGAAAACTAAGATTAGCAACTAATCCGCAAAGCAGGCACATGGTACATGGAGAAAGAAGAGTCTTCAGAGTGATTGTAAAGGAGAAAACAAAACAGAAACCAAACAACAACAAAAAATATTATCAACCAGGAAAAAACTGTAACTGTTGAGCAGTAAATTTCATAGGCATCTTTTTGAATTATGAATTACTCCAGATGACAGAGAATGACTAAAAAGAGTTATGTATTTTTTTAAAACTGTATGAATAATTTGATATAAGAAAGGGTATAATGTTTGTTTCTGGAGCTTAGGAATTAAGTGAATGTTGGCATTAAATTAAAGAAAATAAAACTTCCCCAAAGATGCAGATGATTCTAACCAAAGTTTTGCCTTGCAGGAGGCCACTTTGTGTGTAGGACGTATAACTTCATTGTTGCTCTGGATGTTTCCTTCTGTTGTTGTAGTGATAGGGCTAGCACTGCAGAAAGCAGATCTTCTGAAGGCTTTAGTGCTGCTTATATGTTTTCCAGTGTGTAAACTGATATGTGAAATATGTATTCATTATATGGGACAGAATTTTGTGAGTTGCTGTTTTGGATGGGAACACAAGTGGAGACCTTCTTTGCCACAGTAGGAGGATGGTATTGTTAGTCTTCCTGCTGCTAGCAATAGATAACACAAACTTTAAATTCTACGTGTTTAAGGAAGGGGCCAGTAAGAAAAATCAAATGTTCAGTGTACTAAAGTTTCTGAACACATATGTTTCTTAGAGTTGACTCTGAACTGCTCAGGAAAAACAGAAGTTAGCTGTGCTGTTACTCTGAGTCTTGGATTGTCTTTTCTTAGAGACATAGAAGTGTGCATGGCCGTGGTTTTGAACTTTACTGTGAGCAAAAAAGCAGTTGGAATTGGCATCAAAAGAAGCCAAACCATAAAACTACCACCAATACACACACAGAAAAAAAATCCAAACCTAACCAAAGAACTCCTCCAAACAAGCAACACTCACCTCTCTGCTGTCTCCCAGCCGGCAGCCCTAACCCCCAACAAACAACAACAAAGCCCACAAAAGACACACATCTTTCAAGCATGGTGGTTTTTTACCTACCACTGATTTGGGTGGTATTTATGATAAATATAGTTAGGTGAACTTTAGTTACAGATGTTGTGTGGAGATGCTGCTGAGAGAGAAGCCTCTAACTTTTTTGTTTGCTTTTAGTTGAAACAAAGCCACATGACTTCAGCATGGGCAGTGGCTTAGGGTAAGATAATGAACTTTCAGCCACTTCTAGAATAAATTCTGTTCTCAGAAGCTGCAGTATTCCCATTCAGAAGTCTTCAATTTTTGAGTTTCTGATTTTTTTCCTAAATGATTCCTCTTCTAAAGTTAGATTTTGATAAATGCATGCACAAAGATTTTTTTTTTATTCCTTTGGAGCTGATAAATCAGTTTCATATAAATATTTTCTTACTAATTAGAAAATTACCCAGCTTCTTTAGAGATGCATGTAATCTGCTTTCAGTTTTTGAAATAATAAAATCAACCTACTTGACTTAAATATCAACATCGTAGAATAAAGTTCAAAGTTCTAATTTGTGCACACGTACTCACTGAAATTGTTGGGAATTGCTTTCAGAAGCCATCTACATTAAAATACTGTTCATTTTGAGAGAGTATTTCTCTGAGCTATGAAATACCTTCCTTGAAAGTAGAGTCACTGAACCTCAGAAGTTAATGGCTTAGAATGATTATGATGCAGTAACAATATTTTGAGAATGGAATTTTGAGAATAAAGCATCTCTTGACAGGTTATTAACACTTTTACAGTGCTTATAAAGAATTGGAAAATTGTTTGTGCCAGAATATTAAAATATTGAAAGCACAGGGTTGTTTCTTTGCCAAGCATTTGATCCTCTCTCACTCCCCCCAAGAGAAAAAGTGATCCTAATATGTTATCAGCTGCATGGTATCACTTGGTTTTGTTTTATATGTAATGTAAATAGAAGGATTTACAAGGTGAAATTAACTCCTCAGGAGAGACTGGTTTGGGGAGGCAAGCTTTAATTTTACTTCAAACTCAGATGACTTAACCATTTGATCTTGCTGCATTTCACTCTGAAGAGCAGGAGAGGAACAACTCTGAAATTCAGTTTTTTAGATTTGCTTTTCTAAGCTTGACAAGGCCTTGAAAATTCCTTGTGGAAACCATTTTCTTGGAAAGAATCCACACGATGCATTGCATCTGCATACTGTAGAACAGGAAGTGGTTTGTGGCAGCAGCAAGTCTTGCTTTAGTAACACACCTTTGTATTTGCACCAAACAAAAAAAAAGACAACAGATGGAGAAGGAAGAGTGCTGTTTCCTCGGAGAAAGCCTGGGAAATTGTGATAGAACCACTGTGATTCCAGTTACTAGATTTTAAAAGCAATGCATTGCTTGTAGCTTTTGTGACATGTCTTCTGAGCTTTCCTTTGTTTGCTTCTGACTGTCCTCAGCACCCTTGTGTGCAGCAACTCATCTTCTTTTCAAAGGACATAGTACATTCAGGTCTTTAATTTGACTTCTTTACATTTGTTGCAAATGTAACATTGGTTATTGTTTCCATAGTAAGTGATACCCACACAGACCCATACAAAGATGAAAATGTTAAAGTCTCTTGGAATTTCTCAGGTGTTATTACATTGGCATGGGTCATTAGCTGTATCTGTCACAGATCTAAACTTATGTTCAACCTAGGTTAGCAAATTTTGTGTGTGCTTTAGTTGTCAGAAATCTTGTGGCATATAACAAAATCAGCTTTTGAAAATACATTTGACTAATGGATCACTCCTTTTTTTCTTCCCCCACAGGTTCGATCTGTGGATGAAATGAATCATGAGTTTCAGGCTCTTGCCCTAGAATCTCGGGGAATGGGAGAGGTAATTATAATGTGTTGATACAATTTAGGAAGTCTTAAATTTTGTGACATGAAGCAAAGGGCTTCTCTTTAGACCAAATTGATTTTTCTGGCAGGTGAAGATGAACTAAGTACTTTGCAAGAACACCAGGATGGTTGTTGGCTGGATCTGCCGTGTTACTCTGTCAGTCTTGTAGACAACTGATAATCTTAGGGAAGTGATGGAGTAATTTACTTGAAAATTTGTGTAGCTCTATGAAATGAGGCATGTTTTCAGTGTCATTGTATCTGAAATAATGAAACAGTTGCTTATTGCCCCTGAAAAGCAGAGGAGAATGGGATCTGAAAATTATTTGGCTCCAGAAAAAAATGAAACTGGCATACCCTAGTAGAAATGTGTGATATTTTGCTGGTAGTTACTCCTTTAAAGGAGATTTAAAATATGCTGAAGAGTGCTATTATATAATTTAGTGGTGGTGGGGAAAGGACTTTTTTGATTGTTTTGCTTTCTTTGCTTGATTTTTTAAGTTTGTGTATTATGGGGGCGGGGCGAGGGGGGGAGTAAGATCATAGAGGGTGACTTAGAACCTTCAGAATGGTTCTCTGACCTGTTTGGAGACTGCTGCTTAATGAGACACTCAGGATGACCCAGTAATGTGTACTTGCAGCCCAGAATGCAAACTGTATCCTGGACTGTATCAAAAGCAGTGTGGCCAGCAGGTTGAGGGAGGGGATTCTCCTTCTCTGCTCTGGTGAAGACCCCACCTAAAGTGCTGTGTCCAGCTCTGAAACCCTCAACAGAATATGTACATGGAAGTGTTGGACTGGGTTCAGAGGAGGTCCATGAGGATCACCAGAGGCCTGGAGCACCTCTCCCGTGAGGAGAGGCTGAGACTTGGGGTTGTTTCACCTGGAGAAGAGAGGGCTCCAGGGAGAGCTTACAGCAGCCTTCCAGTATTTGAAGGAGTCCTACAGCATTAGCTGGAGAGGGACTTTTTAAAAAAGGATGTGTAGTGATAGGATGAGGAGTAATGACTTTGAACTGGAAGAAGCTAGATTTAGATTTGTGATGGTTTGGGTGTTCCCCACCCCCCACACTTCTAGAAATCACCCAGACTAGACTCAGCCGGCTCTGGAAATTTGAATAAAGCTTATATTTACAGCTGGCACAATTTACAAGCAGATATTTACAGTATATACAAATATATACAGAAATATACAAGGTAAAAAGGTAATACAGACACAACTCCCCTCCCAGAAACCTGAGTCCCCAGGAGGGGCTCTCAACCACCCCTTCACCTTCCCCCTACCCCTCTCAACCTTACCCCAGTCCCAAGGAAGAATGGAGGTTCGGCCAAAAAGGATTAAGAAGCAAAGGTGAAATCAGCCAAAGCAAATGGTGAGGTTAGAAAGCAAGATGGAGTTCAGCCAGCAGCCATGAGCTCCACAGCAGGCAAAGAGCTCCCAGTGAAGAGAGGAAGCAAGTGACCTAATCTTTGTTTTGCCTTTCTTCTGTACACATCTCAGCAAGACTGTGAGCGAAGTAGACCTCACCATTGTTTTCATTTTCTCAGCCTATCATCTAGTTCTTCTCGACAAAACATGCTAGCTAGGCTCAAACTAGCACAATCCACCCCTGTCTACTTCACTCAGAGGATTGCTGAGAACTATCTGATCTAATCTAAAATAATATTTACACCAATGAATATTACAAGTTCAGTTTACACTTCATTCCAGCTATCTCAGATGTAGGTGATCCAAAAGCTCAGAACAGTTTGTCTCCTCACAGATGAGACAAGAACAGGGACTCCCAGGTGACGTTGAGTTCGTGCTCATGTACTGTAGGTTCTCTCGTAGATTCTTTCGTTGTTGGACGCCGATGGTACCTAGAACAGAAAACTCCTAACAGCTTGTATGATACACTCTGAATTTAAACTCTCTCAGCTAAGGTTAGATTTCTCTGTGGAATACACTGGATTTCACCATTCTCCTGCATTACCCAGTAGGTGTGACCAGGACCTTCAGCAGACACCACCCCTCGGACAGGTTTCCCTTCGCCTGAAGGTGAAAATACCCAGACAGTTTTCCCTAACAGATTCTTCTCACGTACAACAGGAACTTTAGCACCGTCTACTGTTTGGACCAAATCTGATTGTGCAGGTCCTGCTCTGTTTACTGAACCTCTACTATTTACCAACCAGGTAGCTTGTGCTAAATGTTTGTCCCAATTTTTCAGAGTTCCACCCTCCATGGGGTGATGGAACCTTGGGAAGAAACTCTTCACCATGAGTATGGTGAAGCACTGGAACAGGTTACCCAAAGAAACTGTGGAGGCTCCAGCCTTAGAAATGTTTAAAACCAGGCTAGATGGAGCCTGGGGCAGCCAAGTCTAGTAGCTGTTCCTGACCATGGCAGAGGGATTGGAAATAGATCATCTTTGCCACTTCCAACACAAACTGTTCCATGATAACCGGTATGCATTTAGAGCTACTTGGCCTGGACAGGACAGGAGTGAAATAAATTCATGTTTAACAAAGATTTCAAATACTGATCATTTTGACTTGCTATTTACCTAATTCAGTTGCTAATTTGGGCCAGTGACAGTATTTCAGTTTAACTTCCTTTAAATGATGATAGTACTGTGATCTCTACAGAAACTGTAACTTATTAAAGAAAACAAAATGCCGTCTTCTATTTGCAGAATGTTTCAGGGCTGAGACGTGGCTGTTATTACTTGCTTTTCTAATTTAATGGAGTGCTTAACCAATCTGTTGGCTTATCAGCACTTTTGGCATTACCCAGGGATCAACATTGGAGCCTCCCAATTGAAAAAGCAGTAATAGGTGAAGCTGTGTTCTCCAGAAAGTCGAGCAGCCACCATGGTTATATTTGTTTTCCCTCACCATCCCCACCCTCCCCCAAGTCTTAAAATTCCTTTTGAAATGTATTAGTGTGGTATCTGTGATAGTAGCAATAGTCTGGTAGAGTGGATGGGCTTCATATTGTTTTGCCACAAACTCAGCACTCTGAAAGACTGAAATCAGTGAATATAAAGGATGACACAAGTGCCTGGAAATGAAATTGAGAGACTGATTGCTCTTACAGATTTTTGGTTTAGATTAGCTCAGACTGAGGGAGATGTTTCTGTATTGCTATGATTTTTGTTTTTTTCATGGTATTCTTTGAGTTTCTGAAAATGTTTGAAAAACCCACCCCAAAACCAACAACCAACCCCCCAAAAACCCAAAGAAACCAACAATAAACCCCCAAACACAACAACACGTGCAAAGCTGGGGTTGTGGTACAGCAGTATAGCATCAGAAATTGATACTGTATTGTCACCCTGTGTTTTTAAAGTTATGTCACTGGAAAAGTGGCATCTTTCAGTTATCTTGACATAATTCAGGTTCCCATAACTGGGTTGTCTTAGTAATTGTCTTAATGTATTGTGCAACAATAAAGGGTGAGGGGATTCCGTGGCTGTTGTAACCTTCTTTTTGATTGTAACCTTTCAAAATATTAAAGGAAATGTCCTCATAAATAGCCTCCTAAGCTGGCAGTTGTGTCTTCTTCCACGCCATATGTCTACTGTGAAAGGTGTGAGAGGAAGGCCACGTCAAGTGATCTATCTATTGGAAAGTCATTTTATCCAGACAGAGAAATGAAGAAGATACTTTTCTCTGAACTGAATTTTCCTTTTCATAATTCTAATCCTTCCTGGTCTCCCCCCCCCCCCACGTCTGGAAATGAATATTTTGCCTTAGGACGCTGCTAAGTATTACTTTTCATGTCACTAAAATCGAGACTGTCCGAGTCCTCAGGCAAGTCTTTCTTCCATGTGCTGATGTAAAGGAATATAGAATGAAATCTGTTTTCATTGTACCATAGCACATTTTGGAGTGATACATACTGGACATCCTTCTGTTAAGTCATCCTTCTGAGCTGCATTCAGATGGAGTCTGTCATCAAGCAGTATTGGGAACAGGACAGTGTAACATAAGCCAGATGTACAGATTTGTTGCTCCGTTTCTCCTTTGCAATTCTTTGTGAATTTGTTGTCTAAGGAACAGACCAAAGTTGTATTATCCAGAAATCTGCTGTATTGCAGGCATCTTCCTTTAAAATTTTAGCTGTTGGACTAATTTCAACACAAATGATACTTCTAGTTCTAGCTTCCAGAAGCTCTTATCACGACTCTTAAGGTTGTGATAATATTCTGAAGAAATGCTGACATGTGATGCTATTTCTCTTCTCTAGGCATATGTTGTTTGCTATTTCAGGGCCATCATAGTGGGTTTCAGGACCCTTTAGTGTGCCCTAATACTGACATACATAAAACTAATTGTCAAACAAAATATGAAACTAAAACTCACTTTGATAATGTGTATTCTTACAGGAATGGTCAAAGCACACACAAATTTCATTTCAGAGACAGTGTAACCATTTCTGGGGTCAAAACTTCCTTCAGACAAACTGTAGGAGGCTCTCTAGGAATAACTTCTGGTCGTAAAAAGTAGAAGAATTCTTAATTCAAGGGTCTAATCGAGATGGTGCAGTTACCAGAGAGCTAGTTAAGGGGCAGCTTTAGCATAACTAGTTAATATGTGTGCATAGAAAAGGACTTTGTTCACTGGGGAGAGACATACCAGATATAAGTGCTGACACTGGAAAAGACACTTTTTTAGCATACTGTTGGAAGGGTTTAGTAAGAAATATAACTAGATTTGGATGAATCTTTAAAGTTTCTTTTTTATTGGATCAAGTGCAAGAAATACTGAACAAAATGCATGCTACCAAAGGGTAAATTATGATGGTTTTAGATACTTGTATTACTTTATGATGACTTCCCAGGTAAGACTTTTCAGTAGAAATAATCTAGTAAGGTTATTTTTCTTGTCTGTTAAAAAGGAACACACTTGTTTTAGTTTTCTGAAAAATACTCCTTTTATTTTTCCAGTTCCATGGTGACATAGTTGACAGCTGCTAGGGCTGCTTATTTATATGATAATCCAATAGTTAAAACATCTCTTGAAAAAAAGCTTAGTATATGTCATATCCATCATCCTTCAAAAATAAGTAATTAATAAATCTAAATCATTTGCCCTCCTGGAAGTGCAAAATTATAAACTTTAAAATAATTTTATGTATATAGTTCAGAGACTTCTTTGTGTAGAAGTTTTAATGATTTTTTTTTTTCTGTAGATCTGTTTGATCTTCAGTAGGACACAGTTTGAATTTAACCTGTTGAGGTATAGATGGTGCATTATATTCTGTGGTAAAGGTACTCTGTGGCGTTGGAATCATTAAATGCTCTATGTTGTTAGAACCAGAGTGCTTTAGTTTGGAAGTGACTTTTAAAGGTCATCTAGTCGAACTCCAATTCCATGTCTACCAGAGTACATGAAGACCATGTAAGTGAATATGTCTGTTTGGAATTTGAGAGTATGTAGTTAAAAAGCAACAACAATCAACCAACCAACCAAAAAAACCCACCAAACAAAGCAAACCTAAAGAAACTCCTCTGAACAACAACAGAAAACCTCAACAACAACAAAAATAATAAAATTGCCCCCAGCCAACCTGCACTTTTTCAGTGAGAATTTTTGCAGCTTTTTCTACTAGCTCACAGTTGTTTGTTCTCCTGTGATAGAAATCCTGAGACTGCGCTTCTAAACCAAAACCAGTATTACAGTGTGATCTGCTCTCAATGTGCATATCGTTCTAAAGATTGTATTTTCTGAACACTTGTGTGGTTAGTGGAGTTTACTGAATTTCAGAGTAAGCACACTTTACAGTGATGCTCATTTTATGACACTCACGATGGTACTTGATCTGTCTTACGCTGATATGTGGCCGCTCGCCACAATGCCCTGGTTCNGCACCCACGATGGTACTCAATCTGTCTTACGCTGATACAGCTGTGTTACGTTGTGACACCTTCACTTTTCTGTTTCTCATAACTGATCTAAGCTGGTTGCATTTAAAGTTGTAATAAAATGTAAGTCTTTTTGCAAAACCAGGGTTTCACAAATACCATGAAATGCTTGCTTTCTGTTCTGCACTATCCTACAAAAGGAAAAATAAGTAGTATTGCAAACTTATTACCGTATAAAGCCAAAAAGAGGCTGATCTGAAATCTATAATACATTGCTTTTAGTTGAATCATGGTTGCAAGATTCCAGTAATCCTTTTGTCCATCCTCTGATAGGTAACTTTATCCCCGTAAATTCAAGATAAAAGTAGTGTCTTGATGCTTCCAGACTATATTTGATTGACACCTGGTAATGATTCTCTCATGCACTGAGAAAATGAGCTCTGTCAGAACACCTCACAGCTGTATTAACACTCCTGCCAGCACAATACACTCCTATAGTATCAGCAGTTCTTTAGTTACTTCAGAGGATCTCGTCACCTCTATTTCAGTGGCCTATGAATGGCAATCATTCTTTTTAAGCTGTTTTCACAAGTTCTTACAGTGTTACATTAAGAGCTACCTAAAAAAATTGTCAAGGCTCATAATAGGCAGCTGTGAAGTTCAGAAGGACTTCTTTAGCCATTTAAGTAACAGGAGAATGGAAGGTCCAAAACATACTTGTTTATTGCAAACAAAGCTTTATCAGATGACTTTTTTTTTAATTCCCAGAATTTGAAATGGAATGCTACATGTAGCAGAATGAGATGGATTATAATCCTACTGTCAGATCTCTTCTCTGTGATTTTTTGCAGGTTGTTTTCTTTGTGGTTTTTGGTTAATGGGCCTTGTAAAGTATGCAATATATAGTCTGGGAGTACAAGGTTCTAATTACGTGTTCATGAGAAAATGTGATAAGCAGTTTGGCATAGCAGTTGTACTGCTACTGATGGGAGAAGTTAGGAGTTAATTAAAAGTAGTAAAATAAAGGTAATAAGAACGCTGAAGGGGTATTTTTGTGCAGTGTTTATGTCATACTGTGCTAAGTCTTCTTGAAATCAGTGCAAGAAATTATACGGATACAACTTGGAATGTACTGCTTTAGAAAGAGCAGTGAAAAAAAAATTAAGTGAGCCAAACTAAATCATTGGTGATCTCAGTGTCATGGGTTTGTAACAAGCAGTTCCCTCTAGTCTAAAGGAGATGACCTGCCACCACGTTTATTAGTCCCTTTCTAAAGTTTGGAACATGATGTGGTTCTAAGTGAACAGAGCTTTATGGTGTGCTGTTGCTGATCGTGATCATAGAATGGTTTGAGTTGGAAAGGACGTTAGAGGTCATCTTATTCCAGACCCCTGCTGTGGGCAAGGAGACATCCTAATAGACCAGATTGCTTAAGGCCCCACCCAGGCTGTCTTTGATAGTTAAAGGCTAAGCTCTTGAGCAAGTGTGGGAAGAAGACAATGTTAAAGTTTCTGAGAGATCTGACTTGTTTTAACACAGGGATTCATTTGATTAGCTTCTTTTACAGCTGGTTCTATTTTCTGTATCTCTGTCCTATAAATTCAGAATCTCAGTCTTGTTGGGGGATAATTTCTTCATACAGCATCATCTTCAAAAGCAGAATCTAACTTTTAAGTGTTTATGATTATTCCTTGGCAATGTGTGCTGCTTTGTGTAGTTGGCTTTGGTCTCTAAAATGAATTATTTGCGTATTGTTTCAATATTATTGCTGTATTTTCCTCTATTTATAAGCATATTTTGAATAAAGCTGTTTTCTATTTTGAACAGCTTTTACCTGCCAAAAAGTTTTGGGAACCTGATGATTCAGCAAAAGATGGACAAAAAGGGATATTCCTTGGTGATGAGTGGAGAGAGACTGCATGGGGAACTCCTCGTAAGTGATTGATGTATATATATTGAAAGACCAGTCATGTTTACTAAATGGTATTTCAAATTAAATCAGTATTGTAACTTGTGTATTAAATTAGAATTTATTTTAATTGTGGGAATGTCTATTGCACTGGTGATTGTGCCAGTAACACTTTCCAAAACTGGGATTTGGTATTTTTTATTTAATATTGGTCCTGTTTAATATTGCCTCTGTAATGAAATGCAAAGCTGCTGCAAGTTGTATTTAAAACAAAACACAATAGGTTTGTTTGTTTGTTTGCTTGTTTTTAACAGACCATTCTATGTCCCAACCTATTATGGTACAGAGAAAGCCTGGACAGGGTTTTCATGGAAACAGTGAAGTAAATGCTGTATTGTCTCCACGATCAGAAAGTGGTGGCCTTGGAGTGAGCATGGTAGAATATGTGTTAAGTTCCTCTCCAGCTGATAAATTGGATTCCCGGTTTAGGAAAGGAGCTTTTGTAAGTAATGCAGTGTGCTAAGCTTGCCTGGTTACGTGCTATGGTCATGCCGTCTTATATGGTTGTGTTTTCTACTCTATTTGTCCATTATCCTTTCTCACTTCTTTGCTTTAGAAGGGAGTGTGTAGCAGCTATGTGTCTTTTATCTTTCTTGGTTGGAGGGGCAGAAGAGGGAAATAGTTTGGATGTCTTGACTAAATGGTTCTTAAAAGTACTTTTCTAATACCTTTAAGTGAAGATGGGAAAAAGATTGCAGATAGCTCAATATAAAATGTGATGGGCTTTATTCTAGTTCTTCCTATTCTGTCTTTCCATTCGGGTTCGTGTTGTCCTAGATATTTTAAGTGTGAAAAATAAACTTACCTAATTCAGTGTTACTGCTTTAACAGCACGGCTATAGTTAAGGTTGAGTTAGCTCTTCCATTATAAATCTTGGCATTCCTTTTCACTTTTTGGCAGTTATTAATTGCATGTGGTTGAAACTTGATGACCAAGTTACTCACCAAATGCAATTTCATTGAAAACAAACTGTTTGTATTGTTTACGTGCACTGTAGTGTAGAATTAGGTCACCTTGTGGTGCTCCTATTGTGTTCTGTTCAATATTCAGAATCAAACAGATTCTTTTTCCTCAGGGCACTAGAGATGCTGAAACAGATGGACCTGAGAAAGGAGATCAGAAAGGAAAGGCTTCTCCATTTGAGGAGGACAAAAACAGAGATCTTAAACAAGGAGATGATGAGGATGTTACTAAAATAAATGGCAGAGGTTTGCCAAATGGAATGGATGCCGATTGCAAAGATTTTAAGTAAGCTTTTAACTGTTTCTCAAGAAGACAAGCATGTCTCTTAAGGGCATTTTTTACAGTTCTGGTTTGTGTGTCAGCTTTAAACATGACCCAGCTGCAGAGTGATTCTTCCTCCCTTTCTCACTGTGCCACATGTTTCTTAGGATGTCATTAATGTGTGTGTCACTTCTCATGAGACAAATTCATATTAATGTAGTAATTCTTCAAAGTAAGTGGGGACCTTCAAAATATGGGGAATTAAAGAGGGGTGAAAAGTAGCCCTTTGAATTTCAAACTAAATTGCTTTCTCTCTCTGCTTCTTTTTTAATACTCTATAACTTTTGAATCTGATTGTCATAGAGAGTAAGTCCTACAGAATTTTCATTTTATTCCTTCTAATTTTGCTAGCAGACACCACAGCCTAACACAGCTATTTTCCCATGGAGCTCTTTATAGAAGGAGAACTCTTCATGTAAGGAGAAACAATATATTTGTCAGTGCACACAGTTACATGGCACCTCTTCACAACATGGGATGACACTGTGGTTTGTTTGGTTTAATAGGGAAAAATCTGACCAAGCTTGAGCTTCTGAAATGTACGCTTCTATGTGACAGCACATCCAGCCTGTTTTCCCTAAACTGCATTTTAAATTGGGTATTTTTAAACGACTGATTTTTGTTTTTAAATGACTGTAGTGCATTTCTAACTGTCATACAGAAGAAATACAAGAAAGATGTTGAGGTGTTTGAAGTGTCCAGAGAAGGGCAACAAGGCCGGTGAGGGGGCTGGAGCACAGGCCCTAAGAGAAGAGGCTGAGGAAGCTGGGGTTGTTAAGTTTGGAGAAGTGGTGGCTCAGGGGAGACCTTTTTGCTGTCTAAAACTACCTAAAAGGAGGTTGTAGACAGGTGAGGGTTGGCCTCTTCTCCCAGGCACCCAGTGACAGAACAAGAGGGGACAGTCTCAGACTGCACCAGGGCAGGTTTAGGCTGAATGTTAGCAAGAGTGTTTGCCATTAGAATGAGCTGCCTACAGAGATGGTGAAGGTGTTTAAAAGGAGACTGAATAAGGCACTTAGTGCCATGGGTTAGTTAGTTAGAAGGTGTTAGACAATAGGTTGGACTGAATGATCTCAGAGGTCTTTTCCAACCTGGTTAATTCTGAATATAACACTTCTGAATAAATAACAAGATCACAAAACTAGAGTGCTACTCATAAATTTGTATTAATGTGATGAGCATGACCTGATAGTTGTGGTTTCATTAGTTCATAATTGAACAAGTGTATTAAAATGCGCATTTGGATCTGTATATAAGTATAGACCTCAGTGCAGGGCAAGGTCATGGAACAGGTTGTCTTGAGTGCCATCACAAAGCACCTACAGGATGGCTAAGGGATCAGGCCCAGCCAGCATGGGTTTAGGAAGGGCAGGTCCTGCCTGACCGACCTCATCTCCTTTTATGATCAGATTACCTGCCTGGAGAATGCAGGGAACGCTTTCAGGTAGTCTGCCTGGACTTGAGCCGAGCCTTTGACACTGTTTGCCACAACAAGCTCCTGGCAAAGCTGGCAGCTCATGGTTTGGACAGATTCACTCCAAAATGGGTCAAGAACTGGATGGAGGGCCGGGCCCAGAGAGTGGTGGTGAATGGTGCCACATCCAGTTGGCAGCCAGTCACTAGTGGTGTTCCCCAAGGATCACTGAGGGGCCCAGTCCTGTTCAATATCTTTATCGATGATCTGGATGAGAGAATTGAGTCCAGCATCAGTAAGTTTGCAGATAACACCAAACTAGGAGCAGGTGTGGATCTGTTGGAGGGTAGGAGAACCCTGTAGAGAGACCTTGACAGGCTGGATAGGCAGAGTGGTGGGCAGAGGCCACCAGTACCTGGAGGTACTGGTAGATAATAGGCTGAACATGAGCCATCAAGGTGGCCAGGAGAGCCAATGGCATTTTAGCCTGAATCAGGAACGGTGTGGGCAGTAGGACAAGGGAGGTTATTCTTCCCCTTTACTCAGCACTGGTCAGGCCACACTTTTAGTACTGTGTCCAGTTCTGGGCTCCTGAATTCAAGAGAGATGTTGAGATCCTGGAACGTGTCCAGAGAAGGGTGACAAAGCTGGTGAGAGGCCTGGAACACAGCCCTGTGAGGAAAGGATGAGAGAACTGGGGTTGTTTAGCCTGGAGAAGGAGAAGAGGAGGCTCAGGGTTCACCTCATTGCTGTCTACAACTACCTGAAGGGAGGCTGTAGTCAGGTGGGTTGCTCTTTTCTCCCATGCAAACAGCAACAGAACAATGGGACACAGCCTCAAGTTGTGCCTGGGGAGGTCTAGGCTGGATGTTAGGAGGAAGTTCTTCCCAGAGCGAGTGATTTGCCTTTAGAATGGGCTGCCTAGGGAGGTGGTGGTGTTGCCGTCCCTAGAGGTGTTCAAGAAGAGACTGGCCGAGGCACTTAGTGCCATGGTGTAGTTGACTGGATAGGGCTGAGTGATAGTTTGGACTGGATGATCTTGGAGGTCACTTCCAACCCGTTTGATTCTATGACTCTATTTCCTACCTTTAAAAAGAAATGTATTTACATGAGGCTAAAGAGGGTCAGCAAGTCTGTTTTTCAAGACATATTACTGAAAACTATACCAAGCACGTTGGAGAGCTCCAGCAAGTTCTTTTTGGATGCGTACTGCAATACATACAGTAGCCAGAGTTACCTTCAATATTACATGTAGAAAATGCAGAATGAGTTCTGTCCTGCTTTTCTCTACCAGCATCTATTTCAATTTTGAAATAGTTGTTAGCAAAGTACCTTTCTTATTATTTAAACAGAGAAGTTACTAAAAACTAAACAAATGCAAAAATGCAAAAAAGCATCCAAAACCAGTAAACCTCTCACAAAAAAAAAAGACCAACTAATTTAAATGGGCCATATAAAGTGGTGGTATAAAGCCCTCCAGAGGTTTATAATTGAAGTTTTGACACAACTTTAACTATAGCAACAGAATGGCACCAATGTAAGGAGCAACCTATATTAGGTAAACATAAGTATTAGTAAGAAAAACTTTGTCGTGTCCTCCTCCTTGTATTTTTATTGTACTTTAAAAAAAAAATGAAACATGTACAGAAGTAACTGCCTTTTTTTCTTTTGTTCTTCACTTTGTTGATACTGTATGTCACTTGGAAAGAATAAGGAATATTAAATGGCTTCAAACTAGTTTTGTATGTTGAGGGAAATTGATTGCTATGTTAAAAAATACAGTGTAACTGCTTTTCCCTTGCTGTATTTTATCCAAAGTAACAGAACATACATTATTGTTGAATGTACTCAGTAGAAGAGTGCTTTCTAGCTGTACAGTCTTTAGAGTGGGTATCAGCAAATATATAAGTACTAGCAGATTTCTGTGTTAATCTTGTGCTTCAGTAAGAAATACATAGTTCAGTTTCAGAGCCCTGAAGGAGGAGGTGAAAAGGTAGTACTTAGGCTGTGTCTCTATTCTAGAATTAGCTGTATACTATACTGGTTCATCCTGCAAGACAGCATTTGGTATTTGAGCCCAGTGGAAGCAATATGTAATTATTGGGAAACAATATGTAATTATTGAGTTCTGCAGGCTCAATAAAGTTGCTAAAAAATCGTAGATTCTCTCACAGAACTCCTTCCTAGTAGTTGACTTAAATTTTTCCCTGTAAAAATTGGTAGCCTAAACAGTATGGCTTGACACAAAAGATGGAGTACCATTCCAAATTAAGGTATCCTAGATCTAACCATATAGGCATCTGTTTAGGATGCGAATATGGTGATATCTCACTTCATCTGTTTACCTGTAGGTCTTAATAGGTGCACAGGATTTCCCCTGTAGTCAGTGGCAATGTACTCAGTATGGCTAGAGAAAACAATTTAGTCATTATCCTCCTAATGACCAGCTGACTTGCTTTCTAGGCTCTGTCAATGCTATTGATTAGGTTTTCATCCCTTCTGCTGGGAATTTAAACACTGGTGCATGTAGAGATGTGTAAAGTGTAGTTCTGCTACATCTCAATTGCCACCAGCCCCTCGTATTTGCAAAGTGAACTTTCAGATGTTTGACATAATAATAAACAATTTCTGTCTCTCTCGCTTGCTAGCATCAGAAATCAAATGCCTACATTTTACTTCGTCCTAAAGATTATCTTCTGGAACAACAGCCTATATTTATTGTAGTGCTAGGTAAACTGAGGTGAAAGCAATGGGGTTATGTTAGGAACACTTTTATTCCCTGTACCAATCATCTAATGTAGTCTATTAAATGAATTGTATAAGATAAGGCAGTTATTAGTCCATTTAACTGAAGGTAAAAAGAATTGTTTGCCTTTGAAATGTGAACTATACATGATATTGTATGATTATCTTTTCCAGTTGAAATTTTATTCTCTCCCCTTTGACATGAGATACAGTTAGATATTTTCTTACATGGTTCATGTTTTTTTTTCTCTTCACTATGCTTTTCCTCTAAGTTCCTTTAATCTTGAGCCGTAAATGCATGCTGGTTAAAATTCTTAAAATCAGTCTGTCACTTCACTTTGTAATGTTTCAGAATTCAGAGATCCTTTTGAAATAAAAATGCTGTACTCTGTCCAGGGACAACTTTTTTTTAAGCCTCAAGAGTCTGTCTTGACTTATTTCTGAACAGTCGTACCCCTGGAAGTCGACAAGCCTCCCCAACAGAAGTAGCTGAACGCTTGGGCCCCAATCCCAGCACCACAGAAGGATTAGGTCCACTTCCCAATCCTACAGCCCACAAGCCTCTGGTAGAAGAATTTTCAAATCCAGAAAATCAGAGTCTAGATGCCATGGAACAAGTTGGTCTTGATTCTCTACAGTTTGACTACCCTGGCAATCAGGTACAAATGGACTCTTCAGGAGCTACTGTAGGACTTTTTGACTACAATTCTCAGCAGCAGGTTAGTACTGGGCTTGAAAACACCAGATTGGTCCTTTAAGTTGTACATTATACTCTTTGATAACCAGTCATTTGAGCATATAGTGCCTTGGGTTTTGTGTCATTTGTGACACAGTTTGTGATGGTTTGGGTGTCCCCCGCCCCCCCACACTTTTAGAAATTACCCAGACTAGACTCAGCCGGCTCTGGAAATTTGAATGAAGCTTATATTTACAGCTGGCACAATTTACAAGCAGATATTTACAGTATATACAGAAATATACAAGGTAAAAAAGGTAATACAGACACAACTCCCCTCCCAGAAACCTGAGTCCCCAGGAGGGGCTCTCAGCCACCCCTCACCATCCCCNAAGAATATTGGTGCAAAAATTCCTTCTTTGACTTACGAGGGCATGAGTTTGGTTAAAAATCTTTTTTTCACGAGTAAATACCGATTTATTATAGTCCTGACAATTAAAATGCATCTTTTTTTCTTTCCCTATAGCTTTTCCAGAGGACTAATGCTCTGACTGTTCAGCAGTTAACTGCAGCCCAGCAGCAGCAATATGCACTGGCTGCAGCTCAGCAACCACACATAGGTGAGATTTTTGTGAAGTACAGCAGGTGCCTCTGGCAAAAGTCGCTGTGTTGCTTTGCTATAGTCCTTTCTGTTGTACCCAGAGTATTCTAAATCAAATAGATACTGATCAGTTGGCCCATTTTAGCAGTTGTGAGAGCTGCTCAAAATGACTGCATAAAACTGTCCTGCCTTCAGAGCTTTCTGTTCTGTAATTTTTTTGCCTACTTTAAACTTTGCCTACTTTAAAAGAAATAAAAAATATTTTCACTTACGTAGCATAGTGGTTGATAGGAGAAAAGGTAAAAAAAAACACCTCAAAAAAGTTTTCTGCTCTAGGTAATGATAGAAACAGCAGCATTCTTTACTAAAATAAGAAAAAAAGGCTGTTCCTTTACTCTGTTGCTGTTTATTATTCTTTATAATCCAGTCAAACTATTGTACAGTAGGATTTTGGAATGAAACTTTTGTGTTGATGAATTCATTCTTCTTTGCT
The DNA here is from genome assembly GCA_013400475.1 of Tricholaema leucomelas. Taxonomy (NCBI): domain Eukaryota; kingdom Metazoa; phylum Chordata; class Aves; order Piciformes; family Lybiidae; genus Tricholaema lacrymosa; species Tricholaema leucomelas. The sequence goes on from WAAF01012797.1 coordinate 1,115,826, forward strand.
AGTGGCACCTTTTAAACACCTCTTTATTCTTTATTCAGCATTTTTTTTGTGCTGGATTTTTTTTTGTTTCCTATCTCTTTTATTCACTAAACTTAATTACACTCGTAAAATTCTTAGAGTACTGGCAACTCAACAAGGAGGCTATATTTCAGTGACAAGGCTTATCTACCACTGTGGGGAAGCTGTGTGTTTATGGCATGCTCATAGAAACGATCAGTTATTTATGGAAGGGAGATCATCAGATTCCAACTGTGGGGAAGGATTAATGAATCCTGCCTTTCCCACCCTCCTCCGCTAGGCTGTTGGGGTCTGTACACCTATCTCCTTCCTGTGACAGGAATAACACTCACTGAATTAGGCCAGGCAGAAATAGGAAGCAGCATCTCCAAAGGCGTGTGTCCATGTTCTCTTGCAATACAGGGACAGCTGAATTTTCCCCCTGGCTTGTTTAGCTAGTTTGCAAGGTCTGTTTGGACTGGGATCAGTAGCCTATAGCTGGAGTTTAAAAGTACCAGGTTCTTAGTGTTACATAGCTGACTGATGCAGTTGTAGAGCTGGGAGTGTGGCAGATTGGGATGTTTGTGCAAGTTTGCTTCTGCCTGTCCTTGACTTCTGAACTTCAGAGAAGGCCCTACTTTGTATAAACTAACAGTCTGCTGTATCTTGCCACTTCAAAATGCAACCTGTTCTGATCTGCATACTAATAAAAAATCTGGCAAGAAACCTTCGATTTGGAAGGAGGGACGTAGTTTGATGTGCTGGACTTAGTTGCTGCCATGGTATCGAAGAAAGTATGTGAATCTGACTGAGAGGAGAACCTTTTGATGTTTTGTTTCGTGACTGGATTTCTTCAGTTGTCTTCTATTACAATTCTTACCTAAGATCTGGGTTCTTGAAAGTAAGATTAGCACCTCATAACTGGTTGTTTAAAATCCACATATCTGAATGAAACTAGATTTTAAATTTTTTTTTTTTCCTTTAAGTCAGTGAAAAGAGATTTGTAGCACTAGCAGATGATTCTTGGGCTCGCTGTTTGACTTCAGACACCAGATGATTTACCAGATACAGATTTAGTTGGAAGACTATTGTAACTTTTTAGATAAGGTTGAGCAAGGTAAATTTCACTTCGAATAGTCCCTTCCATTTAAGGGTGGGTAGATGCATGAACTAAATTTCCTTGGGAGTCTGTAGATCCAGCAAAACAAAGCTGTTAGGCCTTAGATCAGTGAGAGAACTGGTGAGAAGACATGAAAGTGTTAATTTCTCTAATGATATACCTGCTTTTCAAGAAGTCCAAAGTAGAAGCAGTTCTGATTTTAGCAGATATGCTTTGTGATTTGATTGGTTTGAATGTGATGATGCTTGGGAAGTATGTTAGCTACAATTAAACTCTGTTTATTACTGTAGCAGGCGTATTCTCAGCAGGCTTGGCTCCAGCTGCTTTTGTGCCAAACCCATACATTATCAGTGCTGCTCCTCCAGGTACTGACCCATACACTGCAGCTGGATTAGCTGCAGCAGCTACCCTAGCAGGTAACTGAACACTTTCTAGAGTCTGTCTTGATAATTTTACTGAATGGAATTAGAAAAAAAGCTGAAATCTGTCCTATTTGTTTTCTGTAAATGTATTCTTAGGGAAGAAGGACTTGTGGGAAAATCAGTATTGCTCTTCCAAAAGTTTTCAGTAAAATGTAAAGAGGTTCAGTGTCAGTTATGTATGGATTCTGAGGGTTTCTTTATGATGGATTTTTATATGCAACAGTTAGTTTTTTTCCATTCTGAAAGGGTTTGTCCTTAATAACATTTCATCTTACATTAGTAGTAGTGTTATTATCAAAAGACAAGACAGCTAGCCAGACTTCCCGTGTATGTTTTCACTTGGTGCATTAATGTTCTAATTTCAGATGTTCTCGTTCTCACTGGGCATGAGAATAAAGATGGGCTCCAGCATGTTAAAAGGCCCAGAGAAATAGATACCACTGTGAAGCAGCACTGCTGAGGATTCATGTTGCAGTTAGTGTTCAGACCTGAGCATAACATTTAGCTAAAAAAACCTCTATCTCCTCTTGGTAGTTTCACAGGAAAGGCAGTAGAAAGAACTGAAGTAATATGTGTACATAGTGCATTATGTGTACAATGCAGTGATGTAGACAGCTCATTGTTCCTTTGGTTCATTACCAATAGACTAGAAGAGGTAAGTGTGCTTTCTCTGAAGGGTGTGATGCAGTAGATGGGGGAGGCAGAGGCAATAGTTGTGTGTAAGCCAGGGAAGCAAACAGAAAGGAGGAATAATAGTGATGTACTGAGACTTTGGTCATCTGTCAGGAGAATTAAGAAGGTTCGTTCTGTCATGTTCTGAAATGATCTTTCTTTTTCCAACCATGGAAATAGATTTTGATGTTCCTTGGTAAAGAAGCTTCGATTACTTCAAGGTTTTTCTTTGTCACTGAGTCTTACAAGGTTATTTTTGTTTTCATAGAGAAAGTCTGATTTGATGTGAATCCTTTAATGCGTTGGCATTCATGTATCACTTTGGCTCTTGTGGGAATTCATTTCATTTTAATACTAATTTCTGTTTTGACATGTAGAAGTTAGATCTATGAGAGATGCTATGAACAATATAAACAGTTATTTTAACTATGAATTGACTAATCACATTTTCTGGTTTTAGGTCCTGCTGTGGTTCCACCTCAATATTATGGTGTTCCATGGGGAGTATATCCAGCCAATTTATTTCAGCAACAAGCTGCAGCAGCAAATACTACACCGAATCAGCAAGCAGCTTCACAGGCACAACAGGGACAGCAACCGGTATGTCTTTCACAAAAAGATGTGCATTTGAAGCCTTACCTTAGCATTCTCACTATATAAGGGTCATCTTCTAAAAAACTATTGCCCGATTGAGATGCTGTGTTGTACCAAATAATAAATAAATGCTAAAAATTCTCAATTTACTCTCATTACTGCTTATCATTGTGTTTAAAAATTAACCTACTACATACTAAATGTTCTGCTTATTCTGCAGTCCACATTAAAAAAAAAAAACAACAAAAAAACAACAAACCAACCAAATGAATGAAAAGCCACCAACATGAAAAATAATTCCGTTAATCAAGGTTACCATGCTGTGGTGTTTGTCTAGATAATACTCCCTGTATAACTTAATTAATCACACTTAATCACAAATCAATGTCTAGTTAAAAACTAATCTGGAAAGGTAACGTAATGATGTGAAAAGGAATATTTCAGTAATTTTAGAAGGCTATTTTTTCATTTAAGCTTGGAAGAAGATTGATCTGCATGTTTATTAATTAGCTGGGAAATGAAAGAGTACTCAGTTTCTTTTATCTAAAAAAGTAAGGAAGTGTTACCAGTAGTTTTGTTGCTTCATGAAGGAGGAGGATTGCCAAGCATATTTTTCTCTAACAATACTTGTATTGCATCAACAAACTGTGCGTTTATGTTATTTTTGCCTTGATGTATCAAAAATTAGCAATTGCTACAAGAACTTGTTGACATTTCCATTTCTTTGTAACTTCAAAAGGAATGCTGATTTTCTGTTGTTACTCCAGATGCATTTTTAAAACCATTACATGATCATTCAGTATAAACAAATGGCATTTTTCCACAAAGGAAGAACTCAAATCTTGTAATAATCTTATGCTTGAATGCATGTAAGTACTTTTTTTTAACGAGCCATGTGGTTAATTTCAAGGCCATTCTAATAAATTTAATATGAGAAGTGATTTTCAGTTACCATGAAGTTCCAGAGTAGGTTTATCACTGACTGGATATTCAGGTGGATCTTTCCTCCTACTGACTGTTGCTTATTAACGAACTGAACGTTTATCATCTCTGCAGAGTTTTCTCCATACAATTACTATCCAGTTTATGCAGATTGCATGTAAAATGTGTTGTGGGGATATACTGTAAATTGTTTCTCTCTTATTTTGGATCTGAAAAAGATGATTTTAACCAAGAAGAATAGAGCAGTTGCATGAATTCAGGTTGCTTTTCAATCAGATTCCTAGAGAAATGCTGTCGGAATGTAGTAAAATAAGGCTGCGCGGTGTGGTGATGGAGTGTTACATGAATTTTTAAAACGTAGTGGGTGCATTTTTTACAGCAGTGTTGGCAGTGTATTGTTAATTATCTAGATTGGTTACTACAGGCTCTGATATGTTCAGACTTGCACCATTTAATTGCCTGGAAATGTAAACAAATACATTTATCAGGGAGGAACAGTTGTTCAGTTAATAACTAATGCAGATCATAAATGTGCCACTCTTACAGATTTTCTTCCTTACTTTCTATTTGTTGCTGTTGATGGGATACACATGAGTTTTGCTGTCCAGAGGAGGGCAGATGCTTTAATACCGTGCTCATCAGTGAAATAGTTTATACCTTTTATTTGTTTTCAGATACCCTAGATGCCAATAAGGTTGAGTACGCCCAAAGTAAAATTCAGAGCTAAGTGGCTTCAAATATGCAAAACTACTGCTTTAGACCTTTGTTAGCATATAATGGGCTTGCTTTTTTCACTTCTTAAGGAAAGGTTGTTGTATCGGTCATTTCCAGGTTCTGCGTGCTGGAGCAACTCAGCGCCCACTTACTCCCAATCAGAGTCAGCAAGGGCAACAGGCAGAGTCACTTGCAGCAGCTGCAGCAGCAAATCCTGCTTTGGCTTTTGGTCAGGGTCTTGCTACAGGCATGCCAGGTATGTGTGTTATCTCAGTGGATTAACAAAATCATAGAATACAGTAAAGTCCTGTTAAACTTATGATAAGCTGCTTTGAATTGAGTTTTGTATGTTTTTTGTTATTCTCTTGGCTTGAAATACTGGCACAGGATTCTTAGGGCACAAGAATTCCCTCTTTTTTATTTGAAGCATTTTTGTGCATTTGTTGTTACAAATTATGCAAAAGGTTTATCATAGTTTTTTGTAGGATAATTTCATATATAGTGAAGCACCTAGATGCTGTCTTAAAATCTCACGAGTTGTGTAGTTACTCGGATGTATTTGTCTTTCTGAAGTATTCTTTTGCTTATACTGTATAATGGAAGTCTAAAATTCAGAATCCAAATTAATAAATCTAAAAGAAAAATTATTCTCAATTGTTTTTGAAGGTCGCAACATGCTTAGAAGCACTTGAAAGCTTGGAGCCTCAAATCTTTTTAGCATGCATGGCTTCTGAATTAGCCAGGGAGTTGTTATTCTGAGTCTTGGTACACACATCACATAAATGCAGTGTGTTAGCTTGAAGTTCAGCATCACTTCTAAGTGGTACAATTAAAGTATACTTGGCCATTCTTCAGCATGAAAGTTAAGATTTTGCATAGTTACATAATTTTGATGGTAGCTGCAAATGCATTTGTCTTGTGCAGGCTCTCTCTGGCAGCACTACTGTGAAATGCCTCACAACCTGTACAAGTCAAGGTAGAGCATCCAGCCAGTTGCTGGATGCTCCGTGACTGCATTTTGCACTTTGCCTCACATGATCATATTTTACACCTCTAGCTGCCAAAAGACTGTCTCTTGTGTTTTCCTTGTCTGTTCAGGTTTATAAAGGCCGTTTTTATTTCTTCTCATGCGGTAGTATCTTCAGGTTTTAGTATTTTCAGGTTTTAGCATCTTCCAGTTACAGTGAGGAATTGGCAGTGTGCTGTGACAGCACCTGTCAAGTGGTGTCTCTGCACCTCACCAGAGCAGCAGTGAAATGCCTCACTGTTTGCAGGCGATCAGAGGTCCTATAACTAACTACATTTGCCGAAGCCTCAGAGGCTTAGCTATGTGTGGTTTTGTGTGTTTTGGGGTGGATGGGTGCGTTTATACTCATTCTTTGGATATGAAGATCTTGAGACTGCAGAGTGGTCCATGCCTTTTAAAAAGCCTGGGATGTTTAGCTTGAGTCCGGTCAACACCTGAGACCTGGACCCAGGCTAAATTTCTCAATTGTAGGACGATGTGAAAAAGAGTATTAATGTTAAATTAAGAGTACCTATCTGATTTCAAGGGTAGTTCATAAAACTCGCAAAAAGACTCCCCCCTTTCCAAACAGATAATTAAAATTCTGAGTGATCGCATACAATAACGCAGGAGCCTGTACTGTGAAGATTGGACTTGAAGCCTTGTTTCCTCCTCCACAAGCACTGAGATGTTTTCTGTGAGGAGAGGAATCTTGATTATCCAGTTTCCATTGTGGCTTGCTTCCTTGGACCCATATGCCGTGTGCCTGGATGGCCAAAGAAAAACTTCATTCATGTGAATGTTTTTCAGATGGTTCTCTAACAGGAATTGTGTGCACTTGGCTTTCAGCCTTACTGACCATACTCTTACAGGAAGCAGGGGTCAGAATACAAACACAGAAGACATTTGTCTTCTCAATCACCTGTTTTCATTGCGAATCTTACAGCTCTGGTGATTCCTCCTTTAGGTGAAGGAAAAGGCTATGGGATGCTGGAATAAATACATCTGTTTTAGTTGGGAATCATGATACTGTATTAGATATCTGTATTTTGGATAGACCACTAAGGATCCTTGTGTAGCTATTGAAGATAAATAGGAACCTTTAATCTTGATTCATCTGTCTGTTTTGGCTGCCTGATTTAGGACAAAGTGGATTCTGCTCCACAGAGGTGCATTTTTCTATTCACTTATTGTAAAATAGAGCCAAGATCACTAAATACCACAATGCGATGAAGTGAATCCCAGGTAGTAACCACTGAGCAACACATACAATTCATAGATTTGCATAGATTTGGACTATGTTATTCAGATAAAGTAATGAACAGGCAAAAGATATCTGGGCTTCTTGTTTCTATGGACTTAGATATTTTACAGGAAGTGTAGGTCCAAACAGTTTCATGTTTCTGGTTATTCTTTGTGTAGTTTGGCTTCACTGCAAGCTAATCAATCATAAAACCATAGCATTGTCTGGATTCAAAAGACCTTGAAGATCATCTAGTCAGACACCCTGCTATGGACAGGGACAACCTCTGACTGGACCAGATTGCTCAGAGTGCTATCTAGTCTGACTTTGAACATTGCCAGGTTTGGAGCCTCCACAACTACCTTGGGCACCTTGTGGTGCCTCACATCCCATGTGGTGAAGAACTTCTTCTAATCTAAATCTAACTTCTTCCAGTTTGGAGACATTACCCCTTGTCCTGTCACTAAGTGCCTTTTAAATACATCCCTTTCCAGCTATTCTGTAGACTCGCTTTGAATATGGGAATGCTGCTGTAAGGTCTTCCTGAAGATTCCACCAGGCTGAACAACCCCAAATCTCAGTCTCTTTTCATGGAGAGGTGCTCCAAGGGCATGGGGGTGTTACTCAGCTTATCTATATGACTGTCTTTAAATTGTTTCATCTGCATTCTAGCCACAGCCTTTCTGTTGGATTAAATTATTGAACTATCCCAAATAAGGGATTGCTTTACTTTTCAAATTTGGTATTTCAAGTATTTATGAAGGTAAATTAGTGTAGCATGTAAGACTTCAACTCTACTTCTAAGTGCAAAGTGATAGTGTCTGAAATCCAGGTTACTTTTCAGTAAATGTATTTGTTAAGTCTCTTCTGAGAGCAATTCAGATTCTTCTTTAAAACCACCAGAAATTAAATATATTTTGCATTGGAATTGTATAGTTACTCTTCAGATTCTTCCTTTTAGTAACAAGGATTCTTAAAACCCAAACTCTTTCTGCTTGAATAAATGTGCAAGACAAAGGGTGCTCCCAATTTCCTCATAGTATGATTAATATACATTCTTTTCTAAGGACAAAATCAGTTCTCCTCACAGACAACAGCTGGACTTGGCTTAGTCATCCCAATTCAGGAATCTGCCCGTGATCTCAGTTGTCTCAAAGAGCTGTTGTGCTCAGTGGATGTCTGCCTGGTGCATTGGCTGTTCAGAGGCTGCAGAGCTGCTTAGCTTACTCTAAAATAAACATACAGAAGCTGAATCCCTCTGGAGGCCTCACTGACTGCACTGGCTGAAATATGCAACTTACATTTATTGAATTTAATGCAAGTAAAGCTGCCAGCACTGACTGTAATGGTGTCTAGTGTGCAGATGGGTGTGCAAATGGAATTTTCTGAAAACCATGTACAAAACAGTGACATCGACAATTTCCATCTATTTGTATTGCATTCTTTTATTACCTAGGGGAATTATAATTGTGTCATTGCAGTGAGTTGTGCATTCTGTGCCTCTAGGTAATATGAAATAGAAACCAAATTTAATTGTGGCTTGCGTACAGGGAGTTACAGCATTGGCAAAGTTACAGTGGTTATAGAAAGTATTAATGATTTACTGGTGGGATAGCACTGAATGTGATTTGTGGGAGAAGCGCACAGATAAAGTTGTGTGTATCTTCATCAGAACAAACAAAAAGAGTGGTTCAGATTTTGGGGAGCTTAGGAGACATGTGAGAACAGCATCATTTAAGGAAAGAAGAACAATTAAGAGCTGAATACATTTTCCAGTCTCTGTGCAGAGGGAGATAGTTGTATCTTGGGAATGCTGGGAGGGGAGAAGCTGTACACTTTCTACATCGAGAGAGAGAGTATTCTATAGCGACTTGTAGCTTGTGCTCCTGAGTGAGAAGTGTCAGGGTGCTGGCGTTAAAAGGGGCAGATAATTAAGTTGGCTGCAAGAAGTGTCACATCTGTTGATTTAAACTGAGTAGAGAGAACTGACAAACTCTGACATCCCTTTAGGTGTCATCAGGGAGGGAACTTGAATAGAAGGAATGGAGTAGGAGATCTGGGCAGAGCCTTGTGCTATTACTTATGAAAATGTGAGGAGAGAGTGTGAAGTATCCAGTGAAAGACACTGAAAAAATTATTGGATGGATTAGAACAACACTAAGAATAGGATGCATGAGCCAAGAGAACAGATTTCCTCTCATTCTTTAAGAACATTTAAGGTTTGTGTGAAAAGAATACAGAAAGTTTCCAGACCCTGAGGTTTTGAAGACATTTAGAAAAACAATTTCAGAAAAGCACAGTCTTGGTTCCATGCTGATCTGGAGGCAGTACATATAGACAGAGTAGTTGAATTCCAAAATAGAAGATATGATTAGCAACTGATGAGGAAGCAAAATTGCGGTTTGGTTGGTTTAGGGGTTTTTGTTGTAGTGAAAGACCATGGTAAGCTTGAACATTAAGGCACTAAAAGGAGCTTTAATAGTTGTTAATTTGGAGGAAATTGCACAGCCACAGTGAGGAAATGTGATGGAGAGCTAATAAAAACTGAAGCGAGAGGGAATTAGGAGAAGGGCTGGCAAGTCACCGTATTTTTAACAGGTTTTATTTTTGTGCTCACCTTTCTGGAATGGAGTGCAAAGTTTGCAGAGTAGTCTGGGGGAATCATAGATAAATTAGGAGAATCATAGAATCAGTCAGGGTTGGAAGGGACCACAAGGAAAGACAAGTTTTGCTCTGATCTCAGATGGCCTCTGAAATTGTATTTTTTACATCACAGCAAATAATTTTATATCTTTGGGGCTGCAGATGCACTTAGCAAGGTCTCAGCAATTTCACAAATAATCCTACATTGCTTTCTTTTAGTAGACTTGAGTAGAAAGCCAAGGGGCCTCCTATTTTAGGTCAGAATATATTAATTTCAAAATCATTGAAGCACCCATCAGTTCTCATGCATAGCCTGAACCCTCTGTGATGGACATTATCTTGATGCTAATAACCCGTTCTGTTATTACTAACGTTAAATGACCTGTCTGTGGGTGCTGTCACAGGTACTGCCTAGGAAGTATCAAGAGAAACTGGGCATTTTGTGATGCTAAGAGCTAAGTGCTCATTGCTTCCATTTTTTAATTCAGCAGTCTCACTATTCAGTTATTTTAGAAAATCTAAAATGAAGGTATTAAACTGCATTAGTATTAATTCCAGTAAAGCTAATTTATACAGTGCTGTGCAAGTTGCTTTCTGGGAGGTTTTTCCCCCTAGATATTTCGCATTGGAAACAGGCTTTTTTTTCATTGTAGGCAGATCCACCTGGAAAGCAAAATGAGTAGTGAGCAGTGAGACAAGGAGTTTTGGAACAATAGTAGTAACAAGATTCCATATCTAGGATAGTGTCTTCATCTCCAGAACCATGAATTAAGCCTAGAGATACTGATTTTCATTGCTCCTTTCAAGTTAATTTTCTGAGTCTCCTTCATTTCTTGAGATTTTTCTTAGCGTGAGGTAATTAGGACCTTGTCTCCAGCTTTCCTGCAGAGCACTGTAGCTACTAGGTCAGTAGGCAGATGGTATTTCCACCTCTATTTTTGGAGCAAGGCATCTAGACAGAAGAGATTACACAGATGTTTTTGAAATTGAAGAGGAGAAAAAATTGCTTGGAAGTCTAGTGAGGTACTCACCTGAAACGAGAGGCCCAGGTCTTTATGAGACCTCTGCTAATCCTCGTTCTGTACATGCATGGAAAGTTGACTTAATGTTCAAATCTTGGTTCTTAGACCTACAAAATTAGATGCATGATTTTTTCAGTCTTGCCTTTTTTTTTCCATAATAATATCAGAATGTATTTGAACATAGGAGGAATATTGACATTCTCTTGGGCTTTGTTTTGTTGCTTCTTAATAGTCAACATAAAAATTAAGTGGTATTATGTTTTTATTGTCAGCATATTTTCTTAGATTGTCCTTCATTTTTTATGGATTATTATTTTTCTACTTTGTTATAAAGTGTCAGAGCTTTGAGATTAATTATCTTGCTTTTGTCCTAAAGGATTTTTTCGTTTTAGTCTCTTCTCTCTCTGCATTTCTTCATGTGTATTTTGTGTCCTCTCTTCCTCACTTCTGGTTACTTCTCTCTTTTTTATTTTTTCAATTCCTCCTTCTGTTTCTCCCTGAGTTCCTGCTCCTGTCAGCTGAATTTTACTTGGTTTACAGTCATTGTTTTTTTGTTGAAAGTGACTAGTCCAAGGTTTTCCTGCACATACAGCATTCCTTTCCTAACATTTTTTTGTAGCAGGACTTTATTTAGTGTGGCTAGGTCATTTATAAAATCGCAAACTTGCATTTAGTTCAATCCTTTAAATGGTACAGATTTCAGTGTCCTTTCCCTGTGTATAAGGGTGCAGTAGAAATGTAGAGTACTATTTATATAGTTCCTGTACCTCTTCACTATGATGTTAGAAACTTAGTTAACCTTGAGAATAAAATTCAGACAACTACATTTAGTTGTTATTCTGTTTTTTTTTAATTCATGTCGAGAATTCCTAAATAAGATTTTGTCACACTGTGTTGTGACAAAATATTCACTGATTTGTCTGTTGTTGTCCTGTTGCTGTTTTAAGGCAATGTTGCAGAAACTCTCTTTTCACTCTTGTAAACAGACTACAAGTCTGTTCTCAGATTATTTAAAGGAGAGAAGAAATGCTGACTGTGTGGAAACTAGCTGTACTACTACTTCTTGCATTCTGTGTTGTGCAGGCTATCAAGTACTAGCTCCTACTGCCTATTATGATCAGACTGGTGCCTTAGTGGTAGGCCCTGGAGCAAGAACTGGCCTTGGAGCACCAGTCAGATTGGTGGCCTCAACTCCTGTTATAATCAGTTCTGCAGCAGCACAAGCAGGTAAGTATTTGATTCTCCATGCAGGTTTCTTCCACTTTTGTACAGAATCTTAACAATAATTATGTGTAGTGTTTGATATTGTTGATGTGGGTTTTTTGTGCAGCTGTGGAGTTTTTTTCTAGTCGTGAAGGATAATACCATACATGCTCTTTCATGTTGTCACCTTCCTCCCTCTGAGAGAGGCTGTTTCTCAGAGCTGTATTCCTTCTCTAATTGAAATGCACACTCCTCTCCCAATACTTATGTATATTCAGGCATGTTTCTGCAATTGTTGCTTGTCAGATAGGAACATTTTCCCCTTTCCCCTCCCCATGCATATAACGTTCCTTCCTCATCACTCCCCTAAACGTTGTCCTCTAGAAAGCATCATTTCACTGCTTCAGCCTGGCAGAAGATGGAGTGCTTTGGGGCCTTGCTGTGCTTTCCTCCTGAAAGTATTTTTTCCTGAAAGGTGTATGGAAAGGAAAAAAAACTGTAGCATGGACAGCAGAAGGAGGAGTATAAGTTATGTCAAACACCTATAGTTTCTTTTTTTCCTGTTTAGCAGTGGTCTGGTACTTCTCTATTGAGTCACTATATATTTATTGCATTTGTGAAATTTAAAACTCAAATTACCAATGCCAGATTAATTAAGTTAATCTAGTCACAAAATGAGATTTTAAGTTAATCTGTAGGCTTCCTTCCTTATGCATAACTTGCTTGACATTAGTAGCCAAAGATGTCTTTGAATGACTCTTAGGTGCAACTCTGCTACTGCAACTTTGGATATAAAAGTCCATTTCAGTAATGTCTTGAACTTACTGAAAATTCCCTCAGTTACATGAATGGTTCTGCAGCCTTGATTAGCCTACAACAGATGCTGTCTTCATTTTTTTCCTTCAGGTAATTAAGAATGTGTAATGCTATAAAGAATCTTAAGAGTCCTTTGATATGTGAATTTCTGCTTGAAGAAAATACAATTTAGATCTGAATAGACAGTTTTCAGTCAGAAATGTTTGAGAGAGTAATTATGATTGAAAACATGTGTTTTACAGCTGCAGCTGCTTCAGCTGGAGGAACAGCAAACAATCTCGCGGGAGCCACGAACGGTCTATTTCGGCCACTTGGTGCCCAGCCACAGCAACAGCAACAGCAAACAAATAGTAGCCTACAATCCAATTCATTTTATGGCAGTAACTCTTTGACCAATAACTCCCAGAGCAGTTCCCTTTTTTCACATGGTCCTGGCCAACCAGGAAGTACATCTCTTGGCTTTGGAAGTAGCAGCTCTTTAGGAGCAGCTATCGGCTCTGCACTTGGTGGATTTGGCTCATCAGGTAGGTTCTTAATATAGTGAGGAAATTGTGAGACTTCTGTGTTAATCCAAAGAAATGTACCTGTATCCAGACATATTTTATACACATGCATTTCTAAAAAGAATACAAAAATAGATTACTCAAGTTTAAAACATACTGTAGCGGGGGAGAAAATGTTTAAAATTCACTTGGGCTGTGTATACAAGGTGCATTTTTTTTTTTAAGGAATACCTTGTAGCCATAGATATTTCCAAAACACTTTTCCATATTGAGCACTGTACTCTGCCCCAGAAATTTATTAGTATTTTAGTCAGCTTTTTTAAAACTTAATTTCAGGGAAGTGTCCATTCTCTGTTTAAAATAACGATTGATGACATTTGACACATGCATTCTTTTGTTGTAGTTTTTACATCAGGAAAATTCCTGGTTTAAAAAAAAAGTAAATAGCTTATGACTTTATAAATAATTTGAGTTGTTATTGAATTGAATTGCTTGTTTTTATAACAGGATTTGTAAAACTTTAAAACTTACTACCAAAGTTAAGGCTAAATACTTAATGTGCAAGTTTGGGGCTTTAAATTGGTGAACAGATGCTCCTAAATATGATCAATCTAGTTGTATTTAAAAAAAAAACTAAAACTTGCCATCATGTTTCTGCTCTATAGCAGAAATTAATTACTCACACAGTTTATGAACATATAAGGCAGGTTTTCTTATTTTAGAGCCAGTGTTAGAGAAGCAAGGAAAAGATATTTTATAAATAATATTTCTTTTAGCTATCAACATCTATATTATTATTATTACTGCTACAGTTGAGCATATTTATAATCTCATGTATCTGCAGATAGGTAGAAATTGGTGAAGTGTATGTACTCTAGGGGTAGTCTTTGCAAAATTAAATGCCCCAAGGGAAATTAAAAAAAAAAAAAAGGAATATTATTACAAGATAGATTAATACATGGAAAAACAAGTTAAAATCACATCCTTCTGTAACATGATACCTGTTATTTGTTAATAAAGGGGAGGTAAATAGTGATATCAGATACACTGCATAGCAACCCAGTTGTTTTTCATAAAATAATCTCAAAAATTATTTACATTAACAAAACTAATGCTAGGAATTTTTATGCTAATCCACTCTAATAGCTGATATTTAAAGAGTGTAGCAGGAAACTGTAAACATACCATCTTTAATTTGGATTGGGGGAGGAAGTAAAATTAAAGGGTATTCAGTTGTGTAGAAGTTTCAATTTTTCATAATATCACAACAGGTAAACCTTAACAAAGTAATTTTGCTGTCCAGGTGCTGTATTTTGTAATGTAATTTGTCCTGAGCTTCTTGTAGGATTTCAGTGAGTTATTAGCAGCTATGTTTCGCTCTAGCATTTCATTGACAGCTAGTGATGATATCTGCATATTTAATGCAGTGCACCCATTTTAAGTGTCTAGTTAGAGTAGTTTTAAGTCAAAAAAGTATTTCTCCAGCATTATCACAAGGATCTCCATACAATAAACATTTTAGTTGTGTATCTACTTAAGAATATTCAGCATAGTTCTTCCAGGCACAGGAGATTAAGCCTTATTTTTGTAGCAAAGGTCAGTTCCAGAGCTTCATACAAAGCCTTCAGTAGTAGACAGCATATGCTGAAATATTGCAGCTGTATCCTAGGTTATTTAATTAACATGGTAGTTTCCACAGAGAAGCAGGAAGCCTGTGCTTTTGCACTTTCAGAAATGCTGATGAAAGGTGCTTATTGGAATGAAGTCTATTGGAAGTACCCTTCTCCCAAGTATAAGTTGTACTTGCCATAATAGCCACTTAAAAAATGCTTCCTGATTATTTATTTTTTTTCAAAAGAGCTCCTGAGCTGTATCTATATATTAATTGATTTACACAGAGGATTAATTATGCAAATGGTGTTAATGCATCTTGAGGCAAATTGAAACCAAGCTTTATTTTTTTATCTGCCAAAGTTTTGACTTAAGAACTCCCCTCAATGTGTTGTAAAGGTTGAATTTCAGTTAAAACATAGCCAGACTAACAGATCTTGCCCTTATGTTTTCAGTTGTTGCAGGGGAAAAAGTAGCTCTGCAAAAAAATGCAAAGGTGAGCATATTCTAGCTGAATGACTGACCAACAAATTAAGGGCAGATATAGGCAAGCATAAGATAAATGGCTCTACAATCAGTGCTCTTGTACGTTAAAGTTATTTATACTCCATTTTAAAGGTTTGTGTACATTGTAAGTTACTGCAGCTTAATAAGTAGCTAAGAATAAGATCAACTACAGTGGCTTTCAAGGTGCCTACTCATGACTTGTAATGTGTGTAATTGCATTATCTTCATGATGGAGAGGGTACTAAGCAAATTCAAATATCTTCTGCATTGTGAGCTTGTGTGTAAGTGAAAATGCAGCTCAGCTGGGTCATGGTAACTTGTTAAGCTGCAGTAATTTATCTGAGTAAGAAACCCTGGAAGAAAGCTGAAGTTTGATTAGCTTTTTTTATAGTTGGAAAAAGAACAATCCATCATGTAGCACTGCATTAACATTCACGTGGTTCTCTAGATGGAGGAGCCAGAACTTGCAGAGCTAGTCTCAAATTTTCAGGTTTCTTTCAACTGTTGACTCAATTTGCTTCTTTTGATTTCTTTTTCTCAATCTCCTTACCTAGTTAGTCCAGAATCTTTCCTTTCTAGCTTCTCCTCTAGTATGTCTTCCTTCCCAGTTTCCAGGCAACATTTATCTCCTACTTTTCCTCCCCTTCCCAAATATGTTTCTGTTTCTACTTGTACTGTGTGATGTTTCCATTATCAGCTTACTATTCCAGTCTTTTTGCTCCACAGTTACATACACCTTCTACAGCCTAACTTTTCTTCAGATCTACTTTCCTTTCATCCTCAGTCCCACTTGTTTTGAAGATGCTTTTTCTTTCAGTCTCCTTTTTGACTCCCTTGTCTGGCCTTTCTTTCCTGGTTCTGGTTTGGTTTGTTTTATTTTTCTCTTTTTCCTTCGTCTATTTCTTGTGTTTGGATTTTGTCTCCTCTGCATTTGAATTAGAAAACTCCCTTCCCACACTGCCTGATGGGTGTGCTGAACACAAGGTGGAATCTTGGACATCAGTTTTGGAGCCCATTTTTGGCATGGCACTCAGATGCCTAGAAGCTCAATTTCAGGGAGAACCTTTATCACCCATATTGGATGTTCTGTGTGTGGACAGGAGCTTAAGTTTTCAGCTATGAGTCTGTAGCAGATCTGTGCTGAACTTCATGAACTGTGATCTTGCTAAGACTTCTAACTCAATGCAGGAGCATGAAGATGAAGATCTTGTCTTGATATCTTATTGCTCTCAGTGCAAGAAAGCATTAACTTCTCAAATAATAGGTAGTTGGATTATTTTGTTAAGGACAAAACATCTTTCCATGATTGTTTTTCTGAAATGGGAGCATTGTTTGGGCAGAACATCTTTGAAAAAATTGGTCCAAGCACGTATTTACCATGGAAATTATTAGCTGAGTTGATAAAGTTGTAAGAAAACAAATTGGTATCTTAAAATGAGAAGTATCACATGACCTTTCTATTGGGCCAGCTTTATCAGGGTGGTACCTGACAAGAGTAAAGATTATGGAAGTACAAATTCTGGCCTTTTTCCTTTTAAGTTGAAGCAGAACTCCGTTTCCCAAATTGAGCTTAAGGAGCTGAATTTGTAACAAAATATCCATAATCTTGTTTTGATTAATGAGTATAAAAGTTTTCCACTGTTTAAAATAGGTGTTCTAGTTTAGTATTTCACTAATATGCAACAGGTGCATATTAGAAACAATTTAGAAACATTGGTTTCTAAAAGTTTTCTGTTGTCCTCCTAATTTATCCTAGACTGTTCATCACCCTGCTGAATGATAACCAATCCTTCACTAACACACTGTTATCCAAAGCTTCTAGTCTAATTTGACTTTCAGAAATACTGCAAGCAGTAAAATTACATTTTCAGTTTCTCACCTTAATTTTCCTCTCTCTGCTCTGCTTCTCATTTTCTTCTTAGCCTATTCCCTCTTTATGGTATCCTTTCAAAACACTTCTTTGAGAACTGTAATTCTCATAGGGAACTTTAGTCATTTTTTTTTTCTACAGGTGGAGGGTTCACAAACAAGAAAGTTCAGAAACTGCTGAACAACAATGTAGATTATATTCTGACTCCTTAAACAAGAACAGCCCCTTGTGTCTAGCCATTTTTCTGAAATCAAGTATTGCTGTCTGACAAAATAATTTATGGTGGAACAGATTTTATCAAAGACTGCAGTGGGAATATTTGTAGAATCATTCTGTGAAGTGACAGTGTAATCTAATCTCATAAATTCCATAGTTATCCAAAGCCTGAAGCCAGGCAGTTAAAACAGTACTGCAATATTACTGTGAGAACTCTAGAATGAAATGTTGAAAGACATGGACGTTAGTGAAATTTCTTATCAGTGGTACGTTTATACCCACTTAGGTTTACTGAAAAGCATGTGTGGTTATCACAGTAATTGTCTTTGTCATAACGATTGCTGTAATTGTTGTGATCGCATCTGTTATTGCCCAGCTGTAGTTGGGGATAGGTTTTATTCAGTTGACACTGTGTAATTAGGGTCTTTTTATTTCTTCTTCAGTTGGCAGTTCTGCAAGTAGTAGTGCCACAAGGAGAGATTCTCTATCTACTAGCTCTGACATGTACAAAAGATCTAGTAGCAGCCTAGCACCCATAGGGCAGCCATTTTACAATAGTCTGGGATTTTCCTCCTCTCCAAGTCCAATAGGCATGCCTCTGCCAAGCCAAACGCCAGGACATTCACTTACGCCACCGCCATCACTTTCATCACATGGATCCTCATCCAGTTTGCATTTAGGTAAAAACAAAAACAAAACCAAAAAAAAAACAAAAAAGCCACTTTTTGTTTGTATGTGTGTATGTATTTCTATGTGTAAAATATATGTTGCATAAGAGATGTCACATTACCTTTGCTGTTAAACAATTTTGTGATGAAGAGGGGCCATTCCTGAAAGTTGAAGAGCGTGTTCAAATGCTCGTTGATTTGACAGTGGAGGGCATTCAGCTTTTTGCAGTGTCAGGCCAACAACTGATTTTTCTTCCCTTGCAGAAGCCCAGTAGAGCCCAGTAAGACTTACTGGTCCATTTTTGATTATGCTTCAACAGTATGACAAGCAAAGGTGCATTCTTTTGGTTTCTGCTTCTGTGTATTGCCACCGTAAGGACGTTTTAAGATAATAATATATTTAACAGTGGAGTGACTTTTACTACTGTCCCATTCCATGATAAAATATAAAAATGAGCAAAGCTCTCAATGCAAAATGTACTGAAAGGTGGTTGTTTTTTTTTTTTAAATCAGCGAGCCTACTACATCATGACCCAGATGCTCTGCCAGGAAGGCAACAGCTTATCACCAGGCTGGTGGATGTATAGAAAATGCATTTGTGAAAGTAGAGTCAGTGGTGGCTCTTTTATCAGATTTTTATTAGGAATGATGATGGTAATCCATCAGATTGTTTTTTTAACTAGTTAGATGATGTCAGAGCTCACCCTTTAAAAAAAAAAAGAAAAGGTAAAATAATATGTAAAAATATAAAGAAACCCACCACAGCCTACAGTATGTTTAAAAAACAATGCCTCTGACCTGAGGCTACTTGATATATTTTCCTGTTTTTCGCTGCATATCTTTGTGGTCATTTAATTTGGATGCAAAAATCATTAAATGAAACTAGATGTTAATTTCAAGACTGAGTTGCCTGTTGCTTCAGTAACTATTCAGTGAACAGTTTTGTGCATGAAATAAGCAACATAATCCCCTTACATAAGTCATTGTGAGTAAAACATGAAAAAAAAGCTTGAAAGAACCTGCCAGAATAACCCTGTAAGTGAAAAATGTGTGTGTGATTTGTTTGACAAGGTTAAAAGTAATTTTAATATATTACATTTACAGTTCAGTATCCCCTTCACAGTTAAGTGCTGAATACCCGAAGTAAAACTGGGCATGGGGATATTTCAGCACGTCTTATTTTTTTTTACTTACCTTTTTTCCTTTTTCAGGTCTACAAAGTGCACCTTTGGGCTGAGACCAAGCATGGAAAGTTTCAGCCCAAATGGAGGCTTTTGAGAAAGTTCTGAACATCTGACAATGGGGTTATCATGGAAATCTTTGTCTTTCTTTCTTACCAAAGTACTCTCACAATAGTTTTCATATTACTGAAAACTATAAACCAAATTTTGGAAGGCATTATCTAAAATTCAAAACATTTGCAGTTTCGTGTTGTTTCACATTTGATAAATGTTAAAAAGACCTTTTTTTTTAGTTCTGAGAAAATAAGCTATGAGCAATATAGAGAGTTACCTCTGTCAGCAGACAAATACTGATTTTTAATCCATTTTGAGCTGTTTGGCAGTGTGAACTAAAACATAGTAGTTTGTTAAAGTTGTGTACTAGATCAGTGTGTAAAGGCCAGAATGTTCAGTTGTACTCTGAAAATTGACACAACCTTGTTGACTTCCAAATGAAGTGGACCTCGATTATGGGTAAACTTCTTGTTACCTTACCAAATCAATCTGAAATTTGGAAATTGAGATCTTAGATTTTTGCTTTCACAAAAACTTTGGCTTTTGGGGTTTGGTGTTGGGGGGGGTATTTATTTATTTTTTGTTTACCTTTTTAACATCTCCACTCTACCTTGAGTTGTCTTTGTGGAGTTACATCCAAGGTGCACCACTGCACAAAGTTCAAGACTTTCTGCAGTTAATTATCCTCTTAAATTTATTCTAGTGTGTTCATCAACCATTCTTGGAAGTATTTGATTTTTTTGGTCTCATATAAAAACTGAAAAGGCAAAACTTTCTCACCAAATGAGAAGTAAACCTGAAATTCTGTCAAAGTGGGTATCTTAAGAAGAATATGATTATCGTGTAGTCACTTTTCAGAGTAGAACAACATCATAAGTTCATGTCTGCATGCAGTTTCCATTTGATATTCTGATAATGCCTGTCAAATGCAGCTCTCCCTCCACTTTCCAAACTTGTCCTCCCTGCTTATATCAACAGGTTCAGCTAAGCATAATTATGATTTTATGTGGACGTCAAACTGGGTTGCTCCTGTTTCAGCCACCACAATACTAGAGCACAATACTGGGAAAGGGTGCATGATTTTATAACCCCTTTGTCAGACACCACTGTAATTTGTAGCTAAATAGACCAATTTCCCTCTTGCAAGAAATTTCTGGTATATTACTGTTTTTATCTCTTCTCACCACTGTTGCTTTTCCAACATCCTAAAATGGGAATGTGCTAATTACTTTCTAGTGTCAGTTTTCCTGTATTTGAAGGGATTTGTCAGTTGTCTGTAATTGCTTCTATACCATAATTGGTTGGAGAAGTAAGGTCATGAATTTGAACTACCCTTTCACTCCCAGGGACAAAAAAAACCTGGAAGCAAAAGTATTTTTCTTGTGTTACCAAAAATCTTCTTAAACTGGTAGTGTTTGCTGTTTTGGTACCTTGCAGCATAAGGGTTTGATGTAGGGTAGGATTTTTTAAATCTAGGGTTTTGCAGATAATTCCTGTGCATTGCAAGCCATCTTGTTCTTAGTTTAGATTGAGGTTGGTTTTGCTTTAGGTGTAGTTACTCTTGGTAAGAGTAAAGGCTTCTTGTCAAGGCAGTGTGGGGAACTTTGCATTGCCTTTGCTGTGTACCTGCTCTGTAGGGCTTAGGTAAACCAGGCATAGTAAGCACTTAGATTAATTCATAAAATATGCATACATAGATATGCTTGTTTGGCAATTCTTTTTCCCATATGAAGACCATTTTTTTCTTAGCTGAGGATGAGATGGAGCTTCTTTTTTACAGATGAGCAAATACTTTGTAGAAAGCAAATTTAAAGTGTTCTTATGCTTCTGCATATTTTACTAGAAAACAATAATGCTCATTGACTTAAACAACAGTCACTGTGCAGTAAGTCTGGTTTATGTCTTGGTTAGAAACAATTCAAAGAAATACTTTGGAAAGAAGTACTAACCAACTAATGATAGCAAAGTAAATATGATGTCTAGATTAGTTTAAAAGTATTTTCTCATGTTCTCCTTTCCATGAAGTATGCCATCCGTGTTGAAAAGTTGATCATTTAACATGCTTTGTGTCCTTGAAGCTCACTGAGGCTCTGCTGTAGATGGTCTGTATCCACTTTATACCTCTGTGCCTCTTCTTCACTGTAGAGTAGCCACAGGGACTTAGGTTCAGTTAAATTGCAAAAAAGCTTAATATTATCCATTGTGTCAGAGATATTTGTAAAACAAGGAATGATAGCTAACTGATTATTTGAAGAATGAACTGCACACTATACTGATGCCTGGTAACAGTCTTCTAAAACTCCAGTGTTGCACTGAAACTTCAGTTTAGGTTAGGTACTTCACTCAGTAGGGTATATTCCCCAAATAATTTCTAAGACCTAGGCTGTTACTTTTCTAGGTTGCAATTAGAATCTCTAAAATAAGTGTCCTTAGTTCTCGAAAAGCATGTGGATGCTGTAGGCTATCTAGGAGGATTTGGGTAACTAAGTAGAATTCCTGTTTCAGTATTTCATTTCAAAAGCTTGCATGGGTGAGACCAGGTGTCCTTAGTGTCCATGACAATGCACTGCTGGTTTTGAACTGAGAAAGTAATGAATGCAGTGCTTCAGAAAATAGTTCATTGTAGAGTATGTCTGCATGTAGTCAGTACCTGTGATGGTGTGCATTTATTTGGGGCATTTTACTGTTTTTCTAATCTGCAAAGTTACTACTGAGCTGTAACACTGCTGCTGTAGTAAGAGATGACATGAGAAGAAAATTACCTATTCAGTTACTTTTTTTTAAATAAGTGTCCAGGGTTTTACAAGGTTAAGCATGCTTTGCACTTTTGAAGCATGACAGGTTCTTGCAGGCACAATGGATATGATTTCAGCCTTGCTGTATCATGATCCAGCATAACATGATTGCATGAAGTAGTTTCACAGGCTAGAGACAGGAGTCTCCCAGTTGCATCACAGTCATCTTAAAAAGGGACGGTTCCCAAATGAAAATTAAGAAAGACTCGATAATTCTGAGTATGAAATGTATCTGTGCAGTTCTACTACATATATAAGATATTTATTAAAAGCTACTAAGTTTCCATTTTAAATTCCTGGATAAATTGCCACATTTAATTTGCAGTTGCAATGAAGACTTAGTTACCACGTTAAAAAAGAAAGAAAAGCTGAAGCAATTCCTGAGTCACATGTACAATTCCGCGATTGTGTTTGCTAATTAGAGGCACGCAGTTTGTGAGCATGTAATCAATATTATCCCATTAGTTTCTGGCACAGAATTGTGCCTGTGGTTAGTGCAGCGATAGAGGCGCTACAACGGGAAAGGAGCCTGCAAGACCTCCTTTGGAACAGGCTTTGCTGCCCTCTGGTGGCGTCAGTGTGACAGGGAGGCCAAGATTTCAGTCCTATATGTGAACAATCTAGGTGAGACATACCCTCATTTCCTAGAAGAGGAATGGTTGTAGAGCATCACTCTGAATGCTGCTTCACCTGCAGAATGTTGGGGTTCTTTTTTTCTTTTTGTCTTAGTATCATAGCTCTGTCAGCTCTTACACAGCAATATATTAGCAATTGTCCATGGAAAATACAATTATATGTATTTTTTTTTTAATTTATTTTTGTGGCTGTAAAAAATTAAAGGCTTTACCTTAAAAGGAAACCTAGAGGTTTTTAAAAGCTATTGCAAGGCATAAAGTAGTCCTTTATCCTTCTACTGATTCCTACCACTGAAGTTTGAAAATCAATTGTCAAAGAAACACTAAATATTTCTGTTTGAGGGCACAGTCCTATACAGTGCAGTAAATGTGATGTTTGGTATGTCTTGCAGAGCACTAACAGCTTGGGTTCTGGTATTGTAACTTGACCATTCATACATTACCAGCCCACTGTAATACTGTTGTTGCCTGGCCAGGTGTTTCTATACTTGGAACCAAAAGGCTTGGCTGGGGCACTGTTAGATGATTTTTTCTTTTTTAATGAATTTTGTAATAAAGCACCATTCTAACAGCACATACTGCAACTTTTTTTTTTTTCATTCAGATGTAGGTATTTCTTCAGCTGACTTTGCCTTTGAAGGGGCTTTCAGTTATTGTGTCACTTTCTAGACAGGGAAATACTGAAATACTTCCCTTTTCTAATTTATACTCAATCATTTCAGGAGGTTGTTTTTTTTGTAAGTAGTAAGTGTTGAGTTTTCTAGGTGGAAATTGTCTTACTGTAGTTGGGAAAGATATTTTGTCTGCATGCTTCCTCTGATAATTGCTGCCTGTTGCATAGTGGAGGTGAGAGGCCTACTGGAGGAGTTCAGAGTGACATAAACTGATTAGAGAGAAGTGTATGAGGAGAAATTCATGGGACTGTGAGATGATGGAAGCTGTTGGTAACATTCAAAAGGATGGAAGCTGTTGGTAACAGGAGTTAGGACCTAAGGAGCAGGACCTAAACAAAGGAAGGCAATTCAGTTCTTGAAAAGTAAGGAAAGACCCAGTGTAGTGAGTGATGAATGCTTTCACAGCAAGGAAAGACTCTTATGTTTTTAAAAGGAACTTTAATTTGCTATATCTTCGGTTGTTTTAAAATTGAGTAGAACATTCTTAGTTACCTTGTTGTGAAATTTGACATATTCAGTGCTTACAAGAGGTACCAGATTGAAAGCCTGCAATGCTGAAGTCATCAAGTATCCTGCAGAGCAGGTACAGCATGACAAGAGGTACCATGTGTGCCTCCCCAAAAATGCCCTTTCAGAACACTGTAAGTTGGAAAGGTACCTCAATAGGGACTGAAGGGTAGTTCAGATTTCATGGTCTATTTTGAAACAATTGGCTAACTTCAAGACTACTAACAAAAGCTTGTCAGTATTTCTTGTAAAGCTAAGGCCCACCCAGTTTTAAAGTTTCTGTAAGTCTGAGTGGGTTCTCACTTTCCTCGCTTTGTTATGTTCTTCTAATGACATTTCTTTTCCTGGTGCTCTTCACATTAAAATAAAAATGAGGAAAATGGTTTTATTTACGGGAAGATAAAGCTATCTAACTCCTCCAACTGTAATAAGGTAAATAAAAATAACAAGACAACCCTGTTGTTTTCTTTGGCTCCAAGGTGTATCCGTAGTTCTAGTACACTTGTTGTTTTGCTGTCGCTTATTTTCCTTATGGCTTTTACTGACAGAACTGCTTCCTTGTAGGAGGACTGACAAATGGTAGTGGTCGCTATATTTCTGCAGCACCTGGAGCCGAAGCAAAGTATCGTAGTGCAGCGAGCACCTCCAGTCTTTTTAGCTCCACCAGCCAGCTCTTCCCTCCTTCACGCCTCCGTTACAGTAGGT
Organism: Tricholaema leucomelas; assembly: GCA_013400475.1. NCBI lineage: Eukaryota > Metazoa > Chordata > Aves > Piciformes > Lybiidae > Tricholaema lacrymosa > Tricholaema leucomelas. The sequence continues at coordinate 1,140,146 of WAAF01012797.1, forward strand.
CTGACATTATGCCTTCTGGACGTAGTCGATTGCTGGAAGATTTCAGAAACAATCGTTTCCCTAATCTTCAACTAAGAGACCTTCTTGGACATATTGTTGAATTTTCCCAGGACCAGCATGGTTCTAGGTAATTATTACAGTAAAGTTAATACTTTACTGCTTTGGTACTGTTAGATCGACATCAAATATTTGAGTGAGCTGCTACTCAATATAAAGCATGCTATTAATTGGAGTCTGTGCTCTTACGCTGACCTTTTTCTGCTCTAGGAAATTTCATTACAGAAGTAGTATAAACTCAGCTGCTTGTAGAAGTTCTCAGTGTAGAAATAGCCTAATAACTAGACTTGTAAAGTCTAGGTATCAAAAAAGGTGTTGATAAACAAAACAACCTATCTGGCATCTGGAAAGTAAGACCATTTTTCATTAATACATCATCAGGTACTTAGTGTTATTTTCATCTTTAATCTTTTTGAAAGTTTTTTAGTTTGAATTTACTAAACTATATCCTTTTATATGCATAGTCACTAGTTTCATTTTAAAACGTTTTATAAATGTTGAATACTTGCTTTAGAATTTTGAGGTGTCTCATTGAAACAGTATTTGAAAGGTTTTCCTGTCGTTTATGTAAAGCGTAACTTGCCCTTTTTGCACTTAGATTTATACAGCAAAAGCTGGAACGAGCTACCCCAGCTGAGCGCCAGATGGTGTTTAATGAGATCCTGCAAGCAGCATATCAATTGATGACTGATGTGTTTGGAAACTATGTAATACAGAAGTTCTTTGAGGTAAGCATAACTCTAAGTATATGAACAGAGATGCAAATTAAATGCTGTAAAATCTGATTAAATTTGTTTTTTTTTTTCTCAAGAACATAGGAGGATTCTACAGGACTTTTACCACAGAACACAAGCTTATAACACTGTGCATATATCCTTGCTCTGTATCCCTTGCCTTTTTTCCTTTGTAACACACACAGTTTCTCTTTACACTGGCACATACATTGGTGAATGCATGGGCTGCACACTCAGGTTTTGCAGATCTTTTCATGCAATTTGCAGAGATTTTCATCATGTGATAGTGACAGGACAAGAGATAGTGATTCCAAACTGAAACAACCTAGATTTAAACTAGATATTAGGAAGAAATCCTTCACCACAAGGGTAGTGAGGCACTGGAACAGATTGCCCAGAGAAGTTGTAGTGACTCCAACACTGTAAGCCTTTAGGTTGCTAAAGCTGTGGGGTTTCACAGTTCTCTCCGATGCTGCATGATTACTGGTTCCACCCAGCTGACTGTCCAGGTGATCATTTCTGTGTGGTTTCTTGTACTGTGCCATCTCAGGAATGTGTCTGGGCATTTGCAAACATGGTTACGCTGGCTTCTACTCTGCTCAACAAAGACGAACACAGAAAGTTGTAGTGGCGCCGTCGAAATAACATGGGTGGGCTTGGGCTACTGCTGAAAAACGTGTGGAATTATACTCTTAACACAGCCAGTGTGCAAAACCATTTTGATTTTACTCTGCAAAGCCCAAGTATTTCTGTATTTCACAAAGTGCTTGTAATAAGAACAGTTCTTTAAGCCACATGAAGTTAAGAAGCCACTTCAGCAGTTGCAAATTCCTCCCCCAGCCCCTCCTGTTACCAGTTTGTTTATTGTATGCAAGATGTAATACATACTGACCTGTACAAATTTGAGATATGAGAAAAAAATCTGGTTTGAATTAATTGTAGTAATTTCTAATTACTTCATGTTACATAATTTGTCTAAATAAGTAGGATACTGCACTTACATTCTCACAGTCAGTCAAATATAAAATACTTTGATCTTTTCAGTTGTCTTTCAAGGTCACATATTTAGAATACCAAAAATACAAATGGAGAAACTATTCAAGGCACACAGTGAACACCATGGAAGTACTTACTCTGGCATGGAAATTTTATGCTGTAGTGTGTCTAACAGCATATTTATTTTCTTCTAGTTTGGAAGCCTGGATCAAAAGTTAGCCCTAGCAACGCGCATTCGTGGTCATGTTCTGCCGTTAGCCCTACAGATGTATGGTTGTCGTGTTATTCAGAAAGCACTTGAGTCAATCTCACCTGACCAGCAGGTAATTGTAAGTTAGAACAACACCTTTTTTTAATTTCTTTTTATTACATCCATCTTTTTACTTGCTCAATATTTTGATTGTACCTTCCACCATTAAATGCTCTGAGGACTACAAGATTCAATTAAATTGGTGAGGTACACAAGTAAACCACTAGTGAATGTGAAGACTGGACAGGATGAAATGGAATATTGCTTTGAGGAGGATTAAAACCAATTGTAGTGAAGACAAGGATAATCTATTTTTTGTTCCAGAATGAAATGGTGAAAGAATTGGATGGTCATGTTCTGAAATGTGTGAAAGATCAAAACGGAAACCATGTTGTACAAAAATGTATTGAGTGTGTTCAACCCCAGTCACTCCAGTTCATCATCGACGCGTTCAAAGGACAGGTAGCATCAATAGTTCATTTCCTTGTCTTTGAGATTGCTTTGATCTGCAGAGCTTGTCATTTGCATAGACAGGATAGTTTTTGACACATTACAGTCAGTCTGCTTTAAGTAGAAAAAAGGAGGGATGATAACATAGAAAAGCTGTTGAAAAGACAGTTAACATGCTGTAGAAAGATTAGTCGGTTGTAGATGGAGCTCTAGAAAGACTTGTTTGGATGTATTATAAATGCTAGTAGAGGTGTTTGACTTGAGACCAGGCTTTCTGTTTGAGTTTTGTGATGGTTTGGGTTTTTTTTTCAGATTTCCTTTATACTTTTGCCATTGTTGATGCAGTAATATGTCTCTAGCACATATTTTTTCATTAACATTGCCACTTTGTTTTGTTGATTATGTTGCAAATAATTTTTTCAGTGTTTCCCAATTTATGTCCATCATTAAGGAAATACTTTGAAGAAATACACTAATCTGTTCCTTACATATAGACTAGTGTTAAGTGAAGGAGAGAAGTATTTGTTCATTTAAGGTTGGGGGTTTTGTTTCCAAATAAGTTGTTAATCTAGGATTGATGTTGTGCCGCAGGCTTGAGAATATGCTGCAGCTAAATAAGATTTTAATACCCTGAGACAAATGGATACTTTTATAGTCTTGAGAAGAATTGTAAAAATCTTAGTAACTTGGCTGTGTTACTCAATATTACTTTAATGACTGGCCAAATGTATTTCTTAACAAAATCTACAATATCTTTCTCTCCCATTTTACACAACAGGAATACCTGAATTATTATTGTACACAGTAGTAAATGGCATACCAAGGTTTCTGAGGTCAAGTCTTTTTACATCAAAAAGTGTGTTTGGGTAGATGAGATAAAGTTTCTAAACTGTAAAAAGAGCCCCTTGGCTAAAACTTGACTGTATTTATTGGTCATCCATGCTCACTTCCAAGTGATTGTACATAAAACATATTAACTAATCTGAAATGGCAAATGAAAAACGCCACACTTCAGTCGTGTCATGTAACAGTATGCATATTCTCCACCTGGTTTGGGTAAGTGTCTAATTGGATGTGGTTCTGTGGTCAGTTCTGGTCAATACTGATTGTTAAATCTTCTGAACTGGTCTCCAAAACATAAACCTGGCTTTTGGAGAAGCAAGCAGAAGAAGTAAGCAACATTTTTCATAACTACTTGCAAACTTTGTATCTGTAATAGGGAGCCTGTTGTATGTGCCAGCGTGTGAAATTAGTGAAAATCAGCCACAGTAGTTGAAGTCGCTTTTGAAAATATCAATGCTTGAAAATTCAAGTGCAAAGTTTAAAGGCTGAAGGGTGAACAGTGCTTCACAAAGGGTCATATGGAAAAGTAGGCTAAAAATACTGTGATGAAAACTTGTGTTCTTAGTTGTATAATAACTGGAGTCCTTGACACACAAACTCTGCATTTTCATCTTTTCCTGACAACTTCTGGAGAAAGAACTCTGATACTGTCAGGCAAAATGTTTTATAAAAGTAGTTGATGCATTCTGTTCCATTTTGAATATGATACTATTACTGTGTCTATAAACTTCAGTTGGTTTAACTTCAGTTTGCAATCTTCCTTTAAGGTATTTGTACTTTCAACTCATCCATATGGTTGTAGAGTGATTCAGCGTATTCTGGAACATTGCACAGCTGAGCAGACTTTGCCAATCTTAGAAGAACTGCATCAGCACACAGAGCAGCTAGTGCAGGTGAGTGTGTATTCCCCTTGTTTTAAACACATTTTCAATGGGTAGGTTCAGCCTGAGTATGAGGAGGAAGTTCTTTACCATGAGAGTGGTGAGAGGGAGGTGGTTGAGGCCCCGTCCCTGGAGGTGTTTAAGGCCAGGATGGATAAGGCTCTGGCCAGCCTGCTCTAGGATAGGGTGTCCCTGCGCATGGCAGAGGGGTTGGAACTAGATGATCCTTGTGTGGTCCCTTCCAACCCTGACTGATTCTATGATTCAGTCTTATTTTTGGTTGTCATAATTGGTTCCTGTTTCTTACTTTAAGAAATAGTTTAAATGCACTTGCCTCTTTTTAGTTTTGTAGATGTGGATTTTTCGTTTGTTTTCTTTTTACTTTCATAGTTTTAATGAAAATGAATTTGGAAGTTGGAAGGCAAAGAAGATACAAAAAGCCTGTTTCTTAGACTTCTGACTGTAGCTTGACTGTAGTTGTAAATGCACAGATTTCTTTTTATTTATTACAAAGATTGCCTTTTTGCAGTTGATTCACTCAAATGTCCTTTGGATGACTTCTAATAATGTCTAAACACAAATACATAGTTGAAAATAGAAATGTTGCGTATTCTTACACAAAAAGGGAATCTTCTAGAAAAGAAGGCAAAAAGACCTTATGCAACATAATTTTCCTGTCTTGGTCTCAGAGGAGCAGAAGGAGTGCTACAAATGGCTTTGAAATTTAATCAGTTTAAAATGTTGGAAAGGACTTAGTGTTCATTAGGAATTTCCATGCACTAAAAGGCAAGAACTGGCTTTTACTGCATAGTCGCAGTCTAGTTTTTCTCAGTGATTTCTCATATATCCGAGTCTAATTAAAACATAACTGTCTTGTAGAACCAAAGTTTAGAGAGATATTACAGCTGCTAAAGAACAATAATCTTAAATTTTGAGCACTTCTTTAAGAGGATAAAAGGTACTCTAGCAAGATGCTGGACTTGCAGATTATTTACATTTTGCATGTACTGAGTACTGTGTCCAGTTTTGGGCCCCTCAATTCAAGAGAGATGTTGAGGTGCTGGAACGTGTCCAGAGAAGGGTGACAAAGCTGGTGAGAGGCCTGGAACACAAACCCTATGAGGAGAGGCTGAGGGAGCTGGGGTTGTTTAGCCTGGAGAAGAATGAGGGCTAACCTCATTGCTGTCTACAACTACCTGAAGGGAGGTTGTAGCCAGGTGGGGGTTGGTCTCTTCTCCCAGATAGTAAGCAATAGAACAAGGGGACACAGTCTCAAGTTGCGCTGGGGGAAGTATAGGCTGGATGTTAGGAGGAAGTTCTTCCCAGAGAGAGTGATTGGCATTGGAATGGGCTGCCCAGGGAGGTGATGGAGTCACCATCCCTGGAGGTGTTCAAGAAAAGCCTGGATGAGGCATTTAGTGCCACGGTCTAGATGACTGGATAGGGCTGGGTGCTAGGTTGGACTGGATGATCTTGGAGGTCTCTTCCAGCGTGGTTGATTCTGTGATTCTATGAAATTTTGTGGTCCCTGAAGTAATTTTTTATGCAGTATTTCTTGCCTCGCTTTGTTTCTATAATGTTGACATTATTGTATGTTTCCTTACGTGCACCAATAGTAATTTGAAAGTGTACACAAATATACCAAAATCTGTATGGATTACCTGACATGAACACAAAATAAATTTGAAGTCATCTTATTTTCAGGATCAGTATGGAAATTATGTTATTCAACATGTACTGGAGCATGGTCGTCCTGAAGACAAGAGTAAAATAGTTTCAGAAATACGAGGAAAAGTTCTAGCTCTGAGTCAGCACAAATTTGCAAGGTACTGCACAGCCTTCATTTATTTTAAAGTTGGCTTTATTGTGTTACAAAAAAGGATGTGATAGGGTTTCTTCTGCTGTGTAACTTGCCTCCTGAAATCTCTTATTTCTTATTTATATTTATCTCTTATTATGGAGGTGAACAGTAGTAGTATTTTTACACTATATTGGGGAAGGGAAAGGGGAAATGCAGTTCTGTAGCAAAAGAAAGAAAATTCCACACATTTCCTGGGTGGTTTTTGTTCATCATGTACAGGGGTAGGGAATGGGCTCTGAGTTTCTATGTGAGGATCCCCAGAGCCAGGTGAAAAGCTGTCTTAGAACTTGCTTGATACACTGTTGACAAGCCAAGAATCCTGACTGTCTTATCTATCCAGACAAGCAATTGACAAATATTAAAAGGCTTAGCTTTAGAAGTAGTGGTTCAGCCTGACAAAGTTTTTATGCATTAAGAAGTCTCAAAGACTATTGTAGGAGTCCATAACTACTCTAAAATTAGAACCTTAAACTTATCCTTTGGTGCTTTTTGCTGAAATACAGATTGTGTGCCTTCTGCTAAGAAAAACACACCTCAGAATTCTTCTTGGATGACTTAGTGAGACTAACCTTGTCATTAAGTACAGTTGCACTCTGATATCATAGGAGGCATTTATTTTGAAAATTGATTGTATGCATTCTAGCAAGTTTGAGGGTTTGATCTTTCATTGCCTAAATAGAACTGTTTGTAATTCTCTCAATGGAACTTGCATGATTTCTAAAGGACAAGTTTAGGACAAGAATCACTTTGCAGTCTTACAGTCATTGATTGCCTTTTCAGCCTCTGAGATACCTGGAAGGTCTTTCTGAAAAGCACTTTTATTCAAAATGCAAGAAGCCTCAGATCTCGCTTTCTCAGTTGTGTCTTGAAAGGACCCACAATCAAAATAGATGTGCTAGAATACATCTGCCACCTGAGGTCCAGGGTGTTCCCTGTAGGCCCAGCTGAAAATGTCTCCTGCAAGAGAAAAAGTATTAGAAAGTAAAATCCTCTAATTCCCTCAATCATTACAGAATAAAGATGTGGAAATCAGGATTTAATGTGTTTGCAGTGTGCTCCTTAGTGGTGTTAAGACACAAACTGTTCAGAGGAATTTTAAATTTCCACTTAATAGAATGCTACATCTTAAGTCACAGGATGCATTTGGTTTGTTTTGCAGCAACGTGGTAGAAAAATGTGTAACTCATGCTTCTCGTGCTGAAAGAGCTTTACTTATTGATGAGGTCTGTTGCCAGAATGATGGTCCTCACAGTGCCTTATACACCATGATGAAGGACCAGTATGCCAACTATGTTGTTCAGAAGATGATTGATATGGCTGAACCTGCTCAGAGGAAGATAATTATGCACAAGGTATACTTCTGTCTTGTTTTGTTGGTTCAGAATATTCTCTGTAGTAATTTTTCTGCTAGGATGATGTGGTGGTTTGGGTGTTCCCTGCCCCCCCCCCCCACTTTGGACAATCACCCAGACTAGCTTCAGCCGGCTCTGGAAAGTGAATGAAGCTTATATTTACAGCTTAGCAGAATATACAAGCAGATATTTACAGTATATACAGTTATAGACAGAAATATACAAGGTAAAAGGTAATACAGAAACACAACACCCCTCCCAGAAACCTGGGTCCCCAGGAGGGGCTCCCAACCGCCATTCCACCTTCTCTCACTCCTCTGCCTTACCTCAGACGTTGCCTTGTGCCCTAGGGAAGAATGGAGGGTCGGCCAAGGGGGTTAGGAAGCAGGTGGATTAATCAGAAAGAGGGAAGGTGAGGTTAGAGAGAAATGCAGCCCACAGCCCGGACAAAGAGCGACTCTCTTATCTATGTTTGTATTCTTGTTCTTATACATCTCAGCAAGCCTATGAGTGAAGTAGACATCACCACTGTTTCACAGCCTGTGATCAAATCCTTCTCACCAAAACATTCTGGCTAGCTTCAAGCTACCACAGATGTCTTTCCTTCTAGAGTAAAACTTGCCACTTCTATAGCCTAGGACGTGACATACAAACATCAAATTCAGGAACTCATGTAAAGCAGAATATATTCAGATTCAGAAGTTGAATTTCATACTTACAATAGGAAAATGTAGTATCTGCCATCTTTATAACTGAAGAAATGTGGGTTTCTCCTTTTATTTGCTGCTTTCTGGCGTTAAATCCATTCTATTTTTTCTTACAGATTCGACCTCACATCACAACTCTGCGTAAATATACCTATGGCAAACACATTCTGGCCAAGCTAGAAAAGTATTACCTGAAGAACAGTGCTGATCTGGGGCCAATTGGTGGACCACCCAATGGGATGCTGTAAAAGAAACGGGAGACAAAAATTGCATTGTGAATGATCAAAACGTACAACTTAACTCTAAATGTTCTGATTTTTTTAAATCTATTTATTGACTTTGTTCATCCATTTGTAAAATTTTTATTCTTGTGTATATTTTTGGGGAGTGAATTGTTTAAAAAAAAAAAAGCAGAAAAAAAATATCTCCAGCCCTGATCCGGAGACCTATCAGATTGGATGGCTGGCAAAGCACAGAACGCCTGTATATGATGTAATTGTATCAAAATAGCTGTCACATATTTTGTAAATTTTTACCTTGTAAAGTCACTGAAATAGTTTTTAAGGGGAAAAAGTACAGTATTCTTTTAATACACTGGCTCGCAATCTGGTAGGTCTGCCCAGCATCATAGCACAACAGGTTTATAGAGTTGTATATAGAATTAATCTTTATTTTTTTTCCCTTTTGTGTGAAGTCTTTTATACCAGATTACAATTGATCAGCTGCATAAACATTATTTAACACGTTGAAAAGTTAAGTTGTGTTTTGGTGGTTCACAACACGCTATCCAAACAACAGATGGCACGGCAGGTCGAAGCAGGGAGCGACGCAAGGGTGGAAACGTCCAAAGCCGCCTCGCGTTCGTCCCTTGCTGTGGAGACAGGTTTTTTAAACGGTGCCCTAAGGTTTTCTCTAGCAATGTAGTACAAAAAAAAAAAAAATGCTGTATATACTTATATATTTAATTGTTGTACGAGGAAGAGGGAGTAAAATGATGGTGGTTACCTCCATTCAGTAAAGTACGTTGGTGGAAAAGGAGTGAAACCTGTATTGATTTTACAGTCGGTTTTACAACGCAGGAAGAGTAGAGATTTGTATTTTTTTATTTTGCATAGAGAGTCGTAAGGATTTGGAAGTGTTGAGCCTTTATTTTGCTTTCTCACTGTAGATGCAAAAAAAAAAAGCTATTGATGAAGAGGAAAGGGGCCACTGAAAAGTAAACTTGATAGCTCAACATTTAAGCATGATTGACTAAATATTCAGACAGCTTTTTTTGCTTCCTATAAATATATGCATTGTATACGTGTAGTTAATAGGTGTAAGTTTACAGTTTGAAAACAAATCTCTTGTTTCGATGTTTATTACAAGCCTTGCTAATTTAGTAGTGATGCTTACCTTGGTTGTACAGATGTACATTTGTAAACCTTCATGCTGTAAATGTAATTTGTTTTACCCCTTTTTGGGACAAAAATTTGCATTTTAGTGTATATTCATATCCCCAGTTCCCTTTTCTCCCCCTGGCATATAGTGTTGTATAATGTAAATTTATTTCAGCAAAACAAGAGTGATTTTTTTAAATTCTATCTTTATATGGTTTCAGAAATATGAACCGGCTTTCTTTTTATCTATTGTGAGAAATGTTATGTTTTGTTTATAACATAGCTGTTGATTCTGTTAATATGGACACTTTGGGAAATCAGTCTGTTCAAATTTTAAGTCAGGATAATAATGAGCATAGTAAGAAGTGGACTGAAATATTTGGTTATCACAGAAAACCAATGCTTCTTCCATCTTAATAAATGTGGCATGATTTCTTTTGTACAGAAGAGTACTGTATTTTTGAATAGCCTTCTCCCAGCGTAAAGCAAATATGTATGATACTGTCAATTTTTTTCTCTGGACATAATAAGACATTGTAACAGTAACATAAAGATGATGTACATTTACAAGCGGCCTTATGTACATTTCCCGATGATCTTTTTAAGGCAGAATTGTGACCATATGTGTATAATTAAAATCCTTTTTAATCCTTTGCCTATGGAAATATTTTGGAAAACGCTTCCTTTGTATATTCAGTTTCTGAAAGATAAAGAAAGTGCTTTGTATGTTGTTGAAGCAACTATTTTGTGTAGAGCGTTCATTTAGATGGCTTAAACCTGACGTTCTGATCAACAAGGTGGTTTGAAAACAGCATCTTGAATGTTGATCAAATGGAAGGCTGTTATGGTAGGGCTCTGAGCACGAGGAAGGAAAACAGTAGGGGTGTACACTTGTGTAGGGAATTCTGTCTGTTGCTCTTTATACCAGGTATACATAAATCATGTTAAAGCATACATCTGAGTGCTGCTTGATTTTCCTGGCAGCGTTAACTCATCAGCAGGCAAATGGGAAAGTTTGTTCTGGCCTACTTACAGTCTCATTTAGTGCCTGCACTAAGTGGTGTAGTAGACCTAATTATTTTTAGTAAGCACAATTCTAATTGACAAATAGTTTTTGTATGGCGGTTCACAAAATTCCTTTTGGGGGTAGAAGTCCTGTCTTTCCCATAGTCACACAAAGGAGGACTTTTGTCCCACTTCCTGGGGTGCATGAATTCTCCTCAGTGACTATCTTTGCCCTGTGTACAGATGCCCTGTGTTGTAACCACAGCGGCAACATTCCCTTTGATGTGTAAGACAGTAAGTGAGGCTTTTGGAGATGTCCAGACAGAAGCTGGTAATGTCCCAGTATTTTGTCCCTGTAGCACTCATGCCATGGTTGAATTTCAACAGTCCTGTAACTGTCATCCTTAGTGCTTTCAGTATCTTGAACATGATCTTCCACTTGCTCTCCTGAAATAATTTTGCACATACTCTATCCAGGAAAATGAAAGTCACTGGGTTTCCTTTCAACTATTTCAGGCTTTGGGTAGAACCACTAGACTTTTTGCTCAAGTATTGCTTTTTGATATAGATTGTTTATGGACCAGTTTGATTAGGTTTGACTCCAGGTGGCTCATATTGAATAATGTAATGTTCACATGTATATACTGTAAAAATCAAAATGAAAATGTGTGAATAACACTGTGTGAAATACATCTGGTCTTGTGTTCTTTCCTGTAGGAAACCAGCCATTCCTTTACATTCTCAGTTACATGACTTGTCTGCTCCCTGTGGAGCTCAGCTCTGAAAATGTAACTCATTTCTAAAGATCTGATGGGCATCAGTCCATTATTGAAGAACCCTGTATTTGGATCCTGACGTTTCCAGAGGCTGATTCTCACCACCTAAACCTTCCTCTTGTCTTACAAAAAAAAAGTCTTTACCAGTGCATAGTTAAGGCCTACAGACTGATGACAATTTCATTGTACAGCACTGGAACCAGGATGAACCCTTGAGCATTTGAGAGGGCTGAAATGTCAGCAGCATCCTTGGATCTGCACTCATTTCTGTAACTGTCTGGGATTTGGGGGATTTTTCTTTTCAAAGAACCGTTTTTAGCTGAAGGTGTGAAGCAAAGCAGTCAGTCTGTCTGTGGGGGAAGTGAGTGCTCTGGGGTGTTAAAATAAGGGGCCACTTAGAGTTATGGACAGAACAATCCTAACACTGTTGCCTCCATTGCTGCCTGCTAGATCCACTGATATATTTTCATCAGAGTGGGGAAGACTGAGGTTTCCAGAACCATTATGACTAGATGCTTTAGAGTGCTGGTGGGGATCCAGAAACCAGCCTAGTCACCTTTCCTCCTCTAAGGAAGAAGCATCTGAGGTGATGTTTGTGACTCACTGGGTAGTGGCATGGTAATTAGGTTGATCTGTCATTTGGTTTTGCTCCATGAGAATATTTACTCATATGCTGAACACTAATCAGTGGGGTGACAACAACTCTCACGGTGCTCTTGAGGGAAGTAAAGCTGGGAGAATAATTTCAGAAGCATTTTAAGATCCTAGTGACTAGTTGTGAAAATTGCAGATTGTGCACAAGTCTTGCATCTGGGGAGAAAACACAGTGCTGACACTGCAGAATGCTGAATGCTTATGCTTGGGTCAGCTGCCATGCTCTGGTGCTGAATTTTGTACAGAGTGGTAGCTGGTGATCCTGTATCCCAAGAGTGGCAGATGGTGGTGAAGCTTTGTTCTGTGTTGCTCCTTAAGGAAGGAAAGAGAAGAAACCACGTACCTCAGCTGTGCCAGTCTACAGTTCGCAACAGGGTGGCAGGAGTATCTATCAGTTTGTTAAAACCACATGCACTGTGGTAGCACTTGATGTGATCCCAAGATCTCTAGTCTACAGGCAACACTAATGATTTGGTGAGTGTATGCTACAGGCAATGCTCCATCTGAAGAGCTTCAGTTTGAAGTACTTCCCGTGGTTGTAAATGTCAGAAACGCTCACAGGCACTGTCTGTGCCCCAAGACTGTTAATTCAAATGCCTCTTGGCTTGGGGATGAGGAAACTTGGTTCCTGTCAGGGCTCTGCTTTGTTCCTCAAGGGCTTCAGTGCAGAACTGGGATAGAAAAGTTTGGAAGAACTTAGCAAAATCCTGCCACCCAGGAAGAAGCAATTTCAATGATGCTGCAGGATAAGCCTAGGGTATCAGCACTCCTGTGTGGCAGAGCAGCCTAGACCTCCCTCACTCCACCAAAAGAAGGGGTTAGAAAGCAGTGGTGTTGTCATGAAAAGACCAGGTCACTACCTCCCACGTGGAAAGGATGGATGGCCATCGAGTGTCGATGGCACTGCAGAGTCAGTAGAGAACATGGGGTTTTCCTTGCTGGGGCACTGCCCACATTACAGAGAAGAGGCAACTTATTTATCCAGGAAACTGAATCAACCCCACTGTGTGATGTATTAAGTTTCAGAACATGGAGGCTATCAGGAAGCTACCACCCTGCAGCAGGGCCAGAGAGGCAGCAGGGAAGACCAAGCTTAACCAAAGTGCCTATATTCCTCAGTGAGGTGGTACAGGAGTGTTTCCTCCATCAGCCCTTCAGACAGAGCCTGCCCCTTTTGTGTACTGGCTCTGATGTTTGAATTAGTTTCCTTTATCAGCCTCAGGGTTTTGAACCCACTTCTCTCACTTCACAGGAGTATGTCTTAACCACCAGTTGCTGGGCGGGTTCACTTTCTACTCCTGAATTTGGGCTGGGCTTTTAGTACAGCTTGAACCATTCCTTGCATCACTAACAGCACAAGATGGAGCATGACTCCTAAAGCATGCTGGTGGGAGTGGATAGTTCTGCTCTCGAGATCCTCATCTCCACCTCAATTCTCCCAGATTAATGCAAAATATAACTTGGGAGCAACATTCCCCCATCATTAAAAAAATGGGAAATGCTCCAGAGGCTTTTTATACAGCAGCTGCAAGGTAGGATAACCTATTCTAAAGCTTCACATCATTGCATTAGAATGCACATAAAGATAAAGTGGTCACCATTTCACCAGCATTAGTACTCTGGGCACAAGAGGCCTTCTGCCCCTTCCTCCTTTTCTTGCACAGCATGCCCCCAAGTCCAAAAGCATATATTGGCAAACTAGAGTCAGGGGCAGATGACACACTAGACACTACTAGACAGGGACAAACCCTATGCCAAGCTGAGCTGAGCAGCCCTAGCGAACTTAGTTCAAGCTTAAGACCTGCCTGAAGGGCTCAGATTTCCTGGCAGCCACACAGCACCACAACCCTTACCAAGTTCAGCTGTGGATCTTCTCCCAGCCAAGCCTAAGAGGGGCAGGAAAGGACACAAACCTTCCCCAACACAACAGTGCTCAAGTGATGGAGGCTGCTGAGGGAATGCAGGCTGCTCATCACAAGGCAAGTTCACACACTATGGTTTCAGATGCTGGCTACAGAGAGTATCCATAGCAGTGCAGAGCTGCCATGGTACACAACCAGTGCTGAGGTGTGTCACCAGTAGGGACTGGTAAGGAATCAGCCAAGCCTGCTGAGGTCTTTCTCCTCACAGGCCAAGTTTGCTGCGCCCTTTCAGGCTGCAAGCCCTCAGTCTGCTCCTGTCAGAGGGCTTTTCACAGTGTTGGGGAACCATACCTGTTTCAAAGGTCACATAAAATAGGTCCCAAAAGTACATACAGATTGCCAAAGATACACAACTGAGAGACAATGGAAACTGCAAGAAGGGGCAGTGTTATGGCAAGGGCAACACACAGGAAAGTGGTAGTAGAAAGCACCAACCAGCCTGACCCACAAGGAAGATGGTGCTCAGAGCACTGGAACAGGCTGCCCAGAGAGGCTGTGGAGTCTCCTTCTCTAGAGACCTTCAAAACCAGCCTGGATGTGTTCCTGTGTGACCTTGCCCTAAGCGATCCTGCTTTGCAAAAGGATTGGACTCAATGATCTCTGGAAGTGCCTTTTAACCCCTACCATTCTGTGACTCCAAGATTCTATGACTGAAAGGACATTTACAGCTATATTCTCTTCTCCCATGAGTACCAGTGCAGGCATCCTATTCCTTGTCTGCCTCAGGAGGACCAAAATTTAGAAGATCCCTAGTGGGAATGAAGACTTCTCTTTACTCCAGCATATAATCTTTGTCTCCCTTTCTCTGAGAAAGATGAAATACAGCATCAGGAAGTATTTGCAATTCACCCCGCATTAGGCTCAATATGGGAGAAGAGGTGTCAGGGGACCATCTGCTTGGACAAGCTAGGATCCTGGAGAAGGACTCAGCCTAGTTACTTCTCTGTCTGGCTCAAGATTCGTGGGTCTGACTCAGTGCTGTTTTCTGCTCCACACCTTTGTATATAAACTGGCTTCCAGAGGTTGGTACAACAACCAGAACAATCACCTGTTAAACAGGGATTACAGAGGGCTGAAGCGGGCTGAATTGCTGAGGACAAGCTCAATGCAAGACAGTCAATTCTAACCCCCCACATGGAGGAACAGGGATGAATGGAGCAAGATTCACCCATCAGAGCTCTGGGCAATACACTGATCTCATTCAAGTGGAGCATTTGGCTTTTCAAAAGCCTTTTTGTTTTAAAACTGACTATTGAATTACTCCAGAATTCACATGATTTCTCCTATTTCCTTGAAATGTCATGTGTCTCATGGGAACCAAGGGTTTGATTATTCATCCAGGTTTGGGAGTCATAAGAGTTTGTACCCTACTGGGAAAGGGTCTCTATCCAGCAAGTCCCTCCACATGTGAAGAACCAAAACCCCAGAGATTCGATCGGGCATTAAAGGTCACTCTCTCTGCACTTCTGTGAAGGGCTTCACAGCTCTTGCTATCCACTTGAAGGAGGGATACTCCCATGAGGGTCATGCATCTATAGTCCATCAGCAAGGCTATGGGGAAGACATCATCCCAGTTTAAAGACACTTCTGTTTAGTGTAGACACTTCCACGCAGACACATGCACTGGGAAGAGACCCTGTTGCCTACTTAGGTATCTGTTGCTGTTGGAGAGACCCATGAGCATCCAAGACACTTGGACAGGGCAGGTGAACATTCTCTAGGTGCTTACCTCAGCCTGGCCTCTACCTTCTACTCCAGAAGGGCATCAAAGATGTCATTGGGCATCATATAGACAGAGTCTTTTAACCCAGAAGGTACCAGAATCCTGTAAGCAACTTCTCATAAATCAGTGGTTAAAAGAGAAAGGGAACAGAAGGCAGAAATAGGCCCAAAGGGTTTGTTGCAGGTGGGAACGAGAAGGGCTTTGTATTGCAGAATAGATGCAAGATGGAATGAGAGATGGAGAAACAACACATAGAGACACACACACATGCTCAAAGCTACTGTAACCACCAAGCAATAAACAACCATAATGACTCTTTGAACTATAAATTCTGGAGAAGGGGAGTGGGAAAGGGAGAAGAGGCACCTTGGGAACCCAATGCTATCTTTAAAAACATGATAGCAGCAGTGGAAAGACACCATTATGCACAGCAAACTTTCATTCCAGGCCTCTCATTAAGGTATAGCTAATTTCACAATCACCTAAAAAAAATTATAAAAGGAAACTTCAAAAAGGAAACAAAAAAGTGGAACAATTAAGCAATTAAAATGTGTTCACCATCGTAGAGTTAGTGCTGCTCAGAGTGGGGCAGGCAGATTGCACATGTCATACGGAGCTTAAATACAAGGTAAAACCCTAGTTCTCTTTCTCCCCCGTAGTCATGGAGGTCACAAACCCACTCCACAGCCCAACCTGACTTACAGACCTGGCTACCCTCCTTTCTTCCAGTTCCTCACCCATGTGTGTCCCTTCCTGTGAGCCCTGGTCTCTTCCCTCTGGCCACGCACCTTGTCTCCTACCTGGGCAGATATTCCCATGGTGGTGGTTAACCAGTGTAACCTGTGCTGATGGGCAGACAGCTCAAGCGCAGCTGGCTATCTGCTCCAGCCTTGCACCAGCTCCATCCCTGTGGCACAGAAGCACAAACCTACCTGAAGTAGGGGTTACACCAACCCCACTCCCAATGGGGAAACAACGGGAGCTGGGCAAAGGCATTCTCCTAATGAATGCGTGAGAAGGTCCAGAATGAAGGATGGGGCAGGATGGGTGGAGAGTCAATGGGTGAATCAACACTATGACGACAAGGGCTGAGAGACACTTGTTCTGCCTCAGGAATGTGGCAGTGGAGTGACACAGCCCTGAGACAGACAATATCTACGGAAATGGGTAAGTAGCCTCAAAATGCTAAATGAAGGATGATAATTACAGCAAGATGCATCCTTTTGGTTAATCAGGAAGAAAGCCTGTATGTTATATCATATCAAATTCACACCATAGTCATGGTTGATAGCAAGAGCAAATGGTAAAACCCGAAGTTAACCCAAGGGCATCACTTCTCAGACGTGCAGTGAATCTGGCCTCCAGATCACATCAGCTTGATGAAAAAAACCAAACAAACCCCAAACCAAACACCAGTATTTTTCACAGTGCTGCAAATGCCTGTTCTAACCATCAGTTACTGAAACTTAACTAAAACTCTGATGCAGCGTAACCCTGCTCTCATGACTGATCTGCCACAGCATCTGCTTCTCCCCAGACCACAGCTTTTTTGCATATGTAGGCGTATGAAACCTGCTTTGGCACAATTCCTGGAGCTATACGTGATTACTCAAATTCTC
The DNA here is from genome assembly GCA_013400475.1 of Tricholaema leucomelas. Lineage (NCBI taxonomy): Eukaryota > Metazoa > Chordata > Aves > Piciformes > Lybiidae > Tricholaema lacrymosa > Tricholaema leucomelas. Next base: position 1,157,355 of record WAAF01012797.1, read on the forward strand.
CATCTAGCAGAAACACCTAACCCGAGTCATTAGGCTGCTTGAAAGTGACATTGTTGTAGCACAGACTTAACATATGGATTTAATGCCCATACGAGTTCAAACTCTTCAGTTTTCTCCTTCATTTGGAACTTTTTAACCATCAGTACAGCACTGGTTCATGCAAAAACTGATAGCTAACTTCAAGACCATATTGTTTGTACGGTCAGGGAGAAACAGGCTCTGCATCCCACAAGCAGAGCTTTTATTCAAGTTTTATGTGAGTTATTTGAGCACCCAGGAGCCTCTATCACAAACTAGGAGAGTAAAGCACTACACAAAGAAAATACTGGAGTCCTTTGATAAGAGATTATATCTCATTTAACCAGGAGTCCTCACCTCTCTGAGGCAAATAATGGGTTTGTGGCACTGCCAGAGCCAGCTATGGGATTAAAGCTATACATATTTTTATTCTCACAGCAGACACCAACACACTAAAAAGGCACTCAGCCTCTGTTTTGCAGGACAGCAGGCAGCTACAAATGATCCAACATCTCATCCACAGTCATCCACAGAGGGTTTGCAGCTCAAGCATTCAACCTGCAAGTCTGGAACGCACTGAAGAAAGCTCCTGTCCCTTGTAGGATCACACGACTGATGGAGCCCCCCTCAGAAAAGCCAGGCTGGCTACCAGACAGAAATTCAGCATGTATCAAGCAGAGCTTGCTGTGGAAATAGGGAGGCTCTGTCATCCCTGTGCTTCTCCACTTTCCTCCAATGCTCCCAGCAGCAGCACCCTGTCTGTGTGTTCCTGGGAATTGTGATACCCTTCTCTCCACACTCATTTTCATTCCAGGGCAAACCCCATTCTGTGCTCTAATTATTTAGGGTCACAGAGGTTGAGGGATCCCACACTGCAAACCAGTGTTAGTCACTGCAAGTGAGCTGCTCTGAGTTAACCACATGTGTAAGTGAATCACAGAAATGCAGAAGAGTCTCTCCCTGGGCAAGGCAAAAAAACCTTAAACCAACAAAAGTGGTTACTCAGATGAGTGCTTTGAGAAATACCTGCCTAGTCCATAAGTCCTGAGACCAGGGGTTAGAATTGTTGAGCAGTGAAAGCACCAGCACGAAACCTCATTAAGAGAGAGTGAGTCTGTTTTTCTCTCATGGACAACAGTCATATAACCACAGAGGCTAATGGGAAACCCCTCTGTAGATTCTGATGCACCATCCCCTGAAATCCTGTTCTGAGGCTCTCTGTAATGAGTGTGCAAGACCTTACAAGGCCCTCACATATAGCATCAAAGAAATACAGCTGGTTTTAATACAGCCATATACAAAAACTATTACAGAAGTGGTGTGTCATTGCCAGCTGGGCTTTGCCAAAGGAAGCTCTGCTAAATTAGGTTGAGAAATACTTGGTTAGCGGCACAGACACATTTATATATAGTTTTCAATGTCTCAGTAATGCGAAACAGAAGTTCTAACTAGAAGGACACAAGGAAATGGGATGGAAGAGAAGAAATAAAGCTACCAAATTCTTGAGAGAGACAGCCAAGTTGATTTGGTTGGTATTCATAAAGCCAACACTGCAGGTGACACTCAGACCATTGAACATTGCATTGTTGAAGCTGACAAAAAAACTCGCTATTTTTTCGAGAAGGCTTAATTCTTGTTCAAATAAGTAAGGTCATCCCTTCCATCAGAGCATTACATGGGGGAGAAGAAGGGAGATCAGAGCAGACACTCTCTCAGGCTAACTTCACAATCCACACCTTGCCATGGGCCATGGGGTTGCTGGAGGAGCCTCTTTCAATCACTTCCTGGAAGTGAAAGCCAGGAGGCAGATGAAGTTGCTCAGAGACGTCTGACTCATTGCAAAGGCAGCCGGAAAAAACAAGCGAAATCAGGTACCACTGTGCAAGCCACACCGGGTGGGTCCAGGTGATCCTGCTGTAAATCATGCTTGTCATTTGAAAGGGTCAAAAGAAATTACTTCTACATCAGCGCAAAAGGACTTCCAAAGAAAACTCCCCAGCATTCGCCAAGGCAAGGGAAGAGGCAGGAAGAACGAATCAGGGACAACAATGTCTGGGCTCGCAGAAGATAAACCAACACAACTGGATGCCAAGTGTTGCACACTGGCAAACTGGTAATGCAAGGTTGAAGGTTCAGGGTGCTTCCTTTGCAAACTTCTCACACTTGGTATTGATTTAAGGAATGGATGGATTGCTCTTTTATTACTGCATGGAGTTAGAAAAAGGAGGATGTGGTGTCAGCCATGTGTAACAAAGGCACTGGCCAGAGGTACTTTACATGGAAAGGAGTAGAGAAGCTCCAAGATAACAGGGAATGAAACTTCGCAAACCTTCCTGGTCTCTGCAGTCTACAAACAGACCATCTGCTAACCTCCTCCTGGCCCTCTCAGGGGAAAAAAACTTTCCTCTTCCATCTCCAGGTTTTATGCTGCTTATTAAGAACTCTCATTGCCAGCTCACTGTTCTGAGGCACCATCCACAGGAAGAAAAACAGATGCCAAAGGGAATGTCAGTGACTGTACTAGACACCACCACTTGTTTCAGGTGCATCTCCCACCACACTCCAACAAGTTTCTGGGGAAGACTTAATCTGCATGTATTTAACTAAATGTATTCAACATCCTGCAACTGTCCATGAGTCTGAAGGCACCATCTTTCCTCTATGTCCTGTGCAGGAACTTCCACACAGATTCAGGACTTTCACTCACAGCCTTCTCTACACATTATAGCTGAGACATGAAATATGAGTTTTCCACTCTTATAAAGCCCTCTTTAATTGACTGAGTTATTGAACAGGGAAAAAAAGAAAAAAAGAGTTTCCTCTGACACAAAATCAAGAGCTGAGAAAACAGCAACCATCATCAGGGAAGCCAACTATCTGAAGTCACTCAGAGACAGCACCCATTAGCAATGAGCTGTCAATTCCATGAGTGGAGTAAGCGGGTGAGCATTGTCTATACACTTAAAGCAACATTTGCATATAGTCTAAACTCCCACTGTGTGTTAGGGAATATGCTCACCCTCTCTCCATCACAAAGTGTCAAGCTGTAACATCTTGAAACAAGTTTGTCAGCAGATGTCACTGAGATGTGGTGTATGAACCTATCCTGGTTGATGTCACAGGTGCAATCCAGTCCATGTTAAGGATCTGAGAACACTATTAGCTTTTTCTAACCCAACTCCATCTGATCACAGTCCATTAATAAACCATCCAAAGACACAAGGCATCAGACTTGAGGAGAAGAGGCAGTCATCTGCTCTGAAAGTTCCACTGCTGCTGCTAGGCAAATGCAAAGTCAGGACACACTGACAGTGGCCACATTCTCACACACTACTCTGGGTAGGTCCAACAACTGGAAAGCCAGGCAGGCAGTTCCTGCTGCTGTGTGATGCTCACATTCACTAGGAGTAAGGAATGATGACTTCTGCTGCAGAACACAGTGAATGGTGGCGGTTGCCCAAAGGCAATGGTTGTCATCCTTGCTCCCCCCTTGCTTCTGGTGGTGGCAGAAGCAGCAGGCTGGATTCCTCTACCAGCTGCATTTCCCCTCTTCCCATGACAGGACACAGTTCAAACCAGCCCCTTATCCTCAGGGAGGCTGAGTTCAATCGGCCTACACTGCTGGAAGCCCTTGATCCAGTTCTGGGAAATCCCCACAGCTCCACTGTACTGGGCAGAGGCAACCAGCTCCTATCATCCCCTGAACTCAGGGCTGCCAAGGAACTCCTTTCCATACAAGTCTCATCTGGCTTTTCAGCATGGAGCTCTTTTGACTGAAACCACAATCCTTAGCATGCTTCAATGATCAAGCAGAGGGCACAGTAATGTCACTGAAAACACTTGGCTTCCACAAGCAGCATTGTTCTTCCCTTACCCCATTCACAGATCCTGACTAGAATATCCTAATCAAGCTCTAAATGTTTTCTAGCAAGTCCAGTGTTGCACCACAGCACTATTTGATCTGCCATCTCCCCCAGGCACCCATACTTGCAGGAAACCCATACATCACACAACTCCACTGGTGCCTCACCACTGCTCCCAGGGGCAGCCCTTGTGGAAGTGTTCCCTCCCTCTTCTGTGACTGCAAGGGTCCAGCACATGCAGTCTTGGCCAAACTTGCCTTTGCTACACCAAAATCAGCTGAGAAAGCTGACCATGTCCAGCACGCATGTCCTAATTCCCAGTGACACCATCACAGCTGAATGTCACAACCTGGCCACCAAGCCTAGGTGACATTTTCAGCCTCACATTTTGCAGCTCCCAGCATCAAGCATTTCTGTCCCAAGCCACATCCCAAAAGCCTCAACTGCAGGGTTTGGGCAGTATCAGGTTCAAGATGTGGATCAAAAATGCTGCTCCCACACCATCCCTCAGCAAGATGCAGCCTGCTCTCCTGTCCAAGTGTTGCTGCTCTAGCACTGCCACCCACCAGGTAGGTACCTGCATGCCACCGTAAATTTTACTGTGCATCCTTTCCTCACCTCACATCCCAGCAGCTGTCTTGGCTATGGGACTTAGTGGATGTCCACCTTCTCCCCATCAGCCTCATTATGGAGAAAAGAACATGGTGATCATGGCTCATTCAAAGAAGAGGCATCACAGTAGAAGTCATTCCTAGGAAGGCTGCATGAATAACTTGAGAGGGAATGAAAGCAAGCTAATTAAAGACATGATAAAATCACAGAAGTTTTAGCCACACATTGAATATCCAACTAGGGCTGTTAAGCCTTTGGGTTATAGCTGTGGGAACAGATCCTGGGTCTGGTAGAGATGGGCCAAGACCCACTGAGAGCCTTCCAAGTGACCAGGAAGCACAAGTTATGGCTTTGTTTTGGACACCCTCCACACAGAGTCTGCGGGCAGCATTGCCTGCATGCTCGGCCACATCTCTCATCCATCCAGCTGCAATGTGGGCATCTGGTGCCTGTTGCCCGTGCAGCCAACATGTGCTCCTGTAACTCCCCACAGCAGGGCAATTCTTGAAACGTGCCTTTAAAAAAATGCCAATGTTTGTGCACAGATCTAGTTGCATTGTTTGTAGCAAACACTTCAACATGCTCTGGCACAGACACACAAGAGAAAAAAAAATCCACAACAACTCAGGCAGCTGAGTGGACTGGAAGTGAACAGGAACACAGGAACTCCAGCCCCGACTCTCTGAGCAGGGCCAGAAAACTCAGTCCCTGTTCTATTTTTGTGGGATTTTGCTGCAGTGACCTGTGCAAAGACCAACCTGCAGCTGCACCAAGGAGTCCTGAAGTTGCTCTTAACTCAAGAAAGGGTGATTGGCAAAAGGGATCTCCTTTCAAAGCAGCGTTTTGTGCTACCAGAAAACTTGTTCCGAGCAGCAGAACCCGGGTGCAATTGAGTAACACGTAGAGGGTGCGGGGCCAGCCCCGAGGATACTCGAGCAGGAGAGAAGATACCCCCTCCCTAGCGGGAGAAAGCACCGCTGAAGGTGCTGGATAGCCTCGGCGCAGCCGAGCTGTTCCGAGAATGCTGCCTGCCCGGCCGAATCGCTCCCTCCACGGTGCCCGGAGCGGCGTCAGGGCACGGGGAGAAGACAGCGCACCCCCGCGATTTTCCCACACTGAAAGGGAAGGGAGGACTTTTAACATTACTACTATTATTACTTATTATTATTATTATTTTTAGAGAAAAGGAAGGAAGCTCGGTGGGAGCAATGCCGGTGCCGCAGAGGAAATCTGGGAATGCAATGGGAGGGGAGACGGCTCCCGACGACCGTGCAGGGGGGCCCGGGCCCGGCGCAGGTAGCACGGCGGCAGGAAGCGGGGGCGGGCAGCGGGGCGGGGCAGGCCGGCCGGGCCGGGGCCGGGGCCGGGGCTGGGGAGCCGAGGAGTGGAGTCGAGGGGAGGGGAGCGGAGGCGGAGTCGGCCGGGGGGTGGCCGTAAGGTGAAGGTTGTTGCAGTGCCTTCATTAAAAGACGGAGTTGAACTCGTAACCGTCGCAGATCGCTGCTGGGAGACTGTTTCGGTGGCTGGTGAAAGGGGGAAGGAAAAAAAAGAAAAGAGGGACGGAAAAGAAAAAAAATAAAGGAAAGAAAAAGGAGAAGCCCCGCACCTACTTAAAAGAAATCGAAGAGGAAAGGGGCAGGAGGAGACAGAAAGGGCAGGCTGCACGCTTCCGAGGCTCGCCGAGGAGGAAGGATGAAGACCGTGCTAGCCGTGTGGCTGGTGGCCCTTTGCTTCCAGGCTGCTGTCCCGGTGAGTCCGCTGCGGGCGGGGCGCGACGCGACGCACGTGGGGCGGCGGGGCCCGGGCCGCGGCATGGGGCCGGAGCGTTAGCGAGGTACGGTGAGCTGGGCCGGGGGACAGGAGCGCCCCGTGAGCCGCCGGACTCCCCCTTTCCAACAGGTTTTGGCAGGGGAGCGGCTCCCTGCCCTGCCTCGCGGGGAGCGCTTCGATGGCCTTTTGTGCTGTCGGCGGGCTCCATCCCGGGCTGCCCCGGCAGCCTTAATTCAAACCAGAATGCGGCTGTTCCCGACCTGCTGGCGGCTCCGCCCTGGTGTGCTGTGGGGCGGGCGCGCTACCCGGTAACCCCCCGCCGGAGCGCGGGAGTCCGTCGGTGTGCCCGGAAAAGGGGCCGAGGAGTGGGGGATGCTCCTGTACTCCCTCCGGCGTGGTGCGCCCGAAGGAGGGCGACCGGTAAGTTCGGGCGAGCGCTCGCATGTGGTCCTTTGTAGTTCAGCTGTGTCCGGGGAGCCTTGCGACGTGGTCATGGGTTACTTCCGAAACAGGGGTACTCCTGCATGCCCCTGGCACAACCCGGCGCCAAAGAGAGATCGAAGTAGGCTGCTCCCCCACCGCCTTTGTGCCCAGAGGGCTTGGCCAGCAGAGAGTACGCTCCAGTACCTTACCTTTTGACCACGAGAACAAAAATCGCAGTGGTCGATTCGGCGCACCGTCCCTCGAGGCTCATGTCCCACAGCAGCCCCGCTTCCCCTCCAGGCGGCGGCTGGCGGCCGCCCCGGCGCCCCACCGCTGTCGCCAGCCACCCCGGGGCCGCCGAGGGGCTAAAGTGGCGTCCCCGCTTTCCCCCTCGTTCCAACCTTCCCTAGCTCCGCGCTCATCATCCTGAGCATGGTCGCACCGCCACAGGGAGGCTCGCATTTTCTCAAAGCCTCGGGAGTAGCTCTCCGGGGACCGTGTGGGGAGCGGCCCGGGCGCTGCGGCAGCCTCTCGGACTTGAGAAGCAGCAGCAGCCGCCAGATGTCATCCACGGACAGCGGATGGTCCCGCCGCTCCCACCGCCGCTCTGCCCATGCAGGGCCTTGTCGCAGGAATTCGGCACTGCAGCCTGGTGAAAGCGCTGTGCTGGTGCTCCTGGGCTCTGCTGGGGGCCTGGGCTCGGCATCGGCCCCCAGCTCCGTGTGGGGTTAACGAGTTTGGGCTAGGAGGCCACTTCCCAAGGGGCACAAAGCCGAGTCGCCGTCCCTTTCTCCAGTGATGAGGGAGCTTGCTCCCTGCTTCCCCTGTGCATGTGCTGGACCCTTGGAGCGTTTTTCTTGGGATAAGTTAGAAGGAAGAAGTTGGATGTGAGGCTCTGCCTGAGCAGGCAGGATCATCAAAGCTAAAACTGGTGTGAGGGGAAATAGGTGATTTGAAACTTGTCTGGAGATGAACAACAGCAGTTGGATAAGGAGTGGCAGAACAAAGTGCACGGCAGGGTCTGAGCTGCTCAAAATACCTCCAGTTTTGCTGTACCATTCTGCCTCTAAACTCCAGCTGTGGACCTGGGTGCGCACCCTTCTAGCCTGCATGGTAATAAGTAGTTCTGAGGCAGCTAAAAATGACAAGCATGTGAGTGTCATCAGCCCTGTTCCATGGGGAAGGGGCTCTGCTCATGAAGCTTCTTAATAAACTTTCTCCTGAATATAGTGGAAGAACTGCAGTTGATTTGCAGCTTCTGTATTGCATTTAGATAAAATTCCTCTGTGATAAATATACCTCACTAGAAATGATAAGATCATGAAGTAAATGCTTGTCTGCTGTTTCCCCATGTGTAAGAGACATGTGGCATGTAGGGTGACACTTCACATAGAGGAGTTTCCTGGGCAAACACATGGAGGAACAGGAGTCCTTGGGGCCCTTTTTTGTGGCTCAGTGCTGAGACCATTTCTCTTCTGGTGGTCGCATGTCTTCTCCCCATATTGAAATGTCACTGACATGGACTAAGCTGCCTTCCCCACCTGTCTGGAAGAATTATGCTTTTGCATCAAGTTGCAGCTTACCTCTTGTGTTGGGCACAGAAAGCAGAGTGACCTTACATAAGAGGTTTGCAGATGCCAAATCACAGTGCTGACAACATTGGCGTGGTCATGTTGGGTTCTTGGTGGTTGATCACTGGAGTGTGCCACTGCTGCTGGCTCTTGGCTATTGCTGCGTCACTTGACTTGTCTATGCATATTGTCATAGAAGTAACGACCAGAAACAAGAAAGTGGCTAAATGGTAACTTTCCTTTCTAAGTATGCTTACCAACAAGAATGGCCAGGGAGTTACCTATTCTTCTTCAAGGTGACACTTTATTGCTCAAAACACCTCATATAAGAGTAATTGCCCTCTGTTCTTACGATAAAGGGATTGACTTCCTTGAAAAAAGGAACCTTGATGGATTCAGTTATTCTCTCAAATGGAAACTTTTAAAAGGTATAACCCTTCCATGAAGCCAGCTGAGCCATGGTGCATACCCTTCTGCAGGAGGTCAGTGGACAATCCCTGATATAAAAGAAAATTTGTTAACATGTTTCATCTGGTGTATGATAGAATCAGCCAGGTTGGAAGAGACCTCTGAGATCATCCAGCCCAGCGTATCACCCAGCCCTAGCCAACCAAGTAGACCATGGCACTAAGTGCCTCATCCAGTCTTTTCTTGAACACCCCCAGGGACGGTGACTCCATCACCTCCCTGGGCAGTCCGTTCCGATGCCAATCACTCTCTCTGGGAAGAACTTTCTCCTAACATCCAGCCTATACTTCCCCTGGCGCAACTTAAGACTGTGTCCCTTGTTCTGTTGCTGGTTGCCTGGGAGAAGAGACCACTCCCCTCCTAGCTACAACCTCCCTTCAGGGTCACCTCTGAACCTCCTCCTCTCTAAGCTAAACAACCCCACCTCCCTCAGCCTCTCCTCATAGGATTTGTGCTCCAGGCCCCTCACCAGCTTTGTCGCCCTTCTCTGGACATGTTCCAGTACCTCAACATCTCTCTTGAATTGAGGTGCCCAGAGCTGGACACAGTACTCAAGGTGTGGCCTGACCAGTGCTGAGTACAGGAGCCGAATAACCTCCCTTGTCCTACTGGCCACACTGTTCCTGATCCAGGCCAGGATGCTATTGGCTCTCCTGGCCACATTGCTGGCTCATGTTCAGCTACTATCTGCCAGTAACCCCAGGTACTCCCCTTCTGCCTGTCTGCTCTCCATCCACTTTGTCCCCAGCCTGTAGTGCTGCTTGGCGTTGTTGTGGCCAAAGTGTAGAACCCTGCACTTGTGTAGGTGCATGCTGGCAGTCAACACAAGCTTAGCAGAGCAAATTGAACCTTTTTCCAAGAGTGATGTCATTCCTATGTGAATGTAAACTAATTAGAAGAAATTAGGCAGTCCGTCTTACTTATTAAATATGTAGGCAGTGTGGATGAGGAGGAAACACTTTATTCTATAGAACATGCATAGCAGTGTCATTTATCAGCACTACAAACAGTGCTTTTCCACCTGAACACCCACTTGCTGGTGGCTACCTTCCAGCAAAATGGTGTCTCTGGTCAACTGTGATTTGAGCAGAAACAAATAAATTGTGATTTCTGTCATGTAAGGGGGCTCTGGTGCAAGTTGGTAGTCTTTTGTTCCAGGCTTCTGTTGGTTTTAAGTGGCTAGAAGAGCTAACATTTATAATAGCAGCACTCTGAAACTTCTAGAAACCAAGTAATCTTCTGTAATAACCTAAGACAAGTTGCAGCAAGTGCGAGAAACCTGTAAGCCTTCTAAAATTGAGCTAGTGCACTAACCTGAAATGTAAGCTGCTGGTTTAGCAGCAAAATTGGTCCATTTTAAGTACGTGTTTTGCATTGCTAGAGCTTGGATGTCTCTAGGTGGCCTATGTGGTAGCACTTTGCCTTTATTCTGTTTGAAGTGGCTCCTGTGTCCAGGAACCATACTAATTCCTCTAAGAGGGACGTTCCACACTTGTTTGTGTCATCTGACATGTAGGGAGGTGGGATTTTAGTAGGGCCTGCTACAGGGATGAGGGTGCTTCTTGGGAGAGAGAAAGTAGGACCCCTTTGCTGAGGAGGTGCTGTCAATGATAAAACTGCAGTCCTTCAGCACTGCAGCGTTGGTGTTCTCATCTTAGATGTTTCCCACTCTTTATTCACAGACCTATTAGCATAGCACTCCAGGACAGCTGGAGATGGATGCACTCACTGAGACAGTAGAGAGTTTCAAATGGCACCAGTCACAACAGTTGTGCAGTTGACGTTCACCTAAATGTAGGTGTCTGTGTGCACTAGATGCCTGAACTCTCATTATAGTCATGGCGATGCAATCGGTGAAGCCAAAGACAGTGATTATCTGACCAGCCCTTGCATGTATACTTCAAGGTGAGTTGCTTTGTCAAGGCTGCTTTGACAAGATCTCATTTTACCTATAAGGGGAGCATAGATAACTTCAGTGTCTTTCTCTGAAAGCAATTTAGCTAAAAGTGATAGTCTCTTTATTTGTGAAACTTGTATTGTAACTGTCTCTGTAAACAGACTGGTCAGGTGCAGTTTCTGTGCCAAGAGAAGTAGCAAAGCAGTAAGAAACATCAGCTTTCAGCTTGAACGACACCTTGCTTCTGTTCTAGCAGTGCCTTCAAACAATACTGTAGTCTTTCTCTGCTAAAGGCTGTGGGTGAAATTGGGTTGTATAGTTGGGTTCCTGTATCAGCATTCTGAAGTAAGCAATATGAACAGAAACATAAGTGGATGTGTTAGGGGTGGATTGTAGGGTATTGAGGAGATGTTAGAGTGTTTTTGTAGGTAAAGGCATTGGTTATTTTTGGATTAGAAATGAGGAAGCTTTAGTATTCTCTGGAAGTGTATCAACTTCAGGCAGTGGACTTGCAAAGTGGAAGTTGTTTTGATCCCCAGTGCAAGGATTTCTGATGTTTCTCTTCTGAGAAGGTTCATCTCTCTTCTGATCTGAGAAGATAAAATGAGGAGAGCATGTTGTGTATCCTTAGGAATGCTGAGTGTCAATTTCTTAAGTTAAAGTTGACTAGCTCACTTCATTTGAACCACTGCTCTTCTGGGCTACTGGTCTACCACAAAAATGAGCTTTATTGGCCTGTCTGGAAACCTGGGGTAGTACGCTTTCTGCTGTGGAGATGCTAGTGGAAGAGTTACTGCACTCTGAAGCCTTACCTCAAGGTGAGATAACATTTGGACCTCCTACAAGCAACTCTTGTGGAGCAACATCTGCTAATGTGGTGGTTTCCCAACCTCTCAGTTTCTCAAGCAGTGTTTGGCTGCAGCTGACATTCTGGGTCTTGTGGAACCGGCATGGATCCAATGGAGTCTGTTAGCTTGGGCTTCTTGCCATGCTTGACTGTAATGTTTGTATCTCACCACTGAGACCAGTCTCACCAGTGAGGCTTGCTTTGCTGGATGGGAACCAGTGCGTTAGTGGGATTCAGATGGAATTGGTAATAGAACTTCCCGTTGAGTCACTGGAGCTGCAGTTACAACTGAGTCATGGAGGTGTTGGAAGTCCTAGGCTTTTACTCCGAAACTCCTTTGAGTATTGGTCAATTGAATTGCTCTTGCTGCTTCACTTGTGTGTCTTGCTGCAGTGCTCTCTGGCAGAACCTTCTTCTCCATATCCCTTGTTTTTACAGTATGGTTCTCTTTATTATCGACTCATTTTGACTCTTAGTGTTCAGGCCTTTTCTAATAACTGACGGCTCTTCAAGTTTACTGTTGCAGAATAACTCCTAACTAAAATCAAAGGCACTGATAAGCGATAAGGAGCTGCCTGCCAACTAGCTTAAAATACTTGTGAGTGTCTTGCCTTTCATGGGGATTCTGTGTCCTTGCCATACTCCTCCTTGTAACTTTTCTGCACTGCCTGTGGAGCAATGACACTGTCTTGTATGCTAGTCATGAAAACAAGAGCTGACAGTCTTAATTTTTTGATTTTTTTTTTTATGTCTGTAGGCAGCTACAGGCACACATTTCTGTTAACCAGCCTTCTGCAAAGTACAGCCAGTTCGTGCAGCAACTCTTTGGAGTGCCCCAGCTTCATCACCTGTGCTTTCACAAGTCTTAGCTAGAGAACAGGGGCTGCCCTTTGTTTGCCTGTGCTCTGTGAGATGGCGCTTACTGCCTTCTAAATGGAAGTTTGAACTCCATTCCAGTTGTAAGGGAAATGCTTTCTGGGCAACGTTGCAGACCGTGACTGTCTTGTCCTGTGCACAGGAAAGAGCTCTTCTAATTAGTTTCTAATGCTGGTGGCAGTACACATCCTGGTCAGAGCCAGTCAGCAGCTTGAGCCCAGCTCCTTGCATCTAGGGATTACTAGATGAGCAGACTGTATATTGAAGCCAGAGGTGATCAGGGGAGAGTGGAGCCAGTCTCTCATCTGGAGTGCAACCGATGATTAACATAACAATTTCCAGATGAGAGCTCTTGCAAAGCTCTCATAGCAATGGTACTGCTGTGGCTGCGTTGGTAGGGAGCCTTTGTCTGTTCTCTGGGGATTAGAGCTGGCAGCTACAGTGCTGCAGGAAAAGTCTACCGGGTTCTTTCCTGTCCTAGAGCAGGACACAATTGCTGCCTTATTGTATGCTTTGAGACCAGTGTAGTGGAGAAATGTTAAAAAAAAAAAAGTGTATTTATAGGTACCTACCCTTATCATTGCTATTAGTTGACCAGTTCAGAGCAGAGTTTAGAGGGTATATGCTCTGACCCTGAGATGGTGATCTGGGAGATTAGATGCATGTGCTCTGCACAACCAGAGTTATTCAGAGCAGCCTATCTACCAAAGCATGAGTTTTGGGTGAAAGTGTCTCTGCAGAGGAGAGAACTTGTTACCCATTGACCAGATAATAGGTAGCTTCTTCAGGGACAGAGGCCAGGCTTTCTTTGGTCAAGAAGTTGAAGGGTAAGAGGAATAAAACCTCAGACTAGAGGAACACATGGATTATTTGAACTCATGTCTAACAAAACCAGTAACAGATGCAGTGCTTTTCATTCTTCTGTGATTTTGCTTATGAATCTGTAATAGTCTGACACTAGCAGATTTGATGGCCAGTAGAGATTAGTCCACTTCACTGGCTCTGATAGGGTGTAAGTGGCACCTACTTGCAGTTGAAAAGTGGTAGTGAGGCTTGCATCGAAACCTGCCTAACAGCCTGCAGCTAGATAGCTTTGACTTCTAAATCTTTGTCCTAACGGAGGAATCATTTAGATCGTGACTACTTTCCCATCAGCGAACAAAGCGCCTAACAAAAGAGGCTGATTCTGGCATGTCTGGGCAGTGGCAAAGGAGTGCTCTGCTATCAGGTGCTTACATCAACTGACTCATGGCCTCGAAGAGGAAAGCTGCTAGCTGCTAGCTCCAGCAGCATCAGCTCTGCTCTCAAGCATGTTTAACTTGCAGAAAGTTCCTCAGTCTGCATATGTGTTCACACTGAGGTCTAAAATGGTGGTGAGAAGCTGGTAGATACAATTATGAATAATTAAAAGTTATTACTGTAGTAGCTGAAAAGTGCTAAATGCTCAGTATCCCCCCACCCAAGAGGAGTTTAAAAGATTCACCAAACCTCCTTACTCTGTTTCCAGCGAGTAAAATAGACTGGGTGCTAGTTGTCCTGTGGCCAACTTAAATGCTAGAGTCCCAGTTATACAGCAGATCTTATCTGACCTATCCTTTAACGCTCCCCGCGCCCCCCCCGCCCCCCCCCCGCCCGACACCAGCCTGCCTGCAGGAAACCTTCACATGCATTATTTGGGGGCATACCAGTTGGAAAGGCTCAAAAGTGTGCCAGAGATCATTCTAATGACTTGATGGTATGGATTGTGTTCCAGTGCCTGGGGATGTTCACTGATGTTGTTTAATTTACTAGTATGGATGTAGCCGGTGGGTCTCTGGCAGCAAGCTCAGAATATTATGAAGTTGTGAAAACTGTAATATCCAGTAAAAGAAAGTGAAAGTTTGTGATGGGAGATCACAACTCTCATTGAAAAGCAATCCCTTCTGGATGCTTCAGAAGAATAAGCAACTACACTTGTGTGACAAATGCTGTGTGATCAATCAGTTGAGGTTTGTGAAGCGAATACTACAAACCTGGAGCAGCAAAACTTTTAGTGTTGTAGTCGAAGTGCTGGTATGTGCCAGTGGTTCACTCCGTGCTGTCAGAATTGACCCATAAGGTGGTCCTTCAGCATTTTTTACTCCTCTACTCTTTAGAGAGAGATTGTGTTGCCTAGAGTTGGTCAGTTAATAGATCCAGAAATTTATTTGATTGTGAAATATATTAAAAGTTTGATCTACTGTTATGTAGCATTTAGGTGTATCAGTGGTGCTCCTTGCCAGAAATTTGTCTAAACTAAGTCACATGGTGACAGGAGTAACTTGTTCCTGAAGCACTTCATTTCCCCTAAACTAACAGCTTCAATTGATTCAGTTACTGCTCTGAAACATGGCTATAGGGAAGTGTGATGGTTTGGGGATTACCTGTTCCCCCCACAACGAAATCACCCAGACTAGACTCAGCTGGCTTGAAGTTAAGGAATGAAGCTTTATATTCACAGCTTAGCATAATATGCAAGCAGATATTTGCAATATATTACAAATACATACAGCTATATACAGAAATATAAAAGTAATACAGAAACACAACAGCCCTCCCAGATATCAGAGTCCCCAGGAGGAGCTTCCAGCCACCCTTCCACCTTCTTTCCACCCCTCTACTTTATCTCAGAGTCTTCCTTATGTGCAGGGTGAGCTGGAAGGATCAGCAAGGGGGGTTAGAAATGAAATGATTAGTTGGGTTACACGGATTCAGGCAGAGCAGCAAAAAGCCCAGGTAGAAAAAAACACAGACGCTGGCTCTGACAGATAGAGACTCTGTCTTATCTATGTTTGTGTCCTTGCTTTTATACATCTCAGCAAGCCTATGAGTGAGGTAGGCATAGCCTATAATCTAACTTCTCTCATTAAAATATTCCAGTTAGCCTCAAACTAGCACAGAAGAACAGGTGAAAAGTGGTATACCTCAAAATGGAGGTATGAGATAGCTTAAGGTAGTGTGTTACAGTGAGACTTGGATCAAAGAGAGTCTCTGCTAATTTATCCTGCCTTTGTAACAGTCCGTTTTTCAGGGCTCTGCTGTACAGATGTGATACTTAACAGTGCACTGAGTGTCTCTGGGTCAGAGTCAGTCTAATCCTCTAGGTGTTTGGTCAACAAATGCCTAATACTAATTTCTGAAATGAGTAGATGATTGCAGCAGCAGGGTTTTTTAATATACTTTTTCTGATGGGAGGACTTTATATGATGCTTCAGCTTTGAAATGATACTTCAACACCCTCATGACTCAGCCTGGAAGTACATCAGCCAGTTTCCATAATCTAATTGGGGTGTTGCATTATTTAACTGTAAATGGGGCAGTAGTAAGCAACTGCTGTCAAAACTTTGTCTTGCATGCAGGATTGCAAGTGCTTTTGTGAACCTGGACACAGATCAATAGTGTTGTATGAAGAGGCACCAAGAGCTTCATCTCTGCATAATTATATAAGGGCAGACAACTTGCTGTATGCCTCACTAGTTATGAGCATGCATATTTCTCAAAGGGAGTTCGTTGTTCAATCTGAACTGTTCAGTGTTCAAGTAATACCATGAAATGTGGTCCAGCCTGTGCCCAGGACCATCTGGCCTGCTGATTATTCCAAGGAGACTAGTAGTACCTGAAACATTTGCGTGCTGCTTTTCTTTGGCGCCTGCGTTCAGGAGCTGTGAAACGAAGGAGTTGTGGTGAAGATGCCGCTTTAAGGAGAGCCCTGGGATGGGGGAACAATGTATTCCTCATTTGAGATACGGTTCCTGCATCTTGTGGTGATGTTTCACTCCTTTCATGTGTAGTTTAGTCATGCTGGTCTAACTGCATCTGTTTGCCCTGGATGGCTTCTGCATTATAAACAGTCTAGGCCTAGTCAACACTGTAAGATCATGTGGATAGAAGAGATGTGATAGCATGCCTCAATGTAGAGAGAGACTTGATTTCTTCACATCCGTGCTGGTTTGCATGAAATTTGAGACAGTGAAGCATAGAAGCAAATGTCAGAAGTACATTTAACCAGGCATCTTAGTGTAAGACCCACCAAGGCACAGAAGCTGCTCTGCGTGTGATCAAACTCAGAATCTAAAGCTGCTTGCATGGGCTGTATGAGCCCAGAAACTGGCTGCTGCTGAAGACTCAAAAGTTCTTTCTCAACAGACTGGTGGCTGACTGGTTTGACTCATAGTGTGCAAGAACACAGTTTCTTAGAACTGGTTAGAGCTTAGTTATAGGGAACATGACCAAATCAGAAGTGAGCTGCTGAATGCCGTTGACTCATTTTTGCAGCCCAAGTCTAACTTGCTTCTGCAGCTCCCTTGCAAATAGTCAAGGTCTTCTGTAGAAGACTGACAAATAACAGCACTAAGGGATCAGATTGTGGGGTGTAACTGCTTCTGCCATCTGGTGTGCATGTGTGAGATGGAGACTAGGACAATGTCTAAGCTAAGCAGCTTTTTCTGGATGCTTTCATTTCCCTGGTCAATCAGTTCATTAATGGTGAGTGTGTCTGAAAAGAGTTGATGCTGCTGCTGTAGCAAAGAAGATGGGTATGAAATTTTAATGAAAGACAATATTAATAGGTCACAAATGTCTGGGATGTGTTTATAGAAAAATAGATCTTGTTAGCAAAAAAAACCCCTAAATGTTTCACAAGCAGTGCAGGAAATGCGGCATTTACAAAAGTGATCAAGAAGGCTTTGTCTTAGACTATTGAGTCTCAGGCTGGTTGTCATGATAGGAAGGACTTGATGTATGTCCTGTGGATCAGCTGGAAAGCTAAAGCAAAGTTTGATAGCAGCAGGCCTTAGAGCTGACAGATGTTTCTGCTACTGAAGTGTCAGTAAATAGAAACTATTTTCTGTTGTCTTGTGCTTTGGCAGGTGCTATAGAATATATCCAGTTGCTATAGGACATATCCTATAAAATTTAAGTCTGGGTGGTTCCACTGTAACTTATATTTAACTGATCACAATACCTTGTCAGCACTTTTGTTGTTGTAAAACTAATTATTTGTAGGATTAAGTAGTCTCATTAAGTTTACCAACTAATCTGCTTTAGCTGAGACCTTTAGTACTACAAGGTTGTGAGTTCATCTTTCTGTTAAGTTTAAATAACTTCCTAGCTGCTGGGAACCAGAAGTACTGCCAGTGAATCCTTAGTTAGATGATATACTAGGGACTTTTATCTGAAACCTGGATTTCACTGACCTATTGTAGCACTGCAAGCAGTTTGCTCAAATGAGAAACATACATGCATATCACTAATAGAGTGAGAATGCTTCTGTGATCCTTCAAGAAGATCTTACAGCTTTGTATTCTGGCTCCTTGGCATATTTTGCACTACGTAATTACTAGGCTCCAAGGAGAAGCAGCGAACTCCAGCAACTGAGATAAGCACCTGGGTCTTCTCCTAGCCATGCGTCTGGATTCCAAAGGCTGTTGCACGTCTTCTTGCCTCATAATTCATGGAGGCAGGAAGTGCAGGAAGCTTTTGTGGCTGCATGTTGGCTCCCTTCCTCAGGTGAAGCAGAGCAGCTCCCTCCTTTCTCCTCCCTTTTGGCTCTGAATACTGTGTAGCGTGGTGATGAGGCCACTTCTAACTTCTTGGAACACATTTGCTCATGTCAGAGCACTCATGCAGCTGTAGTGTTGCTTTTGATAGTTTGCTGATCCCACAAAAGCTGGCGTGAACCTCACTTGAAATGGGTAGTACTCCCACAAGCCAAATTTTATGGCATTTCTCTCTAGGAAATAGAGTTTCCTAGGACAGAAGCATAAGTCTGTTTTTCTGATGCTGCAGGAAGATGTCAGTGATTCTTAGCATGCATGAGGTGCATGTCATTCATTCCTATGGACAGATCTCTGATTTATGAGCTGGGACTTCTGGAGCTGAGTGGCTGAAGATGAGAAGAGAAGGTTGTGCTCCTTTTGGACCAAAGTCATTGAACTGCTTCTCTTGTTCTTGTGTCTTACACCAACTGTTCTGCAGTGATAGCCTTAGCAGGAGGAGCATATTGGGTTGTCTCTTGCATTCTGGCACACTGCCTACAGCTGAGTGCTGACCAATTTGAGCCTACTAGAAGAAAATAGTTTTGTGGGACTAATGGAGACACTATCCCCTTTGCAGCTCTTCCTTCAAACCTGACCTTGAACTACATTTGGCAGTCTCATGGCTGTAATGCTAACTGCTCTGCTTTACTGGGAGCAGAGTTATTTCTTAGCTTTATGGAGAGAGCAGGCTGGCTTCTCCAACCCATGCATGCTGTCAAGGAGCAATCTGGCGATTTGAAACATCATTGTACTTGCCAGGAAATCTCTATAGTCTTTGCAATCAGTTCCACTCCAGTAACAGGCCTCAGTGCTGATTCTGTAAGACAGGGTGAGTGGTGGCAAGAGATGAGGCAAAAGAAAGGATTTTGCACATGGATGCAGGCGAGACTGTTCATGGCAGGAGGTCAACACTTGGATGGCAACACATCTGCATGGACTGGTTTTGCTGGGACTGCTGTTGGGGGGCATATGGTCAGTGTGTTGAAGGTGTTTGCTTTCTTGTGCTACCTGAAGAAATGAATACCCAAACCATGAAGTATATAAAGAGTTTCAGGGAAGGCACTTTAAAGAAAAGTAGTTATGGCATGAAACTGAACTGGCAGCTTCTCATGAGATTAGCTGCAGGGAAAAGAGTTTTCTCATTAATCTGCATCTGCAGAACACAGGCTTCCTTGAACATGGGAGACAAAAGGTACCCTACTTTTGGCCGTTGTGACAACCTGCACCTGCCTCCAGCACAGAGTTGAGTGCTTGTGTGCCACATCTATGGATGTGTTGACCTATCTCTGAGATTCGTGGAGTTGTGGAATCATGGAAACATTAAGGTTGAAAAAGACCTTTAAGATTGAGTCCAACTGTAATCCAACTACCAGGACCACTAAACTATATCCTGAAGCTCCACATCTGCATGCTTCTTGAACATCTCCAGGGATGGTGACTCCACCACTTCCCTGGGTAGCCTGTTCCAGTACCTCACTACTTTAATTTTTTCCTAATATCCAATCTAAACATCCCTTGGCACAACTTAAACCCATTTCCTCTCATCCTATCACTAGTTACTTGGGAGAAGAGACCAACACTGTCCTCATTACAACCTCTTGTCAGGTAGTTGTAGAGAGCAATAATTCATTCACTAGTCTGGGCTGTACTTCTTGGCTATAAGGAGCAGGCTGGCATGAATGAATGAACAGTGTGTAGTAATTTTGTTTGGTAAGTCCTCAAGGTCAAAATGCAGGAGCACAGACTTGAGTCACTGCTCTCTATCACTGAAGGACTAACTAGATTTTTAGTGGAACTAGCTGAGAGAACTGGGAGGCAGCTCTGCTTTTCCTCATCAGAGCTAGTGTGGTGCTCTACACTTCTAGCAGCACGCACAGTTAATGTGTTTGTCAGTGGTGCTGTATGTTGAGTAGCCACAATCTTCCCCTCTTTTGATGTCTGTAGACCCATAAAACTCTAGATACCCCTTGCTTTGCTCAGGCCTTTTTGCTAAAGACTTGCAGTATTGTCCTTGTCCTGTACTAAACTGCAGTTGTGTTGGACCTCCTGTAAAGCTCAGGTGGTCCAAGAGAGAAGTTAAAACTGCTGCCTTCCTGAATCAGCCTTCGCTGCTGTGTTTAGGAGATCAGAGAAGACTTAAAAGCATTGCTGTCAGTCTTCAGAACAATCACCTGTGGTGAACAAACTGCAGATATGTGCTCTCTCCCTACAACCCCTCTCCATGCTCCTTTCTTTTGATAAACCCGTGCAGCGCTTTGAGTCAGACGCTGGTTTGCATGCTGCCTGCAGTCTGCGGGGGGTGGTGGTGTACATTTCCATAATGCATGGCACTGGCAGGGTATTTTACTACCCCTCTGCCAGAGGGTAGGCGAATGTGTTTCAGCATCCCAGGAAACCAGGCTCTCCTTCTCTGAGTTGCTCAAGCAGCCCTGGCTGCTGCACTCTGCCCTGTGCCAATATAAACACTTGTGCATTCATGCACTGAGCAGGACTGGGGAACTGGTCCTGCTGGAAAATTCTTTGCATGATGTTTTCTCCCCCTCCTCCTCAGTCTGGTTTACCTTAAGATTACATGAACAGCTATGCAGGGGATGGTCCAGGAAGCATGAGGTGACATGCTGTCATGGGAGGTGGTAGTTTAAAGGGCCACACTACTGAGTGTGAAAAGCACACTACTGAGTGTGCTTTAGTAGTTATGACCACAAAACTTGACAGAAAAGGAGGGTCAAAGCCTAGTGGCCAGTGGGCAGAGTTTACAGTCTGTTCTGTTCTGACCATAGGATAGCAGATCCTAAAAGCTCTCATCCTGTTTTGAGTAGGTATTGGAAGGTGCTTCAGTGCTTTGAGGGCCTGAGCACCAAGAGGTAGCTCATGTATGACTGATCAGGTGGTTCATGCTTCAAACCAAAGCAACTGCTGTTGAGGCTAGTGCCTTGCCCTCAGAGGCAGTCTTTGTCTCAAGTCACTATCCAGAAATAGGAGGCCAGTTTTTCAGATTTCTTTATACTGAAGATGTAGAGAAGCAGCCAGATTAACTGACCTACTTACCTCTTGCTGCTAAAATGATGCTTTTCTTGATGAGCAAAAGAGCATCCTTTACTTACAAAGAGAAGCGGTCTCACATGGAAGGAGAACCCTGTAAGCCACCAACTAGTCTTACTCTGATGGGTAGAAACTGATAGATGCAAGGGTGGGGATGGTGAAACCCCCTGGTACACAGCAAAAGCTAATTGAGGGAAGGGAAAAAAACACATCTGAAATAGGAAGGGCAGATAAGCGTAATGCTTCACACAGCCCTGAGTGGAACTCCATCCAGGGGTAGAATTACTGCTGAAATCTAGACTATCCGGTCCGTGGGCTGTTTGTGGGACAGTTTGTGGCTGTTCTTCTGCACTTTGGCTTGTGCCATTAGCCTTTGGCTGCTCTGGGAAGATAACTACTTCATTAACCTATGGGGTCACCAAAATGCTTAACTTGAGCAGTGGAGTAACAAGAGAAACTACTACAAGAGCCATTAACTGAGGTGATGCCACACTGCTATTGACTTTTGATACAGAAGATTTGCATACAAGCTTCACTTCTGACTTGCATCTTCAATTCTGCATTAGTGACTTCAGAATTCATGGCTGACTTAAAATTGAAGGTATGCATGGTCAGCTTAATTCTAGCAGTCCGTATGCCTGCAAAAGGAGTGGGATAGGTGAGGATGCTGACATTTGGGTTTCTTTTCCCTTAACACTCTAAGCCATCTGTGAACATCTGCGACTGGGATTAATCTTGTGTGTGATATTAACTGCAGAAGATCAAGGTTTAACAGAGCTAAAATTACTTTCAGCAGGTGTCTTTGTCTTCCCACACCCTAATACTAATATTTTGATGTTAGAAGCTCTTCAGGCTTCTCTGGCTCAGATAGCGTTTCGATTAGAGGGACTAACTCTGCTTATCACTACACAGAAAGTAGTGAAAGACAAACCCCTGAGTATATTGCACAGCTGTTCAAATCCTTGTAGCAGTCTTTTTCTAGATGCTCTGGTGCCATATCTAGTAGACAAACTTGAGAGCAAATGCCTGTCTTGTTGTATTTCTCTCACCAAGAGCAAGCCATTGGTTTTGCTTCCCATAAAGTTGGAAGAATCTTGCAGGATGCTCATTGCAGCCTTTTCAGCTGAGTAAGGATTTATTGGGAAGAGCAAATGTGCAGTTCCAGCAGCATTATTGAGATAATGGAGGATTTCAAATGTTTGTGACACTGTTGTGATTTGAGAGGTTCCCCTAAAAAACTACAGAGGCCAAGACCTGTCCAAGGGGATGGACTGGTATTGTAACTTTGTTATTCAATTCCATAATGCTACTGACACCCTAAGTGGGCTGCAAAGTCAATTAGTTCTTTTTTATTCCCTTTCAGCTCTGTGGAGGGATTCTTACTTAGGTAATTATGTATCATAGAATCAGTCAGGGTTAGAAAGGGCCACAAGGATCATCTAGTTCCAACCCCTGTGCCATGGGCAGGGACACCCTACCCTAGAGCAGGCTAGCCAGAGCCTCATCCAGCCTGGCCTGAAATACCTCCAGGGATGGGGCCTCAACCACCTCCCTGGGCAACCCATTCCAGGCTCTCACCACTCTCATGGTAAAGAACTTCCTCCTCACATCCAGCCTGAACCTACCCATCTCCAGCTTCACTCCATTCCCCCTAGTCCTGTCAGTCCCTGATAGCCTGAAAAGTCTTTCCCCAGCGTTTTTGTAGGCCCCCTTCTGTGGCCGTTGGAGCTGATTTTCTAGCTCAGACTTAGGGCAGAGGTGAACATTCCAGGGATAGGCCATATAATGGCAGCAATGGATAAGTTAATATAATTTCATTGGAGCATCTTGCCCCTTGCTGGCTTCTGCTGCTTGAGCTGTGCCTGCCCGCTATCTTCCCCTGCTGCTGTTTTGGCTGCTGCTGCTTTTGCTGCTTTGCTGCCACTTGACCCCTTCCCCATCTTCCTTAAGGTTATTATATTGCTCTAGTAGTTTATTTCTCTTTATACTGTTATACTTAAACCTTAAGAAATACAATTTTATCTCTCCCTGACTTTCCAAAAAAATCTGTGTTGTGATGAGTTGATTTTACCTAACCCGAGACACCTCCAGGTACTGAAAGGCCACAATGAGGTCACCTCAGAGCCTTGTCTTCTCCAGACTGAACAGCCCCAACTCTTTCAGTCTGTCCTCATAACATAGGGGTACCCGGTGAGCTGTGGCCTTGAAGGCCACAGTTGCAGTGAATTTCAGCCTGTTTGGGCCTAAATGGGAGATGACGTAGGGGAGGGGGAAGAACATGAGCATTGGGTTTTGGGTGGTTAAGCTTTGAGGGGGGGAAGCTTTTGAGTGAATTCTTATGTATCCTGTATCTGTATGAAGTGTTAAGGAGTCATGTATGCTGTATCTTTTCCTGTACATCTTTTAATACAACTTTTCTGTATTCCTCTCAAGTTCAGCAAGAGCATTATTATATTGCCTTTCTTTTTCCCTTAAAAAGAGTAAAGTAGAATAATCTCAGTCTGTTGCGCTCTTGAACAAGAAGCTATGAAATGCTGCTGTAACAGGCTGATCAGTAACTCAATAAATAATACAAATCATCCTTAGCCTAGTCTAGGGCTTCTGGCAACACCAGTGTTTTTGCTTACGTCTGAGAGCCATTTGAAAAAAGCTTCTTCCTTTTACGTATATCATGGCTCCAAATTAAAGAAATGTGGTTCCCGGCTTGGGTGGGGTGAGATCAGTTAATAAACTGCAAATCTTTCCTTCTTCGTGGGGGAGGAGTACAGATCTGTACTCTAGCATGGAGGGAAATTCTGGCAGCTGATGGGATAAGCACAGGCAGATCCATGCATCCAGACTGGGTTCAAGATGAAGTCTGAGGAGTAATTAGAAAAAGTTGAGTATGGCAGCCTTCTGGAGCTAATAATACTGTTAATGAGTTGTGAAAGCCTGGACCACTCTTGACTAAATTGAAGATGCCACTAAGCAGCTTTCTGCTTGTCCCAGCAGAACTGAATGACTATTGTTCTGAAACAATACAGTGCTCAGCAAGAGCAGAGGCTAAAAGTCTCCCCGGGGTTTCCCCTGAAGAGGCTGCTTTGATACTTGGAGAAGGGGGTCTTCCACTGGTTAATGTATATTAAAAATGCTGTTAAAAGTTTCGCCCCTTGGGTGCAGCTGAATTCAGTGACACCAAATCAAGATGGCCAGACAAGCATTTCTAATCTGCTGCCTGAGCTGCTAATTAAAAGAAAAAAAGAAAGGAAAAAAGGGCATCTGAAAGGGTAAAAAGGCAAGATATTTTAGATCCAATATAAGAATTGAAAGGTTTTTGACTAGAATACACAAGATACCATCAGATCCTTCGAAGGATTAACTGCCTGAAATGTAAATATTCAAGCCTCTCTGGTATCAATTACAGTGTGGATGGTCCACAGATGATCTCAGTGGATTGAAGAATAAACTGGATTATGGTAGAAGTAATTTCTAGAAACATGTCCTTGTTAACTGATTAACAGTCTGATAACAAAATTTTGAGCTGAAGTAATGCAAAGTTGCTGGTACATTAATCTTGCATCAAGCTGGAATTTATTTGCAGTTCTTCCATGTGATAGCCCAGCCTGATGATTCAGTCTGTGTTCTGTGCCCCTAATCCTCTTGACTAATCAGAACCTTTCTCATTGGTGTAACTCAGTTGCAGTAAAAGATCATGGAGGAACCTTGACTTTGAGGTGTGTTATCTGAACAACACAGTCAGTCTTCCTAATGCAAACCCACACT
The DNA here is from genome assembly GCA_013400475.1 of Tricholaema leucomelas. Lineage (NCBI taxonomy): Eukaryota > Metazoa > Chordata > Aves > Piciformes > Lybiidae > Tricholaema lacrymosa > Tricholaema leucomelas. The sequence goes on from WAAF01012797.1 coordinate 1,182,059, forward strand.
AGTTCAATCCCTTTCAGTGCTGTCCTGCATCAGTGTTTTATGTTAACCTCTCTGTGTCTGCAATACTTCAGTAGCAGATCATTACAGAAGCATGACCTTTCTGCAGTAGTTGTGTTCTGTGGTGCCACAAGGAAGGTTTTTCATGCTGTGGCTGTAGCATATGAAGCAAGAAGTGTAGTCTTTATATAAACATGGTTACATAAACTAGGCAAATGTTCCTTAATTCTCATGTGTGATGAAGTTGGGCAGTGTCATCTGGTGGATATTCTGACTGGCATCCATGTTTGCATAATCCTGTATCGTCCCTTAAGTACTTGGGGCAAAGAAAGTCACTCAGGTCCCAGGCCTCAACCTACTGAGTCAAAAGGAGATGCTGCAACTCCCAGAGGACCAGCTTGGGTAAAGTCCCTTTGGGACAGCTAAGCAGGACATGTTTAGTGCAACTTTATTAGGAACTCGTGTAAAGCCATGGAAAACAGACTTTATTAATCCTGCAACTTGTTTTCTATTTTCCTAAAGTACAGTGGCCAGTCTTGGGGGACAGGAACTGGTCTGACTTGGCCTTCATGTTTTCACAATAGCTGCTGAGCTGCAGCTGGGCAACTTTACAGTGGAATAGCATGGGTCTTTGTTAATTTAGACAGGGTTGCACTGGACTTCTCTTCCTCTGAGGAGCACCCAGTTGTCTGTGTCTAAGATACAGAAATCAAACTAGGATGCAAAGAAATGTGACAAAAGCTGTGGAGAAGCAGAACATGCAGCAGCCTGGAAGGAGGCTGAAAGCTCAGGTGTGAGGAGAAATATGAGGGTAGGCTGGCTGAGCATGCTGGATAATAAGAAAGGAAGCATGGCATGACTGAACAAGCCTCATTCATTAACACCACAGGGGAAGAAGTGCTGGCTCGGTAGTCAAGATCAAGAGTTGCTATTTTGTTTCCTGATAGTCTGTGATCCTTTCAGGAGGGTTGCTAAGATTTGCAGACCATCAAATAAATCCAGGTGTTCTTGGAAATCCTGGAAGAGCTACCCTTTACGATTAGAAAGGAAAGTAGTCTCAATTCTTGATAAAGGGTTGTGGTGACAGTCTCTTCAATAAAAAGCTGGAGAGGTAACTTTCTAACTGCTTGAAGGCTGAGTCTTCCCACTGGAAAGAGAATTCACCCCTATTTGCAGTATATCCCCCTTTTGTGCTCAAAAGCAAGCTAAGTGGGAGAACAAAGGACTGTATTGCTAGTGCAAGAGAGAAAGTCTCTGATGCCCCAGCACCACACCTCCCTCCATCAACCATAGTGATTCAATTTCAGAAGTCTGGCTTACCTTCTGAATCTATTGGAAAGGAAACTTGAGGCAGTGGAGTTTGGGAATTCTGGTGGTTCTTTCTGAATTCTTTATGCACCCACAGTTCGTACTCTTTAATATTCAAAGTGTAGTGAGATTGGTTTGTGTGAGTTACTGCCCTTTGACATGAGAAGGAAAATATACAGGATGTACTCATCCAGCCTGCTTTCTATGGATGAGTGCAAAAGAACAATGCAAACAAGCAGGGGCAAATCTGAAAATCCAAGTTACCTCATGACATGAAGCTAAAGAAGAAATTGAAGGTTGATTTCTTCTTAGTAACTCCTCTAGAAATATGCTTGCTGAATCCTGAGGAAAAAGTGGTTTGGCTTGGATTTTTTTTTTTTTCCAATAGAGAAGGAAAGTGCTAAAAAGTGTAATGTCCATTCTTACTTTATTAAAAAAAATCATCTACCTACAATGATTGTCTGGAAAGGGGTAAAATCTTGTGCCTGATTAGGTTGCTGGCAGCTTGCAGCCTTGGTCTTCAGAGAAGTTGAATCTAATGCGCTAGTTAACCACTTTGGAAACCAGTTGTTCTATAGAAATGTGGGGGGTAGATAAGGGTGAAAGAAAAAACTGTAGAAGCCTGAGATATCTTAAAGGAATGAAATGGGAGAGGGCAGATAAATACAGCCATGTAGGTAATAAAATGACAATCAAAGAGCTCAATTGCGTTGTTTGACAGCTCATACTAGTACCAAGCTAACTTCTTCCTGGGATGAAAAGAAGTAATCTTTAGGTGAAGCTCTGTTAATGCAAGCTGGAGAATGCAGTGGGCTTGGTTGCAAAGCTGGCAAGAATGTGTGTTCTTTTGGTTGGACTCAGTGATTGTTGAGCTCTGTTGCAGACAGATATATTCTGTGATTGCATTACACTCCTGGTAAAACCATGATCAACTTGGATGATTGGGCAGTGCTGGACAGGGGTGATGAGGTCATCCTGAGGGTGGGATAGAAGTCAAAATTATGGAAAACTGGGAATGTAGTTGGATGGGTTAGAATTGTTTCTGAGAAGAGGGGGTTACTGGTTAGGTAATGGTAGCCTTGTAGAAATAACCCCAAGGCTAATCTTGAGCTGAGAGTCAAGCATATTGTGCCAACAGGAACAGTAAACATAGAAAGCCAAACAAGATGCATGAGGTGATCACTCTGCTCAATGCAGTGTCATCATCTTTGGATATGCAGAACAGCTTTGAACATTGTGTTGTGACAAACAGGTGCAGTAGAACAGGGGTTTGGCCTCTTGTTTCAGTAACTGAATTTCTGTGCTGGTTAATGTACTCTTTGACACCTAAATAGAGAGATCTAGAGCTGTGTTTTCCTGTGTGGAAGGCTGGCTTCCATCTCAGGACGTAGTCTGACTGCCCACACTTAGAAAAAGGGAATCTTGCTCTACTTCGATTTAGGTGCTGTAGTTTCAAATATGTGAACAATGCTGGAAGGGCTGAAAAAGGCAGAGAAGACAAACTTCTTTGTATTACCTTCCTTCCTGCTTCTAAGAAACAACACTGTAATTAGGTAGAGTTGCTTTGTTTTGAAAAGTTCTTCAAAGTCATCAAGTCCAACCATTATCCAACCCTACCAAGTCTGGTAGAGATTAAGTGGTTGGTCATTAGCAAAGACCTAAGCTGTCAGAACCTGAATCAGTATGGTAATGTTGTGCAAGGGCTGTGCATTAGCTGCGGCTCTGAACAGATTCCTTGTTTTCTTCTTTCCCAAAGCAAGTGCAGTCTGGAAGCCATACTCAGAAGGGAGACCACAAGACTGATCTTTCCAATGCTGAATAGACTAACCAAAACTGCTATTGTGGGTAGGGGGAGATGGAATAAAGAAAGAAGAGAAAATAGAACCTGAACAAAGAAAGCTTGCATAACCTTCAGGAGCCCTTAGAGGGCTCCACTCAAGCTACATGGTAGCCTTAGTCTGATCACTAACATACTTTTACCCCTTCTCTTTAAAGCAAACTACAAATCTGAACCTTCCTCCTGAAGATCTTGATTCTTCTGGTGACGATGACGATGCGTTCTCAGGTTCAGGTGCAGGTGAGTTATTAGCGCTTGTACTGTTAGTTCTTGATCTTTCCAGAATGTGGCAACTGAGGTCTTGATGAGCATCCAAGTTAAAAGCAGGGGAAAGAGGAATCGCACACACACCTGTCCTAGAATGTAAGAGTTTGGAACAGAGAGCCTAATCTATTCATTTTGTATTGTTTCAAATGCTAACAGCGTGCAGTGAGATGTAGGAGACTTAAGTGAGCTGAAGCAGGTATAATCCATGTGGCTACTATGTGAGATACTGTGTGAAGAACATTATGAACCTACAGCAATTCTTTGCTCATGGGAAAGGTACACCATAACGAGGGCCTTTGACTTCCCTTACAAGCTGGTAGGAGATACCATTTAAGGGTGTGTAAACCCCAACCTGCCAACATGAATCAAGTACAAATTTTATCTGTCATCAGGTGTGCAAGTTCCCATGGGCCATATTTTTCTTTTGAAAAGCAGAATAAAGAGCTTTTGGGGTGTGGAAAAGGTCTGTTGGGAAGATTACTGAACTGTACGAGAGAAACTTTGGTGCTCAGTGCTAAAGTTCAGGAGATGCTATTGAGGAAAAAGCAAGTTATCAAAAGCTGAAGCACAGTATCCTTCTGCTTTTTTCAGCCACATGCTTGTGTTATAGCTAAAATTCTGCAGGAATAAGACTGAAATTGGCACCAAATGTACTACTGACTAAAGGTGTGAATATATGGGTGACTGCTCTGAACTGAACAAAAAATTTTAGTGGGAAGAGAGTCAGAAAACCATCCTGAGCAACTAGAGTACTGAAAACATCTTTTGCTCTTCTTCACCTGTTCACAAACAGACTATCAGTCGTGCCTTGGGGAGAAGCAGATGACTTAACAAAATACTGCTTAATAGCACATCTGTCCCTTCCTTATTTCACTGAAAAGTGTAAGGCATTAAACCGAGCTGCTGCTCCAAATGCTGGCTATGCAGCTTAGGCATTCTCCTTAGATCAGTGTCCTGTAGATACTATTAATAGGTCTCTGAACTATAAGGATAACATGGTTTTGGTTTTTGTAGGTCCCCTGACTGACCAGTCTCACACTTGGAGAATCCCAGAAGAACCAACAAATTCCTCACTACTGGCAACACCAACAGATATCAATGTACAGCCATTTCCTGGGATTGAGAGCCGAACTGAAAAAGAAGGAATGTCTCCCTTTGTGACTAGTAGTGTAGTGACAGAGGAGCCAGTTGTAGCGGTGAAGGATGAAGGAACCATCGTGGGTTCACCACATGAAAAACCAAATGACGTGGTTACAACAACAGTAAGAAGCTCCACCACTCAGTTCTCTTCAGTGGTTCATGTAGCTCCTTCAGAAGCCTCAGGCACAGTCCATCACCTCGAACCTAAAATCTCAAGCTCTGATGTGCCAGCCACTAAAGATGTGCCTGAGCCCCACCCTACCGTCCATCATGAGGGAGATGTCGCTGCCATCTCCACGACAACCGCTCCAAAGGATGTTGTTGTTCCTACACATGCAGAGGTTTCTGAAGATGGGTCTGGAGATCCGGTGAGGACTAATAGCTTTGACACCCTTTCCAGGGAGATTAATTTAGTAGTTGATTTTGAAGGAAAGGGTGGTAATTTGTAAAACATAACTTAAAAAAAAAACACAACAGGTTACATTGTTGGAGATTTTTAGATGAGAAAAAACAAAGCTGTTGAAAGTATCCAGTGACAGACATGATGAGAAACATGAATAACCTGCCTTTTGTGTCCCAACAGGGAGACTTCATCTTGACTAAGGATGAGGATTTAGTCCCCACCCAGAACTCAGAAGTACTACCTGACTCTGGGAGAAATGCCAAAGCAGCAGGAGCCTCGGGAATTATGGACAGAAAAGAAGTTCTTGGAGGTACCTAATATTCTGAATTTCTAGCTGGTGAAAGCAGACTCTTGTAGGAGTCTTCCAGGCAGCGGAAGCTGGAGTTCTCAAAGTACATCTCTGAATGCGACCTTTTATGTTAGATCTCTGAAATGAGGGTGGGGATTCGTGATTCTGCATTGTCAAAGCTCTAGTAAGGGCAATTCTTAGTTTGCTAAGAGCAAAGCAGCTGCCACTAGTTTTTTGAAATTTTATGTTTAAGCCTGTACCTTCACTGCCCTCAAATTAAGTAAAACTGTTTTAATTGCTTTGTAGCATGGCCCAGTGGGAGATCTGCTTCTGTGGATTTACCCTATGTAGACGAGCCAGCCTTTGGTACTTGGAGGATGGTTAGTTATGGGGGGATGACAAAGGGACAGATTAATTTCTGGAAGTCATTGCGTGGTCCCTGACTTTGTAAGAAGCAGTCATGCTGTGGTGTCTAGAGTAATTTGTGGCTTTTTTCCCCTTCTAGGTGTTATTGCTGGAGGATTGGTAGGCTTGGTGTTTGCAGTGTTTCTAGTTGCATTTATGCTGTATAGAATGAAGAAAAAAGACGAAGGCAGCTATTCACTGGATGAACCGAAACAGTCTAATGGAGGATACCAAAAACCACACAAACAAGAAGAATTCTATGCATAAACACTGATCTTCAGGACACTTCTTATTCCATCTTTCCTGGACTCTTCTCTCCCTGCACATGGACCTCCTAGTGTGCTTTGCATTAAACTTAAGCCATATGATCACTGGGTATTTGCCCTAACCACTTTGCCATTGGAAAGCTTATAACTACAAAGTAGATCTGGATTCATTGAACATTCCCTGCTTTCTTGCACAACTTTTATTTTTTGTTTTAACAGGACTGCAAGTTCCTAAACTCACTTTGATTTGTCTAAAGACTGCTGGGCAGGCAGTGGGGAGAAGATAAGGAGCACTGTATGTATAACCTTACTGATGTTTAGGGAAAGGGCTAGCAAGAATAAACAACTATCAGTGCTCAAATTCTGTACATCAGGAATCCTTCATATTTAACTCATAGATGTGTTTTAAATGTAACTAATGCCTGCGCTGGGCAGACATTTGGTACATTGCAATCCTCTAGCTCTTTCTAACTGCCATATTTGGAGCACTTAATGCCTATGATACATCAACCTGAACATGGTTTCTGGTGAAAGGAGGTGTGAAGGGCAGGGAAAAGCAAATTGACATTCACATGATTTAAAATAACTTGGATTTTGGAAGTGTTAACCCATACTCAGAACCAGTTCCTAAGCAGCAGGTGTATGTGCTAATACAAAACGAACCCCAGAGACCCCAGAACGGAGAGTTCCACTTACCATTAGCATTGGACTGTCCCACTGCCCCTCTTGCTCTTTCTAGGCTTTGGTAAGAAATAGATTTGATTTATTCTAAGCTGTTTCATCTCAGTCATTCCCTCTTCTTTGGTGCCAAATCTAGACTGGGCTGTCCTGCTGCGAATACTCTGATCCCACACTACTGTGTAGTGGCCAAGTGGCTGATGGCGTGTTGTATCACCTACCTCTCTGTGCTCTGTTTACAGTGGGTGTCTTGGAATGTAGTCTGCTGTCTATGCCACAGGATACCTTGGTGCACAGGAGTGGAAGGTAGAAAGCAGCATATTGTGGCTTTGCAGCAAGGAGTAGAGAAGTGTAGCTTCTGAAACAAGCCTGAAGGCTAAGTGTAAGACGGCCTTAAATATATACAACAGTTGGTGTGTGCTTGATTCTCGCAACTGGAATGGCTCTTCAGAAGCTGTTCCTGCACTTTGAGAGAAGCAACTCCAGGGATGTCAGACTAGTAAGGGCTGAAAACACCTGAGAAAAGTCCAGATACCTGAAGCTGCTGGTGGTCAATGTGCTGTTTAGATACAAAGTACTGAGGGCTCATTGGGAGTCTGGAGTTCTCCACAGTGTGTCAAACCAAGTGAGAAGAAAAGGGTGGTCTTCTGTATAAGCCTTACTTTTGCTTTGCCTTTGGTTAGCTTCTTGGAGTTCAGTTCCTTGTCACTTAGTGCAGAAAGTATGAGGTAGATGGAATGTTTACAACTGGTGTAAATATTTATATTATTGAGCCAGAGGGAATGATTGGAGAATACTGGAGAACATGGCAGCAGTTGGTATAAATGTTGCACACTAACAGTAAAACTTAAACCTGTGTAATTTAAATGAAGTATAAAACACTCCTGAGCTGCTATGCAGCTAAAATTGGTGCCTTCTCTGCAAATCCAAGAGGAAAAAAAACCCAACCAAACATAAAAAATAAGAAACACAACACTTGTTGATTCTAAACTCTCTTTTTTTATGCACAAGGAAAACCTGTGCATATGTGTAGCTGGCTGCTTTTAAGTAAAGCTGCAAAGTCCATTATCTTTTTTTAAACTGAATTAATTTTTATAGGTTAATGCAATGACCAGATGGTGTTAATTTCAGCTGTAATTCTTTGCTTTGTATAGGAATGTAGAAATGTTGTTTGATAGGTTTATCTATATAAAGGTTCTTGTAAAGCACAGGAAGATAAAGCGGTAAACTTCAGTTGTACCTCACAACCTTTTAGGGGGAAAGGAGAAAAAGAAAAACTGTATATTTTGGTAGTCTAAACTGACAGTTTGTGAAACAAACATGACAGTCTGTTATTTAAGTGGTACAAATGAAATACGAATTCTAGCAGAAGATCCAGCATTGGTTATCTGTATGCCATGTAAAGGTATACTGCAATAAATGGCATTTTGGCAAGAATGCGTCTGATCTGCGAGCACTGCTCTAGGTAATACTTCACAAAGTAGATGTGCTTTTTAAGGCCGCTCAGCTCATTAAGGAATTTGGGCCCCAAGCAAGAAATGAAATGTGGATTTTGCTGCTGAAGGTATGGAGATTCAGCTCATAATTTGAAGGGTATGAGTGTGGCCTACTTCCCTCTTTGCCTTGTCCTAGCTGGCTAGGTTGAGGTGTGCTGCTTTCCCTTGAGGCAGTGGTGTGGAGGTGAACAGGCTGTAGTGGAGGTGAACAGAATCTCTTTCGTTGGAACCTTGTTACATTTCACGCTGGCTCTGACTTTTGGAAGTTCTCCTTACTTATGCAACTTTTTCCTCACTTTTTTGGGGATGCATATCTTCTGCAAGGATTCCACTTGGACATGTTTTCTGCCTCCAGGAGTTTGAGAGCAGGGAGAGCAGGGCCTATCCTAAATATTCTGCTGTACAGCATGAGTTGCTGTGTGGGAGGAGATGATGCAAAGAGGGAAAGGCCCTTCACAAAATAGGAAAGTGAAAAGCTGCTGCCTGTCTGGGTGGGTCTTGCTGCAGCTTACACTGCTATCTTTTACATGGCTTTGAGCTGTAAGAAACTTCTTTTTATGTTCTGTAAACTAGCCATCATAAATTTTTAGTTTATAATTTCCTCTTGCTTACTCTGGAACCATATGGACTATGTCAGAAAATGTTTGCAGGAATCTTGTTAGAATGTTTGGAGAGGAGGAAAAAGGAGTGAAGGGTTGAGTTTAGAAGATTTTGCTTCCATAGCTAAGGTAAAGCTGTAAAGTGCTTTCTAACTCCATGCCAACTTTGCCACTCCCTTAACTGGGTAAAAGTCTTGTGTAAGATCAGAGTTGACTGTTTTGCATAACAGTGTCTTACCTCCTATGAACTATCTTCCTTGGTTGGGGGTTCCCAAGACTTCTGTTTCCAGTTATCTAATCAATGATAAAGTGGGAAGTTTAGGTAGCAGGGAGAGGAAAAAAAAGTGCTGAGGAAGAGTGGGAAACTTCTGTGTGAGAAATCTTGTAAGTGAAACACTCAGTTTGCACTTCAGATAAACTTTGTTGTACTAGCAATCTACAGAAGGGACAGTCTGACTGCTCTGCCACAGGTTAGTATGAATTTTCCTGAGTCACATTTCTGTTTGCTGTACTTTCTGACTTTTCTTCATCCATGCTGGAGCAATTATCACTTTTGCTCTTGTTCGCGAGTGAGATGCAAAGAATGTGGCTGGCAGAAAATCTGACCCCTTCTTTGTTCTGGAAAAATGAGCTGAGGAGTGTAAATGCACTGAGTGTCAAGGAAGGCAATCTGCTAGAGGAGGAGGAGGGCTTTTCACAATTCTCATTTTGTCAGGTTGCATTAAAGCTTATAAAAGAAGCTAAAGCAAATCTAAAAGGCTGTATAATCTTCTAATTGAAACAGAGAACAGGAAAAAAATGAGAAGAGGGCTACTCTACAGGGGTGCTAAGAAGAAAAGCCATTTCAGACATTTCATAAATGCCTTATCTGAATCCTCACCAAGACTAGTAGTGATGAAAATGAGTAGGGCAATAAAGGTGCAGGGTGAAATTTGCTCCGTTTGAGGTAACATGAAAACTAAAAGAAAACCCCAAAACTTTAAATATGCAGGAGATGAGATAGAGGTTCAAACCCAAATAATTGGTTGATATTCTGGGATAGTGTTTAGCTTGCAAATCTGGAAGCCTGATGGATAGTATTTAAAATAAGCTTGTCAGAATAGAGGGTGGCAATTCTACTGCAGACAATAAAAAGCAGTGTCTGCGCTACAGAAAGAGGGGAGAAAAGGTTTGGCCCTCAGCAGTATGCTGGATCTTACAAAAGGACCTGAAGGATTAAAAAAGCTTAAAAGATAGGATGCTGATATGTGTGATAAAATATAACAGTAGATTCACCAAAACTAGATTGTGCCACACTCATCAGATCTTTTGCTTTTTAATAGCAGGGTTTGTATTTTTTTTTCAGTCAGTGGCAATCCAATCTAATTGAACTTCAGTGAAGCAATTTATCAGTGCCACACAGAAAGTGAATAATCAGAAGGAAGAAGCTGGGGATTTGTGGAAGAATTGTAAGGTGATGAGGAGAGGTTAAAGAGGAGCCTGCAGCAAAAGCTCTGCAAGACAGGAAGTTAATATGAATAAATGACATGATTTGGGGGACGTCTCTCTGAATTTAGTCTGAAATGGAAGGAAATACATGGAACCATACTTGCTGTTGGGAATTTGGGCAGCCTTAACACTGTGGAAGAGCAGAATATTTTCCTGTTCTGACAAGTAACAATTAGGATCAACTTCAACAGCACAAGGTCAGGCATTGGAGTGAATAACAAGAATTTCTGCTCTGACCTAGTGTTGTGGATTGAGTTGAACCTGCTACTGTTATTCATACCCGTTTTGTTCTGATTCAAACCATTACACTTGAGAGTTGTGATGGTTTGGGTGTCCCCCGCCCCCCCACACTTCAGAAATCACCCAGACTAGACTCAGTCGGCTCTGGAAATTTGAATGAAGCTTATATTTACAGCTGGCACAATTTACAAGCAGATATTTACAGTATATACAGATATAGACAGAAATATACAAGGTAAAAAGGTAATACAGACACAACTCCCCTCCCAGAAACCTGAGTCCCCAGGAGGGGCTCTCAACCACCCCTCACCATCCCCCTACCCCTCTCAACCTTACCCCAGTCCCAAGGAAGAATGGAGGTTTGGCCAAGAGGGTTAAAAAGCAAGGTGAAGCAGCCAAGCAAAGGGAGGGTGAGGTTAGAAAGCAAGATGGAGTCCAGCCAGCAACCACGAGCTCCCCAGCAGGCAAAGCTCCCAGCGAAGAGAAGAAGCAAGTGACCTAATCTTTGTTTTGCCTTTCTTCTTTACACATCCCAGCAAGACTGTGAGGGAAGTAGACCTCACCATTGTTTTCATTTTACAGCCTATGATCTAGTTCTTCTCACCAAAACATGCTAGCTAGGCTCAAACTAGCACAGGAGTAAGAGAGAAGAAAGGGATAGATGCAAACTGTGATGCAGCTGTAAGAAATGGAGGACAAAATCCCCCAACAACAAAAATCTGGGGAGGCAGAAGCCAAGGCAAGTAGAGGGACTTTTCAGCATTGTAGATATCATACAGAAAGCTAGTGGACCCTTCACTTAGCATCACCTCTGTACTCCAGGATTAATTCATGCCAGGGAGGAAAGGGGAGAAAACACTTAAAATGATGTGGGAGTAAAATCTCTTCCCATGGTAAATTCATAGTGTTTGGTTTGTTCGGACATGGAACAGTTGGTTTCTGCATGCCTGATGTACTATAGGATGATACAAAATATGGATATGAGCAGTTTAGGCTGAAGAATAATATGGGAGCAAGAAAAAGAAAAGCAGCTGGAAAGTGTAAGCACTGAAATAATAAATCTGGAGAATCCTTCCATTAATGGTGGGGACAAAATATCAAAATGGCTTGAATGTGAAGTCTGATGTTCAGGAAGATTATGATATGAAAGGATCCTGAGCTAGCAGGATCTCTTTTAACCAAGAGCCTATCCAAAGAATAGAAAAAGCAGTCAAAAATCCATCCCTCTTACCATGTTTTTCCTCTTAAAATCTCTAGATTAAGACTAGAGTTTCACTAAGAGTTGAGAAGACTTTTTTTTAACACAGGATGAGCTGAGCCATGTTTTCAGGTGGAGGTTTTCTGAAAGCCACCTCTTTTAAGGAACTAGACTTACTAGGGCTAAGTCAGTGTCACTTCTCTTAGGCAAAAATGTGTCTTAGGTTTTTCTAGATTAGGAAGCTGGGAGGGTGTAATGGTTTTGACTCATCCAGCAGCTGAGTTTTCAATACAGCTGCTCACACAATTCCCCTATACCTGCCTCTTGGTGGAATGGGAAGGTGAATCAGGAGCAAAAGATTAAACACAAGCCCTGTGGGTTTAGAGAAAGAGAGTTTAGTAAAGAGAGTTTGACAGATTAATACCACAAATAGTGGATTTTTTCAGAGGTAGAAGGAAATGAGGCAAGAGAGAGCACAAAAGCCAGGAGCAGAAGACTGAATCCTGGAAACAGGAAGCATCTCACTTCACAATCTGAACTCCAAGCCCCATCATACTTTGCCCCAGCCAGCCCTTTCCTTATACAGTGGTTATGACACCAGCATGGTATTGAATTTCTGTTAGCTGGCTCTGCTGGCAGTCTTGGTTGGTATTCTGCCGCAGCTGAACCCTGTTCAGAGGGGGCATATCCAGGGCAGCCATAGGGATATTTGATCCCATCCTGATGTCATGTTCAGTATTTAAAGGGGGAGCTGGGTGGGGAAGGTATGAACATCTCGGGAAGGTGGGTGGGAAGTAGTTTGCATCACACATCATTCATTTTCCACTAGTATTGTTACTCCTTTTTTTCTGTTGATTCACTAAACTTTCCCTTATCTTGGCCCGTGGGCTTTTACTGTTTTCTCCCATCTCTCTCTCCCCAGTCCTGCTGGGGAGTGTGGGGGAAAGTCAGTCACGTGGAGCTCAGTTGCTGTCTGGGTCTAAGCCAGAACAAAATTTGAAATAGGTCTTCCTTAACCTGTTTCCCCACGCTGTCTATCATTAAACTTTCTAAATTACACCTCCCTGCAAACACTGCTGCCAAAAAACTCCAAACCAAACTTTAACCCGTCACGTTTCTACACTTTTCATTGCTTATAGCATAATGCAGATGAGCTAGGATGGTGTTCTAATAAGATTTAACTGCGCTAGCATATGAACAGCAAATACAAGAGGCACTTATGGGGACAGAGAGGATGATCCAGTGTGTAGCCATCTGGAGCAATGCATTTCATGTATCAATACTGCTGGGTTAATGAATCACCCTTTAGTCTGCTCTGTTGTTACATAGACTGTCTCTGTCGTAGTGCCAATGATCTGCTCTTATTTGTCAATTTGTTTATTCTGGTTTAGTACTCTTTTTTCCCTAGTTTGCTTTAACATGGGAAAAGCAGATGTGCAGTCTTCTGGACTACTCTTCCCAAAGCATAATTGGGATTAATGTACTCTGTAGGCATGTGCATGCACACGTAGGTATGTGCTAACTACAGATCAAACCAACTCTGTAAAGGAAATCACTGCATTTTAGTAAGTCAGAAAATATCAAGTGCTTTCAGGGTTAGAAAGCCTTATTTCAGAATCTCATAAAGTGAAGAATATATAGATGCTATTTAAAAATAAAGATGAGTGTTTGTATAGGTAGTGGATCTTGGGCAGCTGCTCCAGTTGAACTCAAGTTGTGTCACTTTGTTGTATAGGAAGGTCCTCAGCAAAAGCTCCTATTTGGCTGAGCCAGCCATCAAAGCATTCCTGAGCCTCAGGAATCTGGATGGGGAGAGAACTGTATGCTCAAGCTGTCTCACCAGTCTGGGGTTCTGCAGACTGTGGTACATGTACCAATGTGGTATGCAATATATTTCCAAATGTTGTACAAAAAAATCCAGCCAACCGAACCACCAAAACCAAAAAGTAACACCTTCCAAAATCTGGCATTGAAACCTCTAGCACCTGCCTTATCTCTGGAAGTGAGGGCCAGGATCCACCTAGACCCTGCCTTCTGTACACAAAGCTGCTGCAGATGATTAAAATGTGGGGTGACATTGATGAAAGGGAGTGGGGCAACTTGGAAGGAACTTCTACTGATGCCATCAGTATATTTCTCTCTCTAAACAAAGCTTGAAAACTCATGTCTTCAGTGACTGCATAGCCATTTTCCCAGGGTGGTAAAACAGTGCATTTCTTTTTGAGAGGAAAGGGTTTAAGTGCTAGCAGAAACTCGGTAGTAGCTGAGAAATGCAGCTTCTGAACAAGACGCCTTGCTTTTCTGCAGGGCAATGGCTCTTGACTTCCATCAGATTTGGAATTAATAGGTACTGAGAGCAAAGGGCTGTTCTTCTGTGAGATGCTCAAGGTTGTTGTGGCTCCCTAAACTGAGCACAGGCTGTTCGTAAACCTACTGCTGCCCTGCTTGGGCTGTGTGCTGGATGTTGTTCCCTGCTGCAAAGTGTGACCTAAAGGAATCTTACAGCTTTTTGGTTATTCAAACTCACACTCATACTTTCTGATGCCTTGAGGAGAAAACTTTAACATTATTAAGATGTTCTCTGTGCAGTACAAAATCAAAGCAACTGGAGTTAAGGGTGAAATTATTTCAAGAGGACATAAAATAATAGTTCTGTCTTAAAAAAAAAACCCAACAAGACAGATTAGAAGCCCCCAAAGGAGAGGCTGCATAAAAAAAGAGAAAGTTTTTGTGTATCAAAATCAAACAAGCAGATGACTCTCATTTATCCATCTATACTCAACGTGCTGGAATGTGTCCAGAGAAGGGCAATAAAGCTGGTGAGAGGCCTGGAACACAAACCCTATGAGGAGAGGCTGAGGGAGCTGGGGTTGTTTAGCCTGGAGAAGAGGAGGCTCGGGGGGGGACCTCATTGTTGTCTACAACTACCTGAAGGGAGGCTGTAGCCAGGTGGGGATTGGTCTCTTCTCCCAGGCAACCAGAAATAGAACAAGGGGACACAGCCTCAAGTTGTGCTGAGGGAAGTATAGGCTGGATGTTAGAAGGAAGTTCTTCACAGTGAGAGTGATTGGCATTGGAATGGGCTGCCCAGGGAGGTGGCGGAGTCACCGTCCCTGGGGGTGTTGGAGAAAAGCCTGGATGAAGCACTTAGTGCCATGGTCTAGTTGATTGGATAGGGCTGGGTGCTAGGTTGGACTGGATGATCTCGGAGGTCTCTTCCAACCTGATTGATTCTATGATATCTGTGATGGATATCTGAAAAAATGCTGGCCATCAGAAATCATTTAATCATCCATCCTCTATGGTAGAGGTCTTCACAGCCCAGATCAAAATGGACACCAGGGATTAGCCATCCCTTCAGGGACTGGCACATGGAGTGAGGCTGTACATGCAGCTACATGCAGCACACAGCCCTGCAGATGGAGGAATCACTCCCTTCTTGTCCACTACATCCACATCTGAAGTTCACCTTACAAATAACTTAAAACAGCAGTTCAATCTTCATGGCCCAGAGCAATGGCTCAAGAAGGTCATCATGGAATTTGATTGTCCTCAGGGAGGCACAGGGGGTTGTTTTGCAGCTACCTTTGCACCTGCCTTTTAGGTAGGCTGAAAATGTGGCTTTTGTATTATTGCTATTAATATACTACTGGTGGAAAAGACAGTTTGCACATGCTCTTGAAAATATTGGTTGAGTCTCTTCTTCCTGCTCAAATAGTTAATGTTTGATAGCAGCTGACTGAAAACAGAAGCCTTTGAACTACTGTTCTTGGGAGGTGGTTTGTCTTTGTGTTGTGCGTGTAAACTGGAGTCTCACTGCAGGTTTCTCGTGCATGGCGTAAAGGATTCGAGTCCAGTTCAACAGTGCCCTTGGTTTCAAGCATTCTTTTCAGATGTTACCATTTCTGCTTTCAAACAAAGCCCCTACTGCAGGAGCACAGCTCTGTGAGCTCACACTAAGGAGTGGTTCTGTGGTTGCTCCACAGTAACGATTAGTCACACATTAACCGCAGCTGTAAAAACATGTCTATGGGAAAGTCATATCCAAACACTGAGGGCCTTTGAGCCTGGTGCTTATTACTGAAGAGGTGGGTTTCTGTTCCATTTTTCTTCACCATTGTGCAACACGCATGTGACTTGTTTACTTTGCTATTGTGATGTATCACAGCTTTTGCTCTGTCAGCCTTCTACCTCCCCCACTTCCATGGATGATAGTGTCCTGGGATCTTACAGGTAGAACTGAGTCAGCCAACGTTTCTAAACCAACAGGTCTTGGCAGGGGTGGACAACTAACACTGTTACAGTATTTAGTCACACTATTTCATTACTACCTGAGGCAAAGCAGGTGCTGCCAAATGATGACTTAGGGCTCCATGATTATAACAACTTTATGTTGTAAGGAGCAAGGACACCCTTGCTCATTGCCAAGATGACAGCTAAAGGCTGTAGCAAGTTCCTTTGCTTTTTACTCAGTAGAAAACCAACCTCCATTACTGTTGTCCTTCTCGCTACATGTCCTACATATCATTCTGCATAAGCCTTCAGCTAAGCATGGGTCACACAATTTTTGCATCCTGCTCTTTAGATCATCTCAGAGGAAATAACTGTGAAGAGCTTAAAGGGGAAGGAGGAAGATGACAGCATGCTCCTTAGGAACATGTGTCTCAGGAGGGCCACTCTGCATCAAGCTTTGGCCTCTGACAACTGTTGGTGCTGCGGTGTACACTTCAGGGCTTCCAAGAGAGGATCACATATCATCATCAACCCACTGTGGATTCTGTTATCCCCCTGCTGCTGTTGAATTCCCTTGGAAGAGTGATAGACCTTCTTAATGTATTTGTTGGGGGTGTGGTGTGGGGGGGGAAGGTAGAGCCAATGAGAAACACACAGATAGGAATGCTTTCTCCAAAGCTGCTCTGGGCAAAGGAAGAAAAGCAGTACTCACGAAAAACATGTAATTACTATGTCCTCTGCCCCACCCTTGCCTTCTCAAGAGAAAATTCTCTCTTTGTACATTAGTCTGGCTTCTGAATGTACTGATTTGCTCTAGGCTTATGTCACATGGCCCATTGCAAGTCAGCAACTAACAAAGTCTTCTTCATATAAATAAACGAGGCTTCTTTAGACTCAAGCTGCCTGCTGAGAACGTCATGGAGAATTGAGCATTGGGAAGAAGGCAATGCAGCTTTCTAGTGCAGCTGAAGCAGCTGGAAGTGATGTCTCTATATTTGAGGACTGAAGATGGGAACCATCACGCAACTTCCTTTCTGCATTCTGAAGCTGTGTTCTCACTTTGGCTCCTGCCTAGAGTACAAACTTATGTATAACCATAATGTGAGAAGCTGATTTGCTCTGAGAAAATGCAGGGTTTCTGTGCACTGAGCTTGTTTCCCTTATTGCCAAGCACTATTGCCCTTAATTCCTGCTCCAGCTTGTTTTCCTGTTACCCCAGTGGCACATGTTTCAAACCATCTTTCCCTACCTGTGATGAGTAATAGAAGGTTGCCTAAGGCTCCTCATGCTTTCGTTGCATGGGGCAACACGAACTCCAACTTTCCTTTGAGAAAGGAGCCCTTACTATTTATCTAGGAAACCCTTTATGGAAAAGGAGGTCTGATTATCCCATGCTATAGGTTCCTACACTAATCTCCAGTTTAACAAAGGGGAAAATAAATACTGCACAACAAAATCCCTCTGCACAGCCAGAACACTTTGCATGTTATTTCACAACTGCCTCTTGAGAAGTTTGCTTTTGTTTCCATCAATCCTCTAGCACCTTTCTGTTGCATCCCTCCACGTGAAATGAGGTTAGACAAAAGAGTAGCACCATGCTATAACCTTTACGTGGCACTGCTACCTCGTTCCCTCCAAAGGCCAGTTACACAGCCTTCTGTACTGTGATTAATGCTCAGACCTTTCTACATCTTCTTCAGGCACAGAGGGACTGTGTCACAGCTCTGAAGACAGAAAGTATAACAAAGTTTTAAGAATGAATGTTTAAACCTTTCTCCCCCCCTGTTAACATTGGTGACATTCCTGGAACTAAACATTCCCTTGTTTATTCCAGAAAGCAAACATGTTTGCAGAAGTCCTTGTACTATATGTAGGTGGGGTCACTGGCCCAGCTCACGTGGGCAGTGCCACAGTCCCACTCCAGACACTGTGCCAGGAGAGCTTTGGGCTGGGGCAGAGATAGGCACTGAGCCTTTCCCAGTTTGGGCCCAAGCTGCAGTGGTAGGTATCCAAATAGGTGCTGGTTGGGGTGAACAGTGCCCAGCTGACAGCGTGAAGGCCATAATGGATAAAGGCTCAGGACAAGGACCAATGTTTTTAAACTAGAGTAGGGTAGATTTAGATTAGACATTAGAAAGTTCTTTACTATGAGGGTGCTGAGACACTGCAACAGGTTGCCCACAGAAGTTGTGGATGCCTTGTCCCTGTGGACCAGCCTGCAGGAGGCTTTGAGCAACCCGGCCTAGTGGGAGATGTCGCGGCCCATGGCAGGAGTGTTGAAACTAGATGGTCTTTAAGGTCCCTTCCAACTGAAATCATTTTACAATTCTACATCTATGACACCCCAGGCCACCCTTCTGGAACAAGCATTGCTACTCAAACACGTTCCATGCATGAGGAAAGCCCCAGGTCAGACTGGAAATGGTTTTCTGCTGCTCTTTTCAGTGTTTCCACCCAGCACAGGCTCCTTTCAGGGTTCTGTGACAGTGCACCACAGCTGTATTTCACTACTAAATGCAGACTGACTACGAAGTTCATTGAAGTTAAGTTGTATGGAAATGCATCCCTCATTCACAATAGAAAACTCACTCTACAGCTGTAACAATGATGGCTCGATTGACCACATTAAAAGAACCAAATGAGCTAACTTCAGTCTGACTTCACCTGCTGAAAGGGTTTCGTTCAATACACAGAACCTGGCTAAGTGACATGATGCTGCAGTGCTACCTAGTAATGCTAGTCAATAGCAGGAGTCAGATAGTAAGTATGACCTGGTTCCTCTAGGAAGCAATCAGACATCTTGTCTCCCAAGTGACTTTAGTTAGGCAAGGCAAAACAACCAAAGATATTTAACAGTTCTCCATTATCTGCAGAATCTACCGGGTGGTATAGGAGGGACTTATGGCTCCTACTTTACTGTAAACAAGTATAGATCTACAAACTCAGCCTGCTGTAATGACAGCTGTCACAGAGAAGCTCTCATCTTTGAACAGCCAGGTAAATGACCTCTGTAACTGGGAGAGCTTGCACTGTGCCCACAATGTGCATAAACAGGATTAAACCCCTCAAGGACACCCTCTGCACATATCATCCTCTTGACTTACTGCACAAAGCAATTGAGTTTGGAAGAAGATCTCCACCCTGTCCTTTTGACTTGGGCCATCTTACTCTGCTAAAACAAAGTTGTTTCAACTTTTTTTTTTTTCCCTTGGCAAGTGCTTTGAACAGTAAATACAAAAGATGGTGTAATATTAACCAACTGCTCTGTCTCTTTATTCCCAAAGGATAGTCGGATTGGCAATTAACCATCCACTCTACCCCACTGATATTTGAAGCTTTAATCACAAAACCTCAAGGTGGAGCCTGGCTGTGCTCTTGTGGACTGTGAGACTTCGATTCTTGATGTTCAGTCACTCCAGTACTGCCCAATACAAATTCCCTCTCAGCATCTGTGTCCTGGTTTAGGCCCAACCAGGAACCAAACCCTACCCAGTTGTCTCTCACTCCCCACTCCACCCTCAATGAGATGGGGAGGGGAATTTGGAGAGAAAGGAGATAAGGGCAGTTTAATAAAGCAACAGAAAGAGAGAAGAAACAACAGTAATTGTAATGACATCACTTCGAAGCGAGTGAAGTGCAGCACAACTGCTCCCCACCCAGAACCCATCCATCAGCCCCTGCCCACTTTCCAGAGCTGAACATACCTCCCCTACCCAGCAACCCCTTGTATACTGGACTACAGAATTGAATATCCCCTGGCTAGTTTGCTTCTGCTATCCTGGCTATGCCTCCTCTCAGCTTCTGGTGAAAATCTGCCCCATCCTAGCTGAACCCAGGACAAATTCTGGCAAGTTCCCAAATGAAAAAAGAGGAAACAGAAGAGCTGTGTGATTCTGCAAGAAGTACCATAAAGTAGTGAGAAATACCCTTTGTGCACTGAGTACCGTGCTTTAAATGACTAATTGCACAGTGCCCAGTTCTGTTGCAGAGGAATTTTAGTCATGTTACAAATCAGTTTTCAGGCTTAGTCAGAGGAATTCACAAAACAGTTGTTTACAGCCCTGTCTCTTCACTTCTAAAAAAAGTTTAAATGGTCACATTGGAGTACTCTGTTCCTTAACAGGTCTATAAATATGCAATGCAATGAATTCAAGTTTTCAGTAGAGACTTAGTTGATTTATGGAACAAAATCAAAGGAAACTAGTCATGCATGACACCCTGAAGTCTAGCGATGTGCATAAACCTCATTACCTAGGGGACAATATGAAGTAACTCCACAGTGCCTTTTTTTAATAATCAGACTTTAAGCCACTCTACTCAAGAAATTGGTGGCTATTACTAATTCCCCAAACACCTTCATTAAACAGTTTCCAGCAGAGCTTAATGACAGCAGAGCCTCCCTGCCCAGCGCAGCCACGTGCATCTATTTCAAGTTTGGTGATGTTGTGCAAAGCCCCACAACTACATTCTGGTTTTCCTTCACAGTAAAAAGCAGGCCTTTATAAAACTCTACTGTTTAAAACTCCATTACATTTAAATACACATGCAGTCTGATGGCCCAATCATCCCACGTCTTAGAAGAGCTTTAGGGCTCATCCAGTTAGTAATCAATTAAACAAATGTAATAGAATCTGTGATTTGTAAAGGTGCTCATTAACGTTGATCAGGCAGATATCTTTTCTGGGCAGTACAGATTGATCCATTTTGGATCACACCAGATTAAGCCATTTTTGGATCACACATGTCGCAGTGCTGTTCTCCACCAAGGCTGTCACCAGCACATTTAAGACCTTTCCCTACTCAGGGAAAAAAAATACCTGTGCCTTGCAGTAGTGATTTAACAGTACAGACAGGGCTATTTTGTTTTTATTAACACGTAGTGAAAGTCTTTATAAGCATAGAGTTGAGGGAAGGCATTTGTTTGAAAGAATCTATGGGCAGTCTTCAATATAGTCTCAGCAGTTGGCTTCACTGCTGAAGTAAAAAAGTGGACGAGTGCCTGTTCCTACAGGGATCATCAATTAGTTACCACTTTCACATCTGTGGACACTGAGAAACCAACAGCTGTGGTCTGGTGAAGTCATCTTCCTGCCCTGTCTCTCCTGTCAACAACAGATCTGAGGAGCTTGGTCATCCCTGAAGGTGGCCGTCTTTGACCAGAGTAAGACAACTTACAGGCACTTGTGTGTCCTCAGAGCATGAAAGTTTAGAAGGTGTTTGGATGTCATACTTCTTTTGAAGTAAAACAAACAAACAAACAAACAACACCAAGATGCTATTAAACACCCAGATGGAAGTATCCATACATCAAGGGTTAGGGCAGGGCCAGCCACTAAACAACTGTCAGATGCTCTCTATTTACCCCTCTACCCTCCCAAAATAGAAGAGAAAGGAAATAAGGGAGAGAGAGTTATAGATTGGAAAAGGGAACTAAACCAGCTTTAATGAATATAATAACCATAAACCAAAATATATACAAATCCAGTATTGAACCCAGCCACCCTGATGGCAGATGTGTCAGCACTGATGATGTGGGCAGATGCTGGGAAAGTCTCAGACTGGACTCTGCAGCAGATAGCAACCAGATTTTGAAACTGTATTCACGAGTGCATGGTCCAGGATCAAAGGCAGAATGGATGAAATCCTCCTTGGACAATGGCCATTGAAGAAGAGAGATTAGAGTCATGACTCTCAGCTTTATACTGAATGTGATGTCCATGGAATGGAATACCTTTTGGGTCAGCTTAGGGCCACCTGAAATGTCCACTCCTCCCTGCAGATGTGACTTCTTACTGTACCCCCAGCATGGTACACAAGATTTAGCAGTGATCCTGGTCTGTACAGGACTGAGTATAAGCATACCAGTCCTTGGTGCTAACTGTAAACATCAAGCATTGTCACTTCTAGAAGCAGACACAGTCTGCTAAATTATGCCATTAACTTCAGAAAGTGCAGTTACTTGGAAGAGGCTGAACTGAAAAGTAAAATCACTAAACAGAAATAGTTCTATTTAGCTCAAACCAGGACACCACAGCAGTTTCATGTAACTGACTGGACCTGAACCAAATGCATTTTCTTTTCTTGAGCAATAAGCAAATGATTGAAATGGGCCATAACCAAGAGAAAGGAATGCAGAATGTCAGACCAGCCGTGCTCTGCTGGCACCGTCTTTTCCTTTGTCTTGTTTGGTTGGAGTCTTGTGCTGTTTTATGCACTCTTAGTGCATCACCTGTGAATGAAGAAGGCAGGAAAGAATCTGCTGAGGGGGCAGAAAAGCAACCCCATGCCAGCAACCACCACACTTGGTAGCATTTCCTGTCTGTCTGTCCTGTGGTTGTAGCACAGGGCTTTTGAAGTTCAGAGAATGCAGACTGATGGAGCTTATCCTATGTGAGTTCTCAGGCTCCTATTATCCTTGCATTACTCTGATTATGCAAGGGAGGAAGGCCAAAAGGTTGTCCAAAGTCCTTCTGGAGCAAAAAATCATGGTGAAACACAACACCAGCACTGCATGTCTTTATTGCTGAAACCTTTGGCTTTGCCCCTGGATGCAAAACCTAGTTAGTGGAGCCATATGCATATCTTCCTTCTTTCCTTCCTGCTAGAAAGCCAGTCCGGGCCAGGTGGAAGAACCAGTTGGACTATGAGCATCTAGAGAACGAGGTGTGTTTTTCATTTCTAACACTACCAAATCTCAGTGACATTGATTTGCAGGACAGCTGTAAGCATTTCGGGATTCTTGAATGATTTAGCAGCTTTTCTATATTCCTGGCTCACAACATCAGATGAAGGCTAGGCATGCTTGTTATGCACATAAGCACTTTGAGAAGTCCTTCTACACTGACTATAACTAGAAGCACAGCAAAGTGGGTGAAATTAACATCATTAAGAGATACTGCCTCCCTAGGGAATATACTACTGTTGTGGTAGCCTAGTGTAGATAAGCTGAGTCAAGTACAATAGCTACATAAACCCCTGCATTTGGATGAGCAGTTAGGAGCCAGTTGCAAAAGTCTTTATTTCCCATGGATTTCATAGCAATAGGAAAACAAAGCAGACCCCCATTAGCACCTGTAGTGAGGGAAAGGCTACAGGCAGAGATCAGCCTGTGTTAGATAACTGAACAGAGAGAAAGATCTTTGTAATGAATGCTTCAAACAGAGCAAAAGACCAATGAACCCCACCGCTCACAGGAAGACTTGTTTTCCCTGTCAGTGCTCAGAAGACCTCCAAATCAGAGAGACTGGAATTATTTGCAAATTATCAGATAAAACCAGCAAGAAGGTTAGACTCTATCAGCAGACATAGCTCTGTTACTGACCTGCTCAGGGCCAGTATCAACACACACGGTCCCAGCTAAGTTCTACACTGTGTTTTTCACAGCAGGTGAACTGATCTCTAACATCAGTGAGCAATGACTGTGTTTATAGCAGCACACAGAGCTCCCAAAGCCCCCAGCTATTTTAGGACCACCTGCATGGTAGGGGAAAGCAGGAGCTCAACAGGGAATGCAAGTCATGAGGAACCCACATCAGGAACTGAGGGGCAGCTTAACTTTGAGCCCCTTTGGCAAATGTGCCAGATGCCATTTTAGCTAATGCAGAAGAAGTTTAAAAGCTAATTTCTGCAACTAAAATTGTGATATCCTGCAGCTAAAGATAGTGTGACCAGGCTGGAGATGCTCCTATTTTTCATTGGCACAGGGAGAGGCTTGTATGGGATGCTCAGAAATCAATGGCCTATGCTACGAATTACATGACTTGCAATCTGTCTTTTCATTCTTTTTACCAATTAAATAAATAATCTGCTTCAAAACCTGCTTCTGCTGCCAGCATGTAATCCCTTTCCTCTGTGGGATGCCAGCCATATTACAAACATGTAAATTCAGTAAGGCACTTTTGGTTTTTTTTGGTGAATGAGTATTATGCAAGTCATGACAGATAATACATCTCCAAACTTCTAGCCCTAAAAATTCCCTAGTCCTAAAAATGGTTACAGCTAAGAACTAATAGAGATACACTTAACACTTGAAGTATCTATCACTTGCCTCGGGAGGATTGCAGCTTGTTAATTGCTTGCCAGGCTACAGGTGAATAAATCATCCAGAAAAACGTTTTAAGAAGAATAGAATTTCATTCCTGCTTTGCTAAGTGGTTCCTAAGAGCCAAGCAAAAAGCCTTACTGTGCTCGGTCACCATAGGAACCTGCTCGTGGGCTTCAGCTGTCTGGGGCTGTCTGGCAAAACCTGGCCAATGTCACCTGCTCACATCCCCACTCACATCAAGGTTAAAGTTACCTAAGACATGAAGGTGTTAGTGAAGAATAAATGGAAAAATAATGGCCTCTGTGGGCTTTATGTCTTTCTGACAATATATCAAGCTCATCTAATCCAATTAAAGAAACCTTTCCTTAACCATTGCAGGATGTTGATTAGCTTTCTCGTGCTTGAAGATGCTGACAAGATCCCTGATGAAAAAAAATTAGAGTATTTTATGATTCTATAGGGCACAAGTATCATCATCTATGTGGGTGTTAAATGTTCTTGGTCAGGTTTTCCTTGACCTTGTACTCTGAGTGTGCTCTGTCCCCTAAGCCACCTGCCTATGTTTTTTTCTCATCTTTCTCACCTCTGCAGATGCAGTTCTTAAGCTTTTCCAGGCCAAGTTTGCAGAACTTGACACCTTTACTGACTATAGCCACAAAATATGTAAATTTAGAATGAATCAGATAAATTATGACATAAGTGAAAGAAAAAGAAAAAGAGAAAGAGAAAAAGAAAAAGAAAAAGAAANGAAAAAGAAAAAGAAAAAGAAAAAAAAAGAAAAAGAAGAAGAAAAAGAAAAAGAAAAAGGAAAAAAAAAGAAAATTAAAATAAAAATCAAAATAAAGAGAAAAAGAAAAAGAAAAAAAATACATGTCAATACATGTTAGGAACACATACTGCAAGTATCTACTATGTGGCATGATTCAGAGAACTAAAACTAAACAAAGTAATTCTCACCATGTACATTCATACTGCTAAGTACAATGAGGCTGCAGTGAGGGTTCAGCCATGGGCACACAATTGCAGGCAGGTTTGGTTACTAACATGCCCCCCACTATTGTTGGCTTGTACCAACAGGGTAGCAACAACAACCTGACACCATCTGGGGTACACCACAGGCCAGTGACTGCTCCCAGTGGTTAGTTTTCACTCAGCCACAGTGTATAGGGGCAGAAAGAGAGCTCATCCGTATGGATGTGAGCTGTGCTGTGCCACTTTGCCTCAGGGCTGGCAAATGGTCCCTGGCCTATTTTATTTATTTAAAAAGATACAAGCTGAAAGTGGATGCAGTTTGCTAAGTGATTTTAAAATTGAAGTCATTTGTAAGTGTAAAATGGGCTCTTAAAAAACAGTAAGTGTAAATTATTTCTGTCCTATAGAGGTGCTGAAAGAACTGGAGCGTGCACACTCGTGCACATGTTTTGGCAGAGGACAAGCAGAGTTAAGAATGCAAAGCTCCACTCATCTGTTCATATTGTGGCTGAACTCACAAAAGCTCCACTTAAGTGTCCTCGTCCCCTGCAGTGATGATATGGCAGATAGCTGGATGGTAGCACAGCTCCTCAGTGGGGTCACCGCTGCCCATTCTTCCTGTGAGAATCAGGATATTTCCAGGATGCATCCATCTGAGCCTGAGAGTTCAGAGGCATTGATAGCTTCATCAGCCAAGCTGCAGCCAGTGTGAGCAAGGGAGCATTAAGTGAATTTTAAAAGCAATAATATATTTTCCTTTTTTCCAAAAACATTGTCCACTGGATTTTGTGGTGCCTGTTGAGGGCCTTTTTCATCAGATTTTAATATGGTAGCCAGGCTGAAAAAACATGCTGGGCCTGCTTATCTGCTGTTGTATCTCCATTAATAAATTCAAGGCTCCTCTTTCCAGAAGCGTTGTTCAGAAGAGAATTTTCTTTCACAAAACTCAGCTAAAAATCTTTCAATGAAGCACCTTTCAACACACTAAGTTTTTTTTTTCCCTCAGTATGAGCAACTACAAAACAATGTGAGAGCAGTCTGCAATATGCCAGCAGATAGATAGGTGTTTGGCAGTTGGGAAGACTAAGAACATTAGAAAAGGAGTGACAAAAAGCCTGAGGGACTAAACATTAGCCCAGTCAAGTGCAATGACAAACTGAAGAGAAAATAGAATATTTTATGCTTTTTTTTCTCGTGCACTTAGAATCATAGAGTCAACCAGGTTGGAAGAGACCCCCAAGATCATCTAGTCCAACCTAGCACCCAACCCTAGACAATCAACTAGACCATGGCAGTAAGTGCCTCTTCCAGGCTTTTCTTGAACACCTCCATGGACAGTGACTCCACCACCTCCCTGGGCAGCCCATTCCAATGCCAATCACTCTCTCTGGGAGAAACTTCCTCCTAACATCCAGCCTAGACCTCCCCCAGCACAGCTTGAGACTGTGTCCCCTTGTTCCGTTGCTGGTTGCCTGGCAGAAGAGACCAATCCCCACCTGGCTACAACCTCCCTTCAGGTAGTTGTAGAGAGCAATGAGGTCCCCCCTGAGCCTCCTCCTCTCCAGGCTGCACTCCCCTAGCTCCCTCAGCCTCTCCTCACAGGGTTTGTGTTCCAGGCCTCTCACCAGTTTTGTCTCACTTCTATGGACACGTTCCAGTATCTCAACATCTCTCTTGAATTGAGGAGCCCAGAACTGAAGACAGTACTGAAGGTGTGGCCCGACCAGTGTTGAGTAAAAGGGAAGAATAACCTCCCTTGTCCTACTGGCCACACTATTGCTGATCCAGGCCAGGATGCCATTGGCTCTCATGGCCACCTGGGCACACTGCTGACACTTCCTCCCATCTCTCCATAATTTCCTCTCTGCAGCACCTGCTTGAATGGTACCCTGGTGAGTAACAGTTTCCCTGGACCACCCTCCCACCTTTTGCTGGTTTTGAGGCTTGGAACATTGTGATGGCTTGGGTGTTACCCACCCCCCCCACTTAAGAAATCACCCAGACTAGACTCAGCCAAGCTGAAAATGAGAATGAAGCTTTGTATTTACAGCTCAGCACAATATACAAGCAGGTATTTACAATATATACAGCTATATACTGTAATATACAAATTAAAAAGTAAGGTTGAGAGGGGTGGGAGAAGGTGGAAGGGCAGTTGGGGGCCTCTCCTGGGGACTCAGGTTTCTGGGAGGGCTGTTGTGTTTCTGTATTACTTTTTACCTTGTATATTTCTGTCTATAACTGTATGTACTGTCAATATCTGCTTGTATATTGTGCTGAGCTGTAAATATAAGCTTCATTCAATTTTCCAGAGCCAGCTGAGGCTAGTCTGGGTGATTTCCAAAGTGTGGGGGGACAGGTAATGGCCAAACCACTACAATTTTGCAGAGTGCTCATCTCTATCCTTTAATCTGCTCCTTTTGCAGTCATTGGTGAGTTTTCACTGAGGGTATGTCAATTCCTGAAACTGAATCACACAAACCTCAGCTACATTAAACTTCATAGTCCATGGGCTTTTATCTCACTGCACCATCGCTGCCAGCCCAGACACCTATGCAGTCTGAAGCAGCCTCACAGATCCCTGGAGGGCTCCTTGCTTGGCACCCAAAGACAGAGTTCAGGGGAAGTCCTCCTCTTGTCTAATGAACTGGGCACAGCACAAAGTGAACGTTTATGACATCTGGTGTCAAAATGATATCTGGTATCAAAACAACAAATAACAACCTGATATTTATTATCTATTTATTGCTAGCCTACTGTTTGTCTGGGATAATGAGCTTGGTTAGTGATTTTCAGTTAGCACAGGTTTACACAGTGGTTGTTTTCAAAGCCTTCAGAGAGTAAATGGTTCTAGGCGTACTATTAATTGCATTCTGTCAATGCACAGACTGCATCATTTCATATACCATGTAATAGAACATAAGAGATAGTTGTATTTGATGTATGTGTGGATATAAGAGAATATGTATTTGTTGGTATGTGTTGAGGCAGGATTGAGTAGGACTTTCAAGTGCATTTTTAAATCAAGAAATCTGTACCTCACTGCTGCACTGTTTCTAGCTGTGCATAAACATTGACCACAGAAATAATTTTGATCATTAAGAAACAGAATCTCTTTCTGAAATGTGAAGTTCTAAAATAACAAGGGAAATATCAGCAGTGCATAATCAAGCTCCCATCAGTTCAGGAGATGAAGCAGTAAACATCTCATTTACCTTTAGCTGCAGGAGGAACAGGGCATGCAGCATGCAATGACCAATCTGGGCACCAGGAAGGAAGCTCAAGCTAGTCCTCCCAGTGCAAAACAGTAAGCATAGATGTTCTACAACCACAGCACTTGGGTGTAATTTTCACATTCCACTCCTAAAACTTTCTCTTTGGCAAAGCAATGCATCTTTGTGGTGCATGTGTTCATTAGTGACAAAGTTGAATTGCCCTCTACTACTGTTCCCTGACCATTCTGTGAAGCCAGGTTTACTTGGTTAAGTTTTGATGAAATCAAGCAGATACTTTCCCCAAGAATCCTTCACCAAAGAAATCTGTGCTGAGTCCAGGTGTGGAAGGAGTCACTTGATGCATATGACTATTGGCCAACAGGTCGAGGGAGGTGATTCTCCCTCTCCTCTCTGCTCTGGTGAGACCCCACCTGGAGTACTGTATCCAGTTCTGCAGCCCCCATTACAAGAAGGATGTGGACGTGCTGGAGCGTGTCCAGAGAAGGGTCATTGGGTTGATCAGAGGGATGGAGCAGCTCTGCTAAGAGGACAGACTGAAAGAGTTGGGGCTGTTCAGTCTGGAGAAGAGGAGGCTCAGAAGTGACCTTCTTGTGGCCTTCCAGTATCTGAAGGGGGCCTACAAAAGAGCTGGGGAGGGACTTTTCAGGCTCTCAGGGAGTGACAGGACTAGGGGGAATGGAGTGAAGCTGGAGGTGGGTAGGTTCGGGCTAGACATGAGGAGAAAGTTCTTCAGCATGAGAGTGGTGAGAGCCTGGAATGGGTTGCCCAAGGAGGTGGTTGAGGCCCCATCCCTGGAGGTGTTTAAGGTCAGGCTGGATGAGGCTGTAGTCAGCCTGATCTAGGGTAGGGTTTCCCTGCCCATGGCAGGGAGGTTGAAACTAGATGATCCTTGTGGTCCCTTCCAACCTGACTGATTCTATGATTTTGTGACTATCAAAACTATGGAGTCTAGTAGAAAAGCTGGAGTCTTTTGCTGGACTCGCTGCCATGTGTGACACCACATTGCAGACTATTCTGGAGATCAAGCTCCAAATTGAGACTGAATCTACTATTTGGTAGCTTGGATTATCTCAGGAACTTTCATACCCTAGGACTGTATATCTGAACTACGTGTTTCAAAAAGAAATTGACAATGGGAGTTTGCTACTCCCAAACCCACATCCCAACTCCATCGTATACAAACGCGCTTCAGTTGAATTCCATGTTTAATGTGTTACACTTCTTTGTTGCTTCAACTTTAATTAAATACTTATTGCTTATTACAGAATCACAGAATGGTAAGGATTGGAAGATACCTCTGGAGATCATTTAGTCCAACCCCCTCAGCTAAAGCAGGTTCCCCTAAAGCAGGTTGCACAGGATTGTATTCAGGAGGGTTATAATATTGAGCCTGTAACATAAATAATTGTTAGGTGAGTGTTTTATTTCTAACTTTAAATAATGGTGAAACATTTTTAATAAGGTGTATATATCACATTCCCATATACTATGCTCATCTCTAGCCTATGTTTTAATGTATTAGAATACACATTTTACAGTGGGAGTTGTATCATGACCAATTATTAAAGAGGCTCCAGATTTGTAGTTGGTGCAAACTGGTAGAGTTGCTTGTGTTCAACATCTCTTAGGACCTGGTCTTCAGAGATTACGCAGTGTATTTGTGAAACAATCATCAAATATTGTTCTCCTCTTGGTCTTTTTTTTGTGGGGGTTGGTCTCTTCTCCCAGGCAACCAGCAACAGAACAAGGGGACACAGTCTCAAGTTGTGCTGGGGGAAGTATAGGCTGGATGTTAGGAGGAAGTTCTTGACAGAGAGAGTGATTTACCATCGGAATGGGCTGTCCAGGGAGGTGGTGGAGTCGCCGTCCCTGGAGGTGTTCAAGAAAAGACTGGATGAGGCACTTAGTGCCATGGTCTAGTTGATTGTCTAGGGCTGGGTGCTAGGTTGGACTGGATGATCTTGGAGGTCTCTTCCAACCTGGTTGATTCTATTCTATTCTATTTTTAAACTCAGTGGAAATGTGATAGGCATCAGTAAAGTGTCAATACGCTTCTTTGATAAAAAACATTATTTTCAAATCTCCTTCCTTATTTGTGGCTAGGAACATTTTTTCTATTGTTTGCATAGCTGAAAAGCAGTATAGTGTCAGAGTGACTTGTGAATGGAAGTTAAATACATTGCAGTGGGCAATAATGCAACCTGAAAAGACTGGGTAAATATAATCTCCAGAAGAGAAATTTACTCTATTTTCTCCATGAAAGATCAACTGAACTTTGTGTTTATCAGTCAGGAACATAAAAGGTTCTGGCTGTTGCCTATGATCTAGAAACTTTTCACCTTGCAATTTTGATGTTTTATTTCTGAGCTCCCTGGGAGAGCTCATTCAAAGTGTTAGTTAATCTGGATCCTATTAAGTTTCTTTGAATAGAACAAAAGTAGATCATTTATTTCAATGTGGCTTTTTTTTTTGTTGTTGTTGTTTTTAATGAAGAAGTCAAATGATGAGAGGTAACTCCAGAGTGTTACCTCTCAAAGCACTTCACATCTGCTCTGACTTGCATAACCTACTCCATGGATTGAACAACCATGAGGAAGCTGCATTTCTGTAGTGAGTTGTGTGTTCAAGAAGAGGAAATGTTTTCAATTGCCATTAAGAGAATTCAGGCTTCTCATGACTTATTATTGTCTTTATTTATGTAATTGATTTAAAAAATATCTTTTAAACCCCTTTGTCTGCTTTTAGGAAAACAGATCAGATGCCCATCCCTTCTACTTCCATATACCTCTCTGCCTGCCTGCTTGCAAACAACCTCTGTAGGGGGGAACAAAAGAAACAAGTAGATTCCTGCAGCATGGTCACTTTTGGTTTGTGCTTTGTCTCAACCAGAATGTATCTGCACACATTTACTTTCCAGCATACGCTGTGGTAATGTGTGTGTTTATTCAGGTAGTGGCATGTTGTCCACAGAAACTTGCTTCCCAGGGGAACGTTTTCACTCTTCAGAGCAAGAGGACACCTGGATTATCCAAGTCCATTTCCAAAAGCTGTTGCATTTATTCTCCCTTTCTGTTGCAGCCAGTGTTCTGTAATACCTCTTGAATCCTCTGTGGAAGGTGAAGAGCCTTAATTTGTCGGCACGAAAGAGGCCGGGAAATTGGTACCATTTGCAACTTACCAGACATGATGCACCTGAAAATAAAAAGGAAAAAAAATCATAATGGGCAAATAATTACACTTATTCCTCCTGTGCAGTCAACTGCAAATCATAAAAATGCCTATAAATGAGTAATCACACTCAGGGAAGGTAAAATGCTACTGTTTGTCCTCCCTCATACATTACATTGAACTTTACATGAACACAGGCATAACAGACACGATTCACATTTCAAAAAGGTTTTTTTTGCCTTTTGCAGGAACTAAACAAATGAAAAGTATTCAAAGGTCTTTGTGCTATGGAAGAGCACACCATATATCATGGCATCAATGCTGTCTTCTGTTGTGCATCAGGTATCAGTTTTGTAATCAGATTTTCAGGAAATTATAGGGGGAAAAATGGGAAGAAAGATATATCACAGTATCACAGTATTACCAAGGTTGGAAGAGACCTCACAGATCATCAAGTCCAACCTGTTACCACAGAGCTCAAGGCTAGACCATGGCACCAAGTGCCACGTCCACCACCTCCCCGGGCAGCCCATTCCAGTAGCCAATGACTCTCTCAGTGAAGAACTTTCTCCTCACCTCAAGCCTAAATTTCCCCTGGTGTAGCTTGAGGCTGTGTCCTCTTGTTCTGGTGCTGTCTGCCTGAGAGAAGAGAGC
The DNA here is from genome assembly GCA_013400475.1 of Tricholaema leucomelas. Lineage (NCBI taxonomy): Eukaryota > Metazoa > Chordata > Aves > Piciformes > Lybiidae > Tricholaema lacrymosa > Tricholaema leucomelas. The sequence continues at coordinate 1,213,977 of WAAF01012797.1, forward strand.
AACCTCCTCCTGGCTACAACCACCCCTCAGGTAGTTGTAGACAGCAATAAGGTCACCCCTGAGCCTCCTCTTCTCCAGGCTAAACAATCCCAGCTCCCTCAGCCTCTCCTCGTAGGGCTTGTGCTCGAGGCCTCTCACCAGCCTCGTTGCCCTTCTCTGGACACGTTCAAGCATCTCAATGTCCCTCTTAAACTGAGGGGCCCAGAACTGGACACAGTACTCAAGGTGTGGTCTAACCAGTGCAGAGTACAGGGGCAGAATGACCTCCCTGCTCCTGCTGGCCACACCATTCCTGATGCAGGGCAGGATACCATTGACCCTCTTGGCCACCTGGGCACATTGCTGGCTCATGTTCAGGCGGGTATAGATATTATAGAAGTATCTAACCTCCTGCTTAGGGCAGGGCTAAGTTCAGAGTTAGATGAAATTGCTCAGAGGGTTTGTGCAAGCATGTTTGGATGGCAGACCACAATACCTCCACATTATCCAGGTTGTGACTTTTGTAGGGAAAAAAATGATGATGATGATGAGACGATCTCAGAGAAATATTTGGAAACTTTGTAATTAATTAACTCTCATTATTACTAAGTGTGCATTTATGGTATAATGGGGTGTGTGTGTTACTTTAAATTATTGTTATCATTCCTTTACCAGACTGTGTTGTGTTGTTCTTCTTTAATGCTGCACACCTCTAAATGCACAAAAAACATGAAGAGGTGTGATGAGTGGTTGAGATAAGCTAGGAGATTAGGAGGCACCTGAGAACATCACCTCCACCCAGCAGATGGGTGATGTTTTGCAGGAGAGAGGTCTATTTCTTTTTCCCTTCCTCACTGCTGAGCAAGATTAGATTTAGATCTTACCTGAATGCAGACCTTTGCCTGTTGTTGCTTTAATGACAATCCCGAGCTTTGAACACAGTTATAAAAAGAATTTATTTATTCGTTTGTACATTAAAAATCAGCAGGAAAGGGAGTAAATTTTCATGCTACATAGTATTTTAATACTGAGAATAATATAGTTACTTCGATGAAAAGTAAGGCATGTATAAGTGGCATTATGACAGTAGATGAAAAGAAATGCTGAGTGAGAATACAGCTGTGTAATTATTTATTTATGAATCTCTATCCAAGTAGAGATCTACATTTAATATTGAATGGATAAGAGAACAGTTTCAGCCTGAAAGGTTGAGGAAGGCTGATTCCAACTATATAGGCTGATGGTGCACTTATCTGAGCAGAGAAGAACTGTGAAAGAAGAGAGACGTTTCTCTTATCACTGCATAAAAGGCAGACATGAAGCTATTTGGAGAGCATGGGAAAAGTAGTAAACAGCTGCAAACTCAACAGTCCCACAAAGAGCACACCTGCAATCCACATATTTATATATACATACATATATGTAAATATGGTTTTGTATGTATATATACACTCAGCATCCTGCCTTTCACAGGAGTCCACCCATCCAAGGTTACCTGAGTAATCTTGATATCTTCTAAGACAGCAAAAAAATTCCATTTGTTCCCAGATCCCAAGCCAGTGCAAACACTTCTCATAGTCTCTTGAGCACTCAAGCCCCTTTAAGTACTGAAAGTACATACCAGACACTGTAAGGTATCCTTAAATATCATATGCAAATGTTTACATTTGTGGAAATGAAGTTTCTATTTCTTCCTTTCCATCTTGGTCTCACAGACGCCAAATTCTCATGCAGTTATTGATAGCACTCTTTAATATCAACTGTTTTATTGTGAGCCCGTGGCTAGAAAGCCCATGATAAAGATTATGTTGATCTCTACATATATTCCATACTTCAAGATGGGTGAGAAGTGTCAAGTTAAGCTCAGCCCACCTGCCCAAGCTGGGCAGGACATCTGTGGTTTGGTGTGGTTATTCATAGCGTGGGGTGCAGCTTCAGTGGGCAGCTTTTTAAATAATGTAATCCAAAAGTGAAAGGGCAATGTTTACCAGACCTGTTTCAGAGTGGCTGATGAATCAAATAAATGGGTGTTTATTGAGGCTGTTGCTAGGTGCTCACTGTTATTGAGATAATTGTATGACTCAGCTAAGACAAAGAGCTCTACTGTTGCTGTAAAGTACCGACTGGCAAAGTTTAGATCATGACACCGGAGTAAAGGGGAGAAGCTTTGCGCTTTCTTCTCAGCTTTTTCACAAGGCTAGTCACTTAGCTCATTTACTGTCACATCATCCACTTTTACAGCCAGCTTCAAATGCCTTCCTCTCATAAAACCAAGAAATAAACACTGACGCTCCTGCAGAACCTGTTCACCCTCAGCACGACTGCGACGAGTTTTCACTAAGGCACCAAATTCTGGGGACGAACCTTTCTTTTCCATCTTTCTTATGTTATCATATAATTTTATCATTACCTTAGTGTCTTTTTCTGTTCAGCATTTGCAGAAACCATAAGACTCTAGCCATTCAAAGCACTTGCTTAGTAAATAATTGGGGTAGGTTTTGTGGGGAGAGGTAATCTTTTATAAGACCAAGTGATAAACATGGAAGGAGCTGACAGCCTTTCAGACACGCAAGCTCTTCTTCAGGGCATATTTCTTTTTCTCTTGAAAACCTCTTCTTTTCTAACTAGATATGTGGGGGTTTTAATAAAAGCTACTGCCTTTGCCTAAAATTCTCAACGCAGATGCTCTTGATCCTTGTGGCTGCAAAGACAGGACTGCTAACACACAATAAACAGTGCCTGATTTAGGCAGGCTCTTAATGGAGATTTTATGATAAAATTTACATCATACAACTCATGCCTCATATATTGTGTCTATAAAATTGGAAGCATTTTAAAAAGTCAGCTACTAATGAGAATAATTATGGGAAACTCTCCTTGTTTCTCAGAGGAAAGCGTGAAGTCTGATGTACAGAAAGAGATTTATATCTGCAGACTGCAGGAGGAAGCTAAGAGTATATACCTGACATCCAATTAATCTCCCTCTTGCACTTTATTATTTTAATATAAGAAGGGTTTTGTTGTTGTTGTTGTTGTTTTTNAAGCTGGAGGAGGGGAGATTTAGACTGGATGTTAGGAGGAAGTTCTTTGCAGTGAGGGTGGTAAGACACTGGAACAGGTTGCCCAGGGAGGTTGTGGATGCTTCCTCCCTGGAGGTGTTTAAAGCCAGGCTGGATGAGGCCTTGAGCAGCCTGCTCTAGTGGGAGGTGTCCCTGCCTATGGCAGGGGGTTGGAGCTGGATGATCCTTGAGGTCCCTTCCAACCTAAACCATTCTATGATTCTATGATTCTATGATCATTCAGTCCAACCTATCACCCAGCCCTAGCCAATCAACTAGACTGTGGCACTAAGTGCCTCATTCAGTGTTTTCTTGAACACCTCCAGGGATGGCAACTCCACCACCTCCCTGGGCACCCATTCCAATGGCAAATCACTCTCTCTGCATGTCTGTGTTCTGCTGATAGTAGTTTGTGTAGCCCAGTGATACATCATATTTGCAAACACAGAGATCTATTCACTTCAAATGTCTCAAATCCATCAGTCTCAAGTTGCACCAGTCCAAATTTGGAATAACTCTATCAGAAATAGTGTTATTACACAGAATCACAGAATGTTAGGACCTGGAAGAGCCTTGACAGATCATTGAGTCCAATGCTCCTGTTAGAGCAGGATCACCTCTACCAGGTCACAAAGGAATGTTATATCTTCCCCCTTTCCACCCCACTGATCTCGGTTTCCCTCTTTTTCACTCCAAATCCCAGAGCACCTGGGCTGGGCTTTGTTGGAGTCTTCTTCCACCCCAGGTGTGGCCACTTTGACCTCCCCACCCACTCCCCTTTTTAATTCCCACCCCAAGGCAGAAACCCTAAGCTGTGCCCATCTGGGCAGAGGGATCCTCCTCCTCCTGTCATCACTGGTGAGTACCCATGATGCACACTGGGGTGGGGGGTGACACAAAGGCCGGGGGGCCTGCTGGCCCCCCGGCTAGCTAGGAATGGGGTTAGTGACCGCTGCAACATCATCTACAGGTGCTGGCTTGGTGTTCTTACAGGAGCTGAGCTCTTCTGTGTTGTATTTTCACACAGAATCACAGTATTAACCAGGTTGAAAAAGACCTTTGTGATCGTCAAGTCCAACGTATCACCTAATACCTTCTAATTAACTAAGCCATGGCATTAAGTGCCTCATCCAGTCTCCTTTTAATCATCTCCAGGAATGGTGACTCCACCACCTTCCTGGGCAGCCAATTCCACTGCCAATCTCTCTTTCTGTGAAGAACTTCTTCCTAACATCCAGCCTAAACCTGCCCTCGTGCAGCTTGAGGCTGTGCCCTCTTGTTTATCACTGAGTGCCTGGGAGAAGAGACCAACCCCTGCCTAGCTGCAACCTTCTTTCAGGTGGTTGTGGACATCAATGAGGTCTTCCCTGAGAGTCCTCTTCTCCAGGCTGAACAACCCCAGCTCCCTCAGACACTCCTCAGAGAGCTGTGCTCCAGCCCTCTTGCCAGCCTTGTTGCCCTTCTCTGGACACGTTCAAGCACCTCAACATCTTTCTTAAATTGTGGGCCCCAGAGCTGGACACAGCACTCAAGGTGTGGCCTAACCAATGCTGAGTATAGGGGCAGAATGATTTCCCTGGTCCTGCTGCCCACACTATTCTTGATACAGGCAAGAATGCCATTGACCTTCTTGGCCAACTGGATGCCTTGCTGGCTCATGTTCAGTCAGCTGCCAACCAGTACCTTCTAGGTGCCTCTCTGCCTGGCTGCTCTCCAGCCACTCTGTCCCTATCCTGTAGCACTGCATGGGGTCATCATGGCCAATATATCTGAGAGTAGAATTTAACCCTGGCTTTTCATGTTCTATAGAAGGTTGTCTAGTTGTTTTTCTTTTCAATCTTCAATTGAATAAATGATATATTATAGTGAAGCAGTATTTCACCTGCTCAAGATTGTATTTTGATCAGAAAGTTTTCTGGTGTATGTCAGAGGGATCAGCTCTTTTTTAGCAACAAACATACTTTCTACCTGGAAATGCTCAACATTTATCCAAACCAGCCCGCCAATACTTTCTTTACTGTAACATCCACTCATAGCTGATAAAATAAAGTCTACACTTTTAACAGATTCTGGAGGCTTATAGATCAAGATCTGAACTAGGCTTTGAACCAGGAAGTGGGCTTTGTTTGAACTGCCTAGCCCTTGCGTTTGATTTCCTGAATTAATGTTTTACCTGTAACTAGAAGTCTTTCCACTGAAGAAAGAGAGCAGGTCTGCTGCTGGTTTAATACTTGTTAGAGTCCTAAATGTGTTATTGGAGGGATGGGGAGAAGATAATGCCTGAGGTGTCTTTTTGCTTTTACTGGTCATGAGACTAAATCAAGCTGAGCGTGTATTGGAGTCAGCCTCAGAGGTATGATGCTTCTTTTTTCATGGATCTTTGTGGATGTCCAGAGTGTCAAAGATGAGAGAAGTATAATAGAATCATTTTAGTTCGAAAAGATCTTTAAGATCCATCCATTAATTGATTTTGTCCAATCTGATACTAAATCATTACTCATAGCATCAGAACAAGCTGTTCTAGAGAGTCTGGTTTAGGAGTGATTTGTGAGTGTTGAAGGAAAGTGAAAAGTGGGGCAGAAATCCCCTCCCAAATTCTGCAGAAGGATCAGGAGGGAACAAGTGACCCCTACATACTCTGTGAAGCCCCTCCAAAATTTAGGATGCAACCTTTGATTGCTATGCTGGTGCAATCAAGAGCCACTATCCTCATTTTGTCAGGTTGTGGTGATACTGCCCCACCTCTTGGGAAAGGGGAGGATTGTTTCTGTTGAGATTGTTGCTGACAGCATGACATGAAACACAGTGGGGAAATGTGAAGTGGGTCAAGATCCAAGGTTTAATACTTATCTGATTCTTCTCTAGAAGGCAGAAGGATTTTTCAAGCTGTGATTCAAGAGACTCTTTTGCAAGTATATGTAAAGTGTCTACCACTGGAAGGTGATAATGATGTTAATTGAGACAATATTTTTAAAGTTGGAAAATGTTAAGAAGCAGCAGATCTTCATCAGGGAGTCCCTTCACATGTCTCAGAATTGAGCCAGTTCAGGTCCCTGCTGAGAGGCCAGCAAGAGCCTTTTCAAGGTCCCTTAGCTCATGTTCCTGCTCTAAAGAGTACCTGTTATGCACTCTGCTCCCCCGCAGCTTTAGGTAGGAGAGAAAACTGTCAGCCTTTTTGCTACCAAATTATTTTACAGCCTAGATGCTAACAATATCTAACCTTCCCCCATGTCTGCTAACAATGGGTTTTGACAGTATAATTTATTAGCAAATTCATTAGCAACACTTTCCTCTCAAGACACTTCTCCTCAGGTAGAAAATGGGATTATATATAAAAATATGAGTTTGATTACGTTCCATTTTCACTGCAAACAGTGTGAAACACGTTTGGTGAAGGAGGTCTAAATACTGAACATTGTCTTGGACTGTGTCCAGTTCTAGGCTCCTAAATTCAAGAAAGATATTGAGATACTGGAACATGTCCAGAGAAGGGCAGCAAAGCTGGTGAGAGACCTGGAACACAGCCCTGTGAGGAGAGGCTGAGGGAACTGGGGGTGTGTAGCCTGGAGAAGAGGAGGCTCAGGGGAGACTTCATTGCTGTCTACAACTACCTGAAGGGAGTCTGTAGCCAGGTGGGGGTTGGTCTCTTCTGCCAGGCAACCAGCAACAGAACAAGGGGACACAGTCTCAAGTTGTGCCTGGGGAGGTCTAGGCTGCATGTTAGGAGGAAGTCGTTGCCAGAGAGAGTGATTTGTCATTGGAATGGGCTACTCAGGGAGGTGGTGGAGTCCCTGTCCCTAGAAGTGTTCAAGAAAAGCCTGGATGAGGCACTTAGTGCCATGGCCTAGTTGATTGTCTAGGGCTGGGTGCTAGGTTGGACTGGATGATCTTGGAGGTCTCTTCCAACCTGGTTGATTCTATGATTTCAATCTCTTAAGGCTTGAAAAAAAAAAAGTCATACTTCAATCCATAGCTAAATCTTGGTTTAAATTACCAAGGTAAATATCTTTTTTCTTTTTGTATTTTGGCTTCTGTTGTTCTGTTTGAAACTAAATGGAATGATATTTTTTTTTTTTCTTTTTAAACAAGAAGTTTCAGTTCTCTCAGCTAAACACTTGCATTTGCCTCCTACATAGCCTGGGCAGACCTTGCTTACAGATTGGAAATCCTCGAGAGATTAATTCTACCAGAAGACACTGATTCTTTTCATTCCTTCTCCATTACTGGTTCCTTGGACACTGCTGAACAGAGCAGGAATGTGGCTACACACCCTTGGTCCTCCTGCTCTACCATTTCCCCAAAGGCAAAGCAGCAGTCTGCAAGTGGTAGAAATGCTGCCACCTTCGATATGAGCCAGCACAACTGACTGAACTAGTGAAATGGCTTTGGATTTTGGCTGGCTTGTAGCAGCCTTATTATGCCACACCTAGATCATCTATAATATGAACTGTCTTGATGAAGAACAAATTGTTTGTTTTTGTTTTAACTCTGTAATCCGTTAACGTATTTGCACGATTTCAAAAAGTGGGTGGGAAGGAGGGAGTGTAATGAAGGGAAAGCTGCACCAGAACTTTACCATTGTTGACTGACTTGCCAATTGAATGTATTTACCAAAAATAACAGGAGTCATAGGAATGCAGAACCCAAAATATCTGGCATTTGGTGCCATCTGATCAATAAAATGAAGTTGGAAGGATGATTTCCTATTTGTTTCTGAAGGTGGTGTATGTGTTCATGTCGTTTGGATTATGTTTGAACATTAAACACTCTGTCCTGGAGCACAGACCAGCTCTCCACTCTTTAGACACCTCTGTGCTGCAGGGAGTACCTACACATGCAATACACTTACTGGGTCAGGATCACCTGAAGGGAAGTTGTAGAGAGGTGGGGGTTGGTCTCTTCTGCCAGGCAACCAGCAACGGAACAAGGGGACACAGTCTCAAGTTGTGCCAGGGGAGGTATAGGCTGGATGTTAGGAGGAAGTTCTTGACAGAGAGAGTGATTGGCATTGGAATGGGCTGCCCAGGGAGGTGATGGAGTTGCCATCCCTGGAGGTGTTCAAGAAAAGCCTGGTGCCATGGCCTAGTTTATTGTCTAGGGCTGGGTGCTAGGTTGGTCTGGATGGTCTTAGAGGTCTCTTCCAACCTGTTCGACTCTGACTGCCTGGAAACAGCCTTGAGCAGATTAAGGGTTGTGTATTAGGCGTCTGCTCCTGTGATGCTTGCAAAGCATGAAACCAGAGTAGTGAACAGAGATCTTCTGACCCTACATGAAGAGCCTGTCCAGATCTTTCCCCAGGTAGGGAAGTCAAGTGCATAGTCTTGGTGGCATTAGAGAGTTTCCTTACCTGCAACAGTACTTTTGCATGCATTCCTTACTTATCATGGTGCAAAACAATGCACTGAGCTAACCTATTTTGCAAGAGATATGTCCTTCATTGGGACAGTAACTTTGTTTACAGCTCTAAGCTGCTCTGTCTGGTCATAGCCTCATATGTCTTCCTGCAGTTGCACCAGTTCATGATTTTTAGCCCTCACCTATGATTAGCTGTCTGAGCTGCTGTGTGCAGTCTATAGTGCAGTGAACTGTGGAGTAAAGTTGGCAATACGTCCTCTTTTCAACTTCAAAATGCTAACCTCTTAAAAACAGCTGCACAGGGCAATTAACAAGCATTAAAAAAAACCATAATTAGCTAAACAAATTGATTCAGGAATTCTCTGAAGAGTGTCTGTCCATGCTCCTCTCCCTGGGAACTACAGCCATTAAAAGTCCACTGAATAAATGACCTCTTGGGTTGGTTGTGGGTTTTTTTTTCTCCCCCATATCTGGATGCTATTTATTTTTGTATTTATATAGGAAGACTTAAAAATGCATTTTAGAGACCCATGTATGCATGCACAGAAGTACACCCATGTGCAGATGTCCTAATCAATCTGCTACAGGTATAGGAAGCCACAGTTAGAACATGCAGACTGTTTTCCTGGAGAGTTTTGCTTTGGCACGGCGTTAAGCAGTGCATGTTGGGGCAATGCGGTGCCGAGGCACTGCTCCTGCAGCAGAGTTGGTGTGGCTTGTATCTATAGTGGCAGTGCTTGCAGCTTGCACTAAGGAGACTAGAGGTATTTTCTAGGTGAATTGAAGGAGTACTGAAAAGCAAGCCCCTCTGGGAATTACACTAGATCTCTTTTTCCCGTACAGAGGCAAATGCTATCCATTGTTGCCTCTAGTTAGCAATGAAGGAGCAGAATGAGACATCCTTAGCACCTTTCAGTTTATTTCTGCTCACTTTTCTCTTTAATTACAAATAAGAATGGTGGTCTCAAGCAGACAGCTAGGGTAGAGCAGAAACTAGATCTCTACAGCTCTTTTTCACATGCTTTCCTAGCCTTCAGCAACTCCAAAATCAGGAATTTTTTGAGCTTGTTCATCAAAGCTTTTTTTCAAGACTCTCCATGGAGCCCTGCAACCTTCTGGCTTCCACAGCAACTTTTGGCCACACAACTGCTATTCTGCAAGTCTAAAAATAGCCTCTTTTTATTTGTTTTGAACCTCGGTCCTGTGGATTAGGTGTCCTGCCTGTGCTTGAAGACACTGCCAGCTATCCATCCCTGCCTACTTCGTAAGCTGTGCACGGCTTTGCAGACCTCCCATATGTTCCCTTCCATAATGAAGTTAGGAGTCCTCTATAGCCCCTGTCTCATTAGGTGGTCTGGGGCCCATGTCATCCCCTGGAGAGCCATGTGACATCTTCCTGGCCCCTTTCTGGCAAAACTGGCCATGCCAGCTCTGTCTCCAAGCCCACACATTTGGGGAGGTCCGAAGACAACATGTGCCAGTAGCCCAACAGAAGACATGACTTCTGGCAGCAGAGCGGTGCAAAGTATTGGGGACTGTACCAGTGTCTCATGGCAGAGCTGCTTCCAACAGGAGCTTGTGTCTGTGATTTCATTGCCTAACCAGAAAGGGCTGAAATGAAGCAGCGTGGCACATCAGCACATCAAACTAACTCAACATGATGAAATCCTCTTGGCAGGAGCTCAACTGCCTGAAGCTTCCTCATACAAATATGCAGACACCTGGGAAATGAAATGACATGTCCGCCTTGGTGGTGATTGGCACTTATAAACATGCATACAGTGAAGGTTGAAAACAAGTGAGAATCTGTTGGAGAATGTCCAGTCTGCTGCCTGGTCCTAGCAGAGACACCAGAGCTTTTCCTCTACCTCCACAGAAGGTTCTCAGCTGCTGCTTCTACAGCTCTGAGTCCTCTGAGATCTCCAAAGCTGCCACTTACTCCTCCAAACTGTCTCCACCATCTCAGTTTACTCATGGTAGCTTAGGGTGAACCTGCATCACCTTCTACCAGTCCCAGTGGTTACAGCTCTGGGCACAACCACAGGTAAGTCTACAATGTCTTCACTCTGCAGAGAGACCCATGTTTCAGCAGTGGCCATATTACAGCAGAGTCTCCTGAGAAGACCCCCTTCCTCTCTACCTCTTCCCATGGTTTATTACTCCCTTGTGCTCCTTTGCCCCGTAGCTGCAGGCTACAGTTACTAATAGCAACTAATAAAGAGGCAGAACAGCACCAGATGAACCCAGAGAGGTCAACCTAAAAGCAACAATTTAAGAGCAGTCAAAAAGTGAGTGTCCAAAAGTAGTCTGAAAGCAATTATTCTCTAGCTAACATTATCCCTCAGCACAAATAATGCCTCCTGACCTCTCCAAGCCTTTGATTTGCTCCATTTGAGAATCTCTGCTGCTGCTGCTGTCTGTCTGGCAGGCCTCACCTTTCTCTGAGTAGCTGACAGGGCTGGCACAGCACATCTACCAGAACCAGCTCACCTGAAGTAAGTGACCTGAATGGTGCTTGCCCTTCCATGGCAGCTTCATGTAATACCATCTAGCACATTTCTTACAGTGCTCTGTAGTCTCCCTCCAATGCTTTTTGGATTATTTTACCTTTTCTGTACATGTACAAATCATGTCTTGAAGCTTTAAAAACTCCCTTTTGGTATCCACAAGAAGAGCTTTCTTAATTTGTCCCCCAAAACACTGTAGAAGTTGAAGGGGCCCCTCAGCAGGTAATTGAATAAGGTGCAGTTAATCCAAAAAGCTCCCTTTTGCTTGTGACTTTATGGGTGCTAAGCCTTCACAAGATTTCCAGAAAGCAGCCAATCCAATTCATACAAGAAAAAAGTCCACAGTGAGTATTAAACGAGCAGAAGGAGCTGAGAGAGCACTGCGTTGCGAAGTGGTTGAATGCTTGCCCTGGTCACTTTGCCTGCCTAGACCAGATAGAGACAGTGACAACAACAGAACACTGCACAGGGTGGATGTCTGATCTGATGTGGTTGGTGAAGCCATCCTTATATCGTGCCAGTGTGACTGCAGGGGCAAAAACTATTTGATCTTAACATGATAATGAATACGTCTGCAAGGAAAATTGCATAATGTGGTGACTACAATGCAGCATCCTGGATTTGCTCATCTTTCAGACTATTTTCTTCTCAATTCACCCAGAGCCTTTAGCTTTTTCCAAGTGTTGGATCTGAAGGTGTGATCCATGTCAGATCAAAAAAAAAAAAAACCCAAACTGGAATTTGTAATTTTTCCAGGAGCAGGGCCAAAAAGTGAACTGTGTTTTGTTTGGGTCTGACCTCAGTATCTTACTGAGATTAGAGATACCTGAAATTTGGTCCACACTTGTCCATGTGGTTTACATCTCTCAGGAGCCCCGAGGCAAGTGGGGAGGCAGTGTCTGATTTTTGACAAAAGCCTATGGTAAGGGAAAACCTTCTGGTTTTAGCTGAGCTCCGTGCACTTATCCCTCTTCTGAATGGATCACAATGAATAGTTTAGCTTAATTGCGCTGTTTCATCACAGAACTCTCTGCAGAGATTATGACATAAGAAGAAAAGACATTGCAAAATAGGGGAAATGCAAAAGGGACTTTTAAGTACACTTCTGCTCTGTAACAATGGACTGTCATTGCCTGGGTCCTCAGTACATATTCAGTGCAGTGGCTGCCTACATTTCGTAAAACCAAGAAGGTTAGAGAATTAATGAAGACACAATAGCTGGGTGTTGCAAAGCATTTGTGCTAATGAGATGGGCATCCTCTACTCAAACATAAGGATGAAATGTCACATAAGGGAAGCAGCAATGAAAATGTCCCAAATTAATGCCTAAACGTAGGGGTTTGGTCTGTAGTAAGAACCTAAATCTGTGGTTTGACCCTCAGAGAAGATGTCAATAAGCAATGCTGTTGTCCAGCATTTTTGAAACTCAAACCACTGTTTAAATACCTCACTGTGGAATTAAGAGCCTATTTAAGGTCTTGGTTTTGATGTCTCACCTGGTAAATATTTGAGGAATTTGCTATAACTTTTTTTGTTCACCTTTTTTTTTTCTTGTTTGAATATAAATCAACAAGTCTTGTGAGTTTTTAAAGGCAGATGTGTTACTCCCTACAGTGCAGTGCTGTACTTCAGGCACTTTATAGAACTATTCAGTAACTATAGAGACTTGCATATTAGTTTTTGCTTTTTCCAAAACCACATTAGTTAGGTGTTAATGTTCTGATCTTGCAAATATTTATGCCAATAAATAGCTGGAGTCAGAGGGAAAAACACTGCTTGTGTGTGTTACATTAGTTACAAACACAAAAATGTGCAGGACTGAGGTTTCCTCTTGTTGTGCTGGTTTGAGCCTAGCTGGAATGCTTTGGTGAGAAGAATTAGATTATAGGCTGTGAAATAGAAACAATGGTGATGTCTACTTTACTCACAGGCTTGCTGAGATGTATAAGAACAAGAATATAAATATAGATAACATAGTTGCTCTCTGGCTGCCTTGTTCACTTGTTGAAATTAAAATCATTAGAGGTCACAATTCTATTAACAGTGTACATTTTGGCAATATCATTGGAGATATTTTCTCTCACAGGATGTGATCAGTGATTTAATAGCTCTGCTATGAGGACAGGCTGAGAGAGTTGGGGCTCTTCAGCCTGGAGAAGAGAAGGCTTCAAGGAGACCTTATAGTGGCTTTGCAGTATCTGAAGGGAGCCTACAGGAAGGCTGGGGAGGGACTATTGACAAGGTCTGGTAATGTCAGGACGAGGGGTAATGGGTTTAAACTGGAAGAGAGAAGATACAGACTGGATGTTAGGAGGAACAGTTTCTTTACAGTGAGGGTGGTAAGACACTGGCACAGGTTGCCCAGGGAGGCTGTGGATACTTCCTCCCTGGAGGCGTTTAAGGCCAGGCTGGATGAGGCCTTGAGCAACCTGCTCTAGTGGGAGGTGTCCCTGCCTATGGCAGGGGGTTGGAGCTGGATGATGCTTGAGGTCCCTTCCAACCTAAACCATTCTATGATTCTATGATTCTATTATTGAAGTGGTTTTATTGCAACCAGGTGGTGGAACTATTTGTATCTTCTGCACAAAAAAAAAAATACAGTACCACCTATCTGACTTCGTCTCCCTTGTGTTTCACTGTGGTTGTCCAGAACTGATCTGGGGATCTCAACAACAAAAGTCTGTTTACAAGGAAATGCCAAAACTCAAAACCCAGTATTTTTTAGAAGTGAGTTGGGTTTGATCAAACACATTTTGATAGCTGCTTTAAACTGTCCAAAACAAAACAAATGCCCCACAACCAACAAAACAAACAAAGGAAGAAACAAACAAAACCCCAAACCTGACTAAATGTAGAGATGTCCACTACAGACTTGCAGAGCAGACAAGCACTTGCCAGATTTCAGGAGCCCTATTTCCATTAACTGTTTTGGCTCATGTAAAGTAGAAACTTAAACCTTATTCTTACATGTACAAGAAGAGCAACCTGACCTCATTCTTCATTTCCCACATTTTCTAGCTAGTCCCAAGGATATTGTGTACGTCTGACACATGAGTACATGCTGGGAATTTAGGCAAAAGCATCCAGTATTGCAATCTCTTTAGAAGGGCGTTGGCACTGTGCAGCCAGTACATCCCTCCACTGGTATTATAGCTATGGATATCTACATATCTAAAGAACAAAGTCATGCAAAATGCAAGCAATCAACAGACATGTTTTCATACTATGAACTCCTTCTGAAACGGTGACACTTCTTAAAAAGGGAATATGTCTCTCTGCCTACAAGGTTATTACTGCATCAGAGTTGCATCATTCCTAAGTACAGTACAAGAGATCACCAAGGTAAAGGCATTAGAACAATGAAAAATGACCCTGAAAAATATTATGTGGGGATGTAACTCTTGCCATACTAAGCAATTTGTTTCACACTCCTTTAGGGCAACCTGAGCATGCTGCCAGTAATGTTGCTTCATTATCTAGCAAGACAATGATTACAAGGCTTTTAGAAAGCAGCCTGAGATGGGAGAAGCCTTTTTAATCTATTTAGGGACTCTTTCAGCCCCCGGTGAAAATTTGTTTTAGGGAAAGACCACATAAAACCAGATCAGCAGGAAATTCCTGTCAATGACTTAGAAACAAACAAGTGCTCTACAAAGCATCCTGACTTCAAACACCTTAATGCAACAATTTGTTTTTAATCATCTATGAAATGGAAAATATGGGGAAAATGTGATATAAACATCCAAGAACAGCAGCAGTTACTTGTTTGGATTTGAAATTAAAGGAAGTCTCCATGCTGTTGAAGGTTTTCATACCAACTTGGGGTGCTGCAAGTTTCCTTTTGCAGAGACCAGGAATATGTTGCACTTCTCCTCCTAATGTTGTCCTGCAGCTCTGTGCACCAGGGCAGCACCGCATGGAGCCTTAATGGGGCAGCGTGGCTTCGCATGCTGCAGCAGATGCTCCTGGAGGCAAGTGAGCCTGCTTTGAATCATTCATCTTGTTGAGATCATTACCTACTGCCAAAGTTTCGCTCCAGCTAAGCCTTGCGGCCTTACTCATGCCCTTGTAGGTGTCAGCAGGTGCTGGCATGGTGCTACCCCAGGCTGCAAGTGCTGCTACCCAGCTGGGCACTCAGAGAAGCAGTAAGTCTAGAGACAAAATAATTAGAGGTCCACCTTGGAAGAATATCTCTTATTACCATGATAATAAAAGTAAAATGTCTCTCTCCAGTCACTCTGGGCAAGCAGTTTCTCCTCCTTTGCAAGGGACTCTCAAGCCTGGTTTGGCACAGGAAAGAACTAAATTTTTGTCATGGGGAAATGGAACACAGAAAATCTCGTATGCACCTGTCTGCTTCTTTTGGTGCCTAAATACTTTTGAAAGTCCTGTCCTGAGTGCCAATGCTATGATGGATCACACAGTATTTCCTTTTTATTATTGCACAGCATCCTTTGGGCCTCACATTAACATAATTAGGGCCATATGGCGTCAGAATCTCTGTTGGTTCAAACTGATGCAGCTCCTTTGAAGTCAAAGAGCCTGTGCCAGTTTATACCTGCTGAAGATTTGGTTTATGGTCTGGGAAATAAGAGGCAGAGGGGAGAAAAAAATAGACAAAAAAAAAAAGGACCCAACCATTTCTTTGTAGTTCATTAAGAATTGCATGGATATATTTGCGTCCTGCTGCTGCTGTCCACGGGGACTTGTGTCTAAAGTGCCCTCATGGTTGCAATATCCTTTGCGTGATTATCTCTCATCATCAGCTGCTATGCCTCTCCCTGTGACTCAGAGTGTTTCAGTGGCTGTAAGTAAAACTGCATGCAACGAGTCGGAGCCAGCTAGCCACCTCTGGGCAGCAATCAAACACCCCGTTCCCATTCACTGGGTCATGAGGAGACAAAGAATTGCCTGAGCAATTGCAATCTCTGTGCAAAGAAATTAAACTCCCCATTATTTTTTTCCATTTTATTTGACTTCATCATGAAAATACTTCATAGTTATAGTAAAATAAAATCTTATAAAAACATCTGCTGGGTAGCACCAAAAAGATATCAACACTTGGTCTGCTTAGAAGGTAAGTTATGTAAGTCCAAAGTATAAGAGCCAGGAATGAGAGCCAGGCAGTAAGGAAATATTGTGACTGGATGAAATTCCCAACTTCAGGACCAAAGCTTTATATCTCTGAATTCTTATTCAGGACACCCAGATAAAAGAAACTTAACTGTCAGAAATGTTGTTAACAAACGTGGCTGCAGTCATTGGCAGCTCCTAGCTGTTGGTACCTGGAAAACCCTGTTAACTGGCACCCTGAAAAATAGGGTTGTGTCTTTAGGGTACCTTAAATCATAGTATCATCATAGTACCATAGTATCATCAGGGTTGGAAGAGACCTCACAGATCATCAGGTCCAACCCTTGTTGGTTGTGTACTCACATCTGCCCAGTTCCTATAACAAACTTCAAATGATGTTTCACTCTTAAATATTTCCTAACCTTGAGTTCATATTCACATCTAGCCAAGGATTACAGCATTTGCAGGTAAAGGAGGAGCAGCAAACACTGAAGGAAGGACTGGCAGTCTGCTTCTCTCTTTGCAGCAACAGGGCTACCCATGACAGTAGCAGGAAAACGTCTCCCAACAGGGATTTCTGGGTGTTGCCGAGAGTAACTGAAAGTTAGCAGCTTTCATGTGGGTACTGGAGCCCCTTATTGGGAGAGATCCAAAATCAGCTGCTCCATTTGGAGCAGAAGACAAAAACGCAAGGCCTCTTCTGAATGGATCAGACAGCACTCAGCCACAGGGAGCCTGGGAGACTGTCCCCTTTTCACTCCCCCAACCCGCACCCCGCACTCAGACACATCCAGCAGCCCAGATGATCCTTACGCACATGAAATGCATTCCTAGGAGTCTCACATCAGCCTGAGCTAGCCCCAATAAGAGCTGGGGCTAAAATGACCCAAATAAAGCCTTTCTTGGTTTGCAGTGCTGCAGTTCATGTGGAGGGTAGAACAATCTGAGTACTCAGCTATGAATAACAAATATATGAGCCAAGTCTGGAGCCCAAACATGCCTCGTCCGCTTTGCAAATGTCACCCTGTATCTGTTAGCTCATCCACTCCATAATGTCTGCCATTCAAATAACCCCTTTCAATAAGTAAGGAAGGCAAACTTTCAAGCTCAGAGACTCCTCAAGAGGTGTAGCAAAGCAGGACTGAGACTGCACTGCATGTTTTTTCCAGCTCTGCCACCTTGTATGAGAACATGTGTTATGTTTCCACGCAACGCATGCTCTTCCTGTATCCTTGGGTGGTAACAGCCACAGCAGAGTGGCTCCTTCAGGATTGTCAGTGTCCTTCATTCTCAAGCGCTATGACTTCATTGAGAGTGTTTATACCACAGGTAATCAGATACAAAGGCATCTCCAGAGAAATGATTGAGTGTCAGCTTTCCCTGTATGCTAGCAGGGAGAGTGCACCAACACGACAAGGAATGAAGGTTCTGGCTGGCCAGCTCTAGGCACCACAGAGCAGTTGCTGCCAGACGTGGGTGTGCCAGATACAGTTGGAGCCAGGGATGCTGTACAGAGGTTTGTGATTGCTCTAGGTGTAGCTGATTTTCTAGACCACATCTGTTTCTAATCTTGTGCTACTATGCGCAGTTAAATATTTCACAGCACTTTTATCAGCCAGCTCTCAACTGGGACTGGGAGCTGGTTATTCTGAGGAATTTCCTGCTTCTAAATTAGACTATCACAGGGCAAAAAAGACTCATGTCCACTCCTTCCACATCTCACTGTGCAGCAAATCAATTTTGTATGGCCATTGCCCCTTTCTTAGTGATGATGAAAATCGGTGGTAAGAAGGTGTTCAGGTGAAAAAAAAAAGCCAGCTAACAGTGTTAAGCTCTGATTGGACTAAAGACCATGGATTTATGCCATGAGACCAACATGTGGACTATTACCTGTGTAAGAAAGATATTTCTCAAAAAGAAGTTTAAAAAATCTCCACATCTCATATCATCAATACAAATCAATGTAATCCAAACAGAGAAATATTATACCACTGAGATGAACAAACTGCAAAAGGGATTTGGACTGTTGGGAGGGCTTCTAATTAGGAAAAAAGTGTAGGTCATCTGGCACAGCTGTTTGGAGTCACTGGTGTGATATGAGAGCATTTGGTCCTTCATTAACAGGAAAAGGGGAAGATGTGTCTAGGACAGGCTGGTGGGATGAGGGACAGTACCTTCCTCCATTCTCTTCCTTCTTTCTGTGATGCAGAAAACTTGAAGAATCATGCTCCAGGGAGTCTGGTGCACCTTGATGAGATAAGGAGCTACACAACAAATAATTACCAAACTGTAGTAACAGTTTTACAGCAAATTCAGCAACTGATTCCTTATAATGTGGGTGATGAGGTTGAGTTCATAAGAATTTTTGTGATATCCTCCCTTGGAAAATCCTAGCTTCTCTCCAAGGTTTGGTGTTGATGCTACTGTTTTAATGTGGTTATGTAACTTAGAGCAATTTAAAGCATTTCATTAAACTTGTTTTGCAGGTTACATATCACTTAATACTCTCAAATGACCTCCATCAAACCATCTTTGTACTTTTTTGTAAGCATTCATTCCATCCTGTGCCACTCCAGCAAGGTCAGGCAGAGTGATTTGTCAGAGGAGAGAGTCAGCTCCTTACAGATACTGGAAGAGACACAGAAGACTATGTGGGAGTTCAAAACTGATTAATTCAGACCTGTCCCAGATTGGAACATATTGAGCTTTGGCCTTCAAAAGCCTTTGTGCATTGAGGTTTCAAACCAAGGCACTCCCTTGGACATGGATAGCTAGCAGAAGGGTGATAACTGCTTAAAATGTAGGTGTTGGAGAAACTGGGAGTGAGAGTTGTTTTGCTTGACTGAAGCACTGCAGAAGACTGGAGATCAACTCTCCCTTCTCCTCCCTGGAGGAGTCTCAAACTTATAGCAACCCACTGTTGTCAGAGACGAGATAGTCTGTTGGGTGGAGGAAGAAATGAGCAAGCAGTAGCTGGAAGCCATAGAACACAGCTGCAGGTGAGGAGATGTGGTCTAGTATTCTGTTCTGCCTAATGCTGGGATGATACAAATGCTTCTGCAAGGAAAAGATGTGAGCTTCTATCTGCCTGTGGTGAGGACAAGGTCATAGCTAGAATGGCTTGCCTCCTACTGAGAGCACTGCAGACTGTTCTCTAAGGTGTTGTGTTTCTGCCCTTACTAACTCAGGTGTTGAGGAAGCCATCAATGCTGTGACATGGTTTCCCTGGATTGTCTCCTGGCTTTTGTACCTTGTGTTAGGACTGCAGATAAATGGCCAGGCCCTTAAGTAGACCTTGGCTTGAGAGAAAGCTAACTAAACAGGATGAGGGAAACCACAGAACGTGGCACAAGAAATTGTTGAAGGTAACAGCAGAGTGTGTATGCAATCATATTCATAATCCAATATAAAGCTTTTCTTATCTGGTAAAGGAACAGGTGTATGGAAATGTGGGGCATATCGCTGTGTTGATGGTCGTGCCAGGCTGGCAGCATTGGCAGTTCCCTGCCAGTTCATAACAGCTGGGTCCTGCCCAAATTCATCACAGACATCAATGCCAGCATTGCTCTTCTTCCCATTCCCTTCGTATGTCTTACACCAGTTAGAAATAAGTACCCAAGTGTTTCTGAAATGCATCAGAGCCACAGCGGTGTCCACCTGCAGGTGACAGGACTTCCCAATATAGTGATCCCAACCTATTTCTTGATAAAGTCCAAGCACACCAAGCTTGTAACCATTGATTCTTCTACCATAATTTGGGCACCTTAGTCCTGGACCCAGTTCCCTGTCACCTAACTCTCAGCACCAGGAAGAGGTAGAAAAAGTTGGAGCACAGCCACCTTCACTTCCTCGGGGAAGCGTGATGGAAGAGGAAGAACACCAAACCCCTTTGGACCTCACATCACTGGTATAAACTATTAATTGACTTGGCAGGAGTAGCATAAGGCTTAATTAATTGATATCTGTAAAGAGCATAAAGATAATTTGGAGTGCAAGTTGATCTATTAACCTGAAGAACTAGTCTAATTAAGTGCTTGAAATTGCTATTAGATATTTAACATTCTTAGAGCAGAAGCATTATATCAATATTTTAATGTGAGCATAGTTAAAGTTTGATTGTTAGCTTTGAAAAAACGTTACCATAAAGTTAATTATGGGCTGGTTAATTATCCCCATCGATTTAAGAGCATATATATCATGATATGATAATGTTGGTTTCTCTATGTCTTCCATGCAGACATGACTAACAACTGTCCTTGTTTCTAAGAATGAGTGCCCAAGCCGAGGACAGAGGAGAAGATCCATTTGCTCTTCAAAACTATCTTTCACAGGACTGTATTAAGCAAACTTCACTCCACAGCAAAGTGGTATGAACAGAGATTTTAATTCTCTATCCAGACAGATTTGATCTTCTGGTATGAGGTTTCCTGATGCATAGCCAAACTAACAATAACAGCTCATGAAAACCATACTCTTGTTCCCCTTTCCCATCCCCTCCCACTGTTTCCCTTGAATCAGTAACAGTATGCTGCCCTCGTTGTGAACCAGGTAGTGGTGCTAGACCATGGGAGCAATAACCCCACAAAAAAAGGGAATAATTACTGGGGCACTGAATCCCTGCATCAGCTTACAGTGGAGTAAGGTTAAGTGCCAAGGCAGTTTCCTGGTGAGGAGACACTGTGCAGCCAAGAACAGAGGAGACAGCAAAGCAGGAGTGTATTTTAAGCACCATCTACTTCCAAAACCGGTTTATTTATAACATGAAGTTATACAGTAAGGACTGAAGAGTCAGCAGCCACCATGGCACGCTGCTGTCAAGCAAAAAGAAAATAACAGCAACACAAGCTGGCTGTGAACAGAAATGCAACTGGTCTCAGCAACCTACTGCAATATTGATTCGTCGTGGACAGGAGCCAGGCACAACAATGGCTCAGCAGAAACCTCTCTCACGCTTCTCTGTTCACACAGCACTATAAGGAATTAGGTCAACAGCTTGTGTTTGAGTGTAGCACAGCCAAAGCCAAGCAGGCACTCACCTGCACCAAGCAAGAATAGAAAACATTCACGCCAGCTCCAACCAAAGGTTTAGCTAGCCTATAATCACGTTTCCAACAGGGACCAGAAATGGACACCTAGGGGAAAATAAAAGGAAAATGCTAGTGTACAGTGCCATTTGCCCCATGTGCTCTATCAGCCTACGTGTGCCTATAGCTTAGGGACTCAGGCATAAAGTATTTCATTCTGTGTGTTTTCAATTTACATCTCCTGTATTTGTTTTGATCTTCTCCTGGCAGTAGAATTGGGCAATCCTTCCAAGTGGACTCTCTTTCTTCCTAATTTTGCAGACGTATCTCAAAGCCTTCATTTGCCTCCCCTGGCAGATCGATTGAGACACATGTAGGTCATCTTCATGCAGTGTCCATCCTCTGCCTCTGCTCCTCCTTGCTAGCCTATTGAGCACTCCCTTTCTATACGGGGAACCGTAATCTTTGCCAAATGGGAGAAAGGACAATTTTCTGCAAGGTGTAAGGTGATAAGCGTGAAATAAAAAGAGGAAAGGCAATACTATAAAAATATTAGGCACTCAAGAGTAGATACAGGTGAGAAGACCAAGGATGCTACACGTGTCCCTTTACTGGGTCAAGCTCTGTCAGTGATCTACCCTTCAGCCTTCAATAGAAAACCCCTGTTAGCTTTTCCCTGGTGTAAGGCTATTTAAGGAAAAATCTACTGTTGCTTTTATTAGTCAAGTACTTTGAAGACTTTCCACACAGTCATGATTAGTCACTACTGACACATCCTATTTACAATGCTCTTAGGGGTGCACACCATGGCCACTCTATGACCTCTCAGGATGTTGTTTGAAAAATGTCTACGTAACCTACAAGCTGAAGTCCTTTTTAAGGACACTTCGTGTGCTCGAGGTCAGATCCCCAGTGGCATCCTGGCCTGCATCAGGAATGGTGCGGCCAGGAGGAGCAGGGAGGTCATTCTGCCCCTGTACTCTGCACTGGTTAGACCACACCTTGAGTACTGTGTTCAGTTCTGGGCCCCTCAGTTTAGAAGGGACATTGAAATCCTTGAGCGTGTCCAGAGAAGGGCAACGAGGCTGGTGAGAGGCCTCGAGCACAGCCCTACGAGGAGAGGCTGAGGGAGCTGGGGTTGTTTAGCCTGGAGAAGAGGAGGCTCAGGGGAGACCTTATTGCTGTCTACAACTACCTGAGGGGTGGTTGTGGCCAGGAGGAGGTTGCTCTCTTCTCTCAGGNCTTTCCAGTATCTGAAGGGAGCCTACAGGAAGGCTGGGGAGGGACTATTGACAAGGTCTAGTAATGTCAGGATGAGGGGGAATGGGTTTAAGCTGGAAGAGGGGAGATTCTGACTGGGTGTTAGGAGGAAGTTCTTTACAGTGAGGGTGGTAAGGCACTGGAACGGGTTGCCCAGGGAGGTTGTGGATGCTTCCTCCCTGGAGGTGTTTAAGGCCAGGCTGGATGAGGCCTTGAGTAGCCTGCTATAGTGGGAGGTGTCCCTGCCTATGGCAGGAGGTTGGAGCTGGATGATCCTTGAGGTCCCTTCCAACCTAAACCATTCTATGATTCTATGATACTATGATCTTCTCAGGACATGAAGGTGCAGGTAGAGCCTTATAAGAATTCTAGTACAAGGGCAACGTGTACATCACATGCCTAAGTACTATGGAAAACTGAAGCATCCATGAGAGTGAAACAAGGCACCTAAGATACTGAGGAGATTTTGGAAATCATAATCTGAGATTGATTTTATATTTGTAATTTACTTCCTCATCACCTCCTTAGTGTCTCCACCCCATAACATGACATAAGAATAGATGTGATAAAACATTTAATAGAGAGAAGCTGGAGGCACTGAGTGAAGCATTACCAGCTAAAAACAACAACAAAACCCCCCAGTACTCTTATGCAAAGGCTTGATGAGGCCTTATTTGCTCATCCTAAGGTCAGGGAAGAAGAACTCAAACTGGTAACAATTTCAGGAAGAATAGCTTGAATGTCTGGAAAAACTGAGAGTCTATCAGATATGGAGAAACAAAACCCCTTTGGCTCTTTAACCGATCACATCAGAGACTGTGTTGTATAATATGGCTGCAATACAATGCAGGAGTACAAGCAAGGGACAGAAAAGATGCTTAAGGAAAAGGAAAATGTTGATGTAGTAAAATATTTATAAGCTAGTCATGAATAAAATTATGCTGGAAATTGGAAGGATGTTTCTTCCAGAGAAATTATGTTCCCTGAGCCTTTCCCAGAGAAACAAACAATCCAGTCACTTTCCAACTTAAAATAGTTTGTGGAAGGGATTATATCTTAAGGCCACAAGATTATATCACAGCAAGTCTCTGCCAGTCATATTTGCCAATTTACTTATTTCCAGATAGAGCTGAGCCAGACAAAACCACTCTGCATGAACAGGGAACTTGGCACAGGGATCAGACTTCATAACTTCCTTGTACAACTGCAATCGGAAACCTCCTTTTGGGAGCTCCACAGAAGAAAGTGAAAACATTCAATAAATACCTCTGCATCAGCCAGAAAGAGAACAGTGGGCTTCTGTGGCTTCCCAGTTCACTAACCAGCAGAAGGGTGAACATGTTTGAGAATCAGCAGGTCCAGGTAACTTGAACTCAAGAGTCATAAAGGAGTTAAAGGAGATAGACTTGGCACGTTGATGGTAAACACTGGAAAAGCTGGAAAGTTCAAGAAGGCTGGAAATAGGCCCCCATGAAGAGGTAGCACATGGAAATCAAGACTATTTGCCTAACTACAGGCCAGCTACCCTGCCACTCTCAGACAAGATAATGGGAATGCTTCCATTAGCAAGCCTCAGCAAAGAAGGAAACAAAAAGAACATAATTAATGGCAGATGATGCCCTGTCTTTTTCAGGCTAGATTGATTTCATTATTGGAGAGACTGCAGAATTGAGTGGTGATGGTAAACAGAACTTTTTAGGGCTCAGTACTCCTGTAGCAATGCAATTAAAAAGAACAGCACACAACATCAATAAATCATGCCTTAATTGGATCATGAGCATGCTAATTTATAGGTCTCAAAAAGTGATGGTCAGTGGGGACTCGCCTAATGACAAACCGCAGGGCCCGGTTTCTGCCCGATGCCAGTCAACATTTTGTGCACTGTTCTGAAAGCAGATACAAGAAACATTGCTGAGATGATTTACTGTAGATGACACAAAATTTGACAGACTGATAAATAATGATGAAGATAAGCCTGTCATCTAGAATCATTTGGAGAGAGAGCTAAATGGAGCTCATTCAAACAACCTGTGTTTTAAACCAGAGAGATGGAAAATTACAGCCTTCATAGCAAAGAGAGCTGCCCATATGTTTAATGAGGCTGCCTCTGAAATGCAGCAACGTTGGAAGGATTTAAGGATACTCTCAGACAATATGAGCTCCCAGGTTGATGGAAGAAGATAAAACAATTTTTCTATACAAGCAAGGGAGTTGTTTAGTAGGAGCAGAGAAGATATATTTTGCCTCACTAATTGCCTAAATCTGATCCTGGAAAAATTGCAGTTCTGGTATCAAAAGTTAAAGTATTCTGGCAAACTGGAGAAGTCAAGAAACACGTCATGGAAATTAGTTGAGCAGTGGAGGAAAAACCCCACTCCCAGTGAAAAAACATGAGCTCAACCTCAACACGTTAGCAAAAGCAAGTGTGAAAGTACATGCAGTTGTTTTCACAGAAATGCAATGTGGAGAGGAAAAGAAAAAGCCATAGTAAAAGGTAAAAGACATGGCTGCACACTCTATCCAGGTGAATGTTGATGAAACAAAAACTGCACTTCTAACAGGATATGTGCTACAGCCTTGGAAACAACCACCTGCGGTGTGTGCACCAAAAGGACACTATGCACCTTCAGCTCCCACTGAGGAGAGATAAGTGAGTGATGCTGTGGGGTATACATGACCTGTGGTGTGCACCATACTTTGGAACACACACCCTTCACATGCTCATGAAACTTGACTTATTTCTAGCTGCAGATCTTTGTGGGATGGAAATAAACAATTTGTGGGTTATGTAAAATCACAAGATGATGTGTAACAGTAATAACTGAGTCTGACAGCAGAGCATACTCCAAGTGCTGATGATGAATTCAAGCTCTTTAAAGCACAGGCCATTATCATTACAGTCACAGTTCATGTCTGATTGAAATTTGGTGTTTTCTACTCCCTGAGTTCTCACGGCTGTGAGCATCTCTCCTAGACATCACAGTGGATGAAGAAACTGCTTGGTCCCAGTCCTATTGTGGGATCCCTTAGAATCAGAATCAATCAGATTGGAAGAGACCTCCAAGATCATCCAGTTCAACCTAGCACCCAGCCCTATCCAACAACTAGACCATGGCACTAAGTGCCTCATCCAAACTTTTTTTTGAACACCTCCAGGGACGGTGACTCCACCACCTCACTGAGCAGCCCATTCCAATGCCAATCACTCTCTCTGTGAAGAACTTCCTCCTAACATCCAGCCTAGACCTCCCCCAGCACAGCTCCCCCAGCACAGCTTGAGACTGTGTCCCCTTGTTCTGTTGCTGGTTGCCTGGAAGGGGAGACCAACCCCCCCCTGGCTACAACCTCCCTTCAGGTAGTTGTAGACAGTAATGCGGTCTCCCCTGAGCCTCCTCTTCTCCAGGCTAAACACCACCAGCTCCCTCAGCCTCTCCTCACAGGGCTGTGTTCCAGGCCTCTCACCAGCTTTGTTGCCCTTCTCTGGACACGTTCCAGTATCTCAACATCTCTCTTGAGTTGAGGAGCCTATAACTGGACACAGTACTCAAGGTGTGGCCCGACCAGTGTTGAGTACAGATGTATTTTGTGTGAGCAATCTATACCCCATTCTACTCTCTGAAAGTCATAAACAGGAAGTGTAACTTCAGGGGAAAGACCAGGGGGAGCAGGTATAGGAGAATCTGCTCTGGCAGCTCTGAAAGGGTTGGCACCAATCATGAGGTAATGGGATAGTGGTGCAGATGTTGCTGAATCCTCTCCAGTGGGTTCCCAGCATGGGAAAGGGGATGGCGCTGCACAGCCTGAATGTGAAACCAGAAAGCTGTGATGGAGGCTTAGTGAAAGCTCCTGGCCAGCATGTCCTCCCCAGCTGCTGTTTAAGTTAACCATGAGATGCACTTAGGTCCTTTAGAAAACCAGGAGCCTCAGAAGCCCAGTCTAAGCACAGAGCACTGTACTGGTAACATGCGAATTTAGCAGATCCCAGTGAAGATTTTTTTTTCATGAATCATCTGGACTCTGGTTGTGCAAGCAGAGCAAAGGACAAGCCCAAGTCAAAGCAGCAGAGAGTCCCAGGTCTGAAACTGCCAGAAGGGCAGGTGGACAGTCTGAAGAATCATAGTCAAGTGTTGCTGGGGAAAGGGCTCAGGAGAGAAAACCTAGAAAGGGCTCGCATAGTTTGGGACCATGATTAAAATAAAGGCGGTTATGTGTGAGCAGGAACTTACTGCTCCTGTGTTCAGGGAAGTACTTTCTTGCAACAAATCAGCAGGTATAAAAGTATTTGAACCCATTTTCAGTTTTCTCCCTCTAATTGAAAATTTTTATGAGATCTTGAAGTTCAGTGAGCTGTTTGAGTTAAAAAGGTCAATACAAGTTTGAAAGTGTTGACTCTGGGCCTGTGCATAAATGTGAGTTTAGGCACCTCAAATTATTTCCACTTCCAACTGAGGGCAGTAACTTTCTCTGCAACATCAGCATCCTAACTGAAAGAGCACGTTTCTGATGAGAGAAATGCAAAGCATAGCCAGAGAGAAATTAGGAGGTGCATTAGAAAAAGACAACTTCAAAATATTGTTAGAGATGAGCTCATTAAATGTGCTTGTTTTGATCTCTGCATCCCACGCAGTACAGAGGGTCCACTGGTCGCATGTCAAGGTGGGTGGGAAGATCAATTCACATCAAGGACATCAGCAGAAGTAGGCAAGGATATAGGTGTCTGTTTTTTCCTGGGTATTGTTTTGTTTTCCACTTGTGGCTACATTTCATTTTAAACTTTGAACTCGAGCAAAAGTGCAACGGAGTGACAGATGTTGGAAGACAAAAACACACACAGGCATCAGGGCCTTGGATGTCACAAGGTATAAATACAGGCCACAGAATGTAAACAAGGGGGAGTGGAAGGGTCACAGGCAGTGAATATGGTCTGTGCAAGGAGGTTCTATCTAAACATAGAATCCCTAGCGGGAGATGCTACAAACAGAGCTTTTGCAGGAAAGCTGAAGGAGTTATGCCCCTTTTCTGCAGAGAGGGGAAGGCCCAGGGGCACCTCATCACAATACTCCAATAATTATAGTGGGTGGTTATAAAGACAATGAGAGGTTTCTTTTCACAAGAAGCCACATGGAAAAGAAAAAGGGCAAAACCATAGAATCAAGGAATAATAAGAATTGAAGGAGACCTTCAGAGATCATCGAGCCCAGCCCCCCGCTGTGAAGAAGAACTACTTAGAGCAGGTCATACAAGACTGTGTCCAGGTGGGTTCTGAAGATCTCTAGAGAAGGATACTCCACAACCTCTCTGGGCATCATGTTCCATTGCTCCATCATCCTCACAGTAAGAGAGCTGCATCAGGAGAGTTTTTATCACAACAGAAGAAAGGAATTTTTTTATGGTGAGAAAAATCAATCACTGGAATAACCTCCTCGGCATATGGTAGAGCCCCCATTGCTGGAGGTTTTCAAGATGCTCAGAGTACTAAAATGTTTCACCTAGATTCACTTTCATACAA
The DNA here is from genome assembly GCA_013400475.1 of Tricholaema leucomelas. Classification (NCBI taxonomy): domain Eukaryota; kingdom Metazoa; phylum Chordata; class Aves; order Piciformes; family Lybiidae; genus Tricholaema lacrymosa; species Tricholaema leucomelas. The sequence continues at coordinate 1,241,743 of WAAF01012797.1, forward strand.
GAAGTTGTACTAGAGAATCTTCTGAGATCTCTTCCAACATGAGCTTTTCCATAATCCCATGAACCACACAAATTGCAAGACAAGCACTTGCAAGGTAATGATCTATTCACCAAAAGGGTAGGGGAAGGAGGATGCTCAGGGGAACAGAGCAGGTCAGGATACAGAACAGCAGCAAAACTGCAGAAGGCAGAGATTTGAGAAAGCAGCCACCTCTAATTATACACACAGCAGCACTGTTTCATGGATGTAACATACATCATAGCACAGGGAGGAGGCTTCAGTCCAGTAAGGGTGAAGAAGTTGTGAGGAGGAGTTGCTCTTTCTCAAGGATGTGTGTACTGTTGACTAACGAACAACACGAGACAGGTTGCCTTTTCACGGGGAGAGAGACATTTCGGAAACAAAATCATTGTGGACATAAAGGAGATCAACTTTTGGAGGAAATTGTTCTGTGAAAAATACTGAACACTGTTAACTCAGTAACTGATACTTTACCAGTAAAACTAGAATGAATCTCATCTGCTTCTGATCCTAATCTCATGACTTCCACTGGATTTCGTTGGGCTGACCATGGGAATCTCAATTCTGCTACCACACTCATGCAGATGACTCATGCTGTGAAGATGATCCTATATACTGTACCTTTGCTCTGGTCACCACATTTACAGGGAAGCTGTTCTTGTGACAGAGTTGTAGGGAGTGACATGGGAAAAACTAATGCATCTCTCTGACAGAGGGAAAGAATTGGGTGAAACAGTGTTTTGAGACAGAGAGTGGGTAATTAGGGTTATAGCTGGAGCACTGCAGTTAGGTGGCACAAATTCCCTTTCATTCTCTCCTGTCTCATAGCCCTTGGCACTAACCCATGAGCTCCACATTCACGGCTTGCCTGTTCCCCATCCATGGAAAACATTGAGGCTATATGAGCTGGCCTGTGTTAAATCAGGTCAGAGCTGCTAGTGGGGTGCAAAAAGCCATGATGGTAATTTCACTGATCCACACATGAAGGACTACAGTATTTATTTCTATTTGAATAACAAGACAAAAAGTTATCAAATTCAACTCCATCTGCAGAGATACTTGTTTCAAATTACATCAGTGACATAACAGAGGTCACTGACATGTAGATGAATCAAGGAAGATGACCAAGACTTTAAGAAATTTGGGCATGTATTATTTATGGAAAGAGTGGGTCAGACAGGAGCTGTGTGATAATTTCTGGGGGTGGAAAGACTCATGGTGTCTGGGTAAGGAATCTTTTGTGCAATCTGTCTAGGAAGGAGGAAGTCACGTCTTTCAGGGGAAAAGTATACCGGTAACTGAAACAACCACAGGAGCCTGCTGCATGAAGTTGCCCAGAAGGGACATTAAAAGGCATTTTGGTAAATACAAAAGCTCTGCAAAGAATTGGGAACATGGATGGGAGTGGGATTTCTTTTTAGAAGTGTGTTTGCCATGGCAGAAGGCAAAGGCCAGTAAAAGCATGAGGCATCTTCAAAAATCCAGTCAAACAGCATGAAAAACGCAGATGTTATGCGGTAGATAAAAGCAATCTCAGCAGCTCTGGCATGCATGACCATGGCAGGGAGGCCAGAACTAAATGATCCTTGAGATCCCTTCCAACCCTGACAATTCTGTGATTCTGTGGTTGTAGCCAATCACATCTTGAAAAGGCAACTGCTTAAAATGCTGGGAAAGCTGTTTTGGTAGGAAAAAGACATGTGGGCTCCAGACTGGTTTACAGTGAGCTTTCCTCCTGACCAATGGTTTAGTCTTCCTATTAATGCTATGGGCACGATAGCAAATCTGGAATTAGTATTCTTCTAAAACCCAAACTGTTAAATAATGTGTTTTCTTAAAATTCTTCAGGGCTTTATTTTTTTTCTTCAGGTTTTTAAGGACCTGTGCTCTCATGTCAGCTTCCTCATATGCTTTGGTATTTATTCCTCAGTGGATTTTAGTAGCAGCAGGCTAAGAAGTTTAAACCATGGGACTGCAGTGAGTTGGTTCATTTTGGCCAATGAACCATTTCAGGGAACGGAGCTTCAGGGACCAATGAGCTTCTTCAGGGAAGATGCACATGTTACAAAGTAAGTGCAGGCATTGGCTAAGGCAGCCAGCCTCATCCTCAGCACCTTGGGCCAGTGAGAGGCCCAAGAGCCAGCTCTGAAACAGCAGAGGGGTTACAAAATACCAGGACTGGCAAAGGTTTGGAGAGCAAAATATCTTCTATGTGCCTTGGGTAGCAGTCCCTTTGAGAGGCTAAACCCATTTTGCAGAGCCCTGTTTTCTCTCTTGCTCTTTCAGTGGCACGCCACCTACTTCAGGTCTTCAATTCTTCCCACAGCCTTCAACCTGCCATTGTCTTACCCCTGGCAGCCATTCAGTGCTCATATCAACCCCAACTGAACGTGATGGATTTAAGCCCAGTCTACCCTTCACAGTGCTTCCCTACAAACATACATATCCATTTTATTGCAAAATTGACTAGAAACTTAAAATACTTTTTGGAGGAGACTTGGGCTAGAACAAGTCTGAATCTGTGCATGTTTTATGGCTGAAATGTAACTGCCTTTAAGGGGCGGGGGGGGGGGGAAGAAAGAAAGACAATAAACAAAAGAGATAATGTAATGGAAATAGTGTTTCCATGCCCAGGACAGAGCTGCCTGAGCCCTGGCTGGCATTCACACAGATGTGCTGGCATCAGGAAAGCTACCTTCTAGGTGAGGATCAGGCCCCACAGTCACATTTTATTGAGACGTTGATATAGTGCAAATAAAGCAGGGCTGAGGCTGCGGCTGCTACAGGCAAGAGAAAAGAAAATGAGCCAAGTATGATGTTTTCATACATTTGCAGGCTACAGGAATGTGTTTTGCCGACCTTACAACTAATCTGGACTTTGAAATCCTGTTCTTTTCTATTTCGCTCTCCCACGACACAAAGTAATTCCTCCAGACTGTCTGTAACCCCCATACTCCTTGGAGCTTGCTCTGTGCAATGTTACACCAGTGGTGCTCCTAAAACTATTGTGTAATGGAGTGAGATCACAGACTAGGTCGGTTCGAGTGGCTTGCACTATCTTGCCTGCCTGATGGTTAGCTGCAGTTAAAACACTAAAACCCAATTCATGTAGGATTACAGTCGTAATTCTCAGTAGCAGTAGGAAATCCAGACATGCCAGTGATCTTCCATAAGCAAGAAATCCATTGATGTGGAGAAATTTTCCACTGGTGTTTATAAATTGATTGAACTCTGCTGTGGTTGCAGTTCGGGAAATGCAGCCTTTATTTGTCTTAGGCACTGTGCAAACACAGATGGATGTCTTAATCGTGTAAGCTGGTACAGGAGCAAGGACAGCAGCAGTGTCATGTTTTCAGATGTGATGTTTGTCCTCTGAATGTTAAATAGAAAGCTGGACAGTATTCATGAATTTAAACTCTCAGCAGATGCACCATGATGTTCAGATTAAAGAATCTCTGACAATCAGGAACTATCAACCCATGGTGAGATTTTCCTTTGAAGTAAGTCATTGGCCTTTTTCAGAATCTTGAGTTCAAAGGCTATCAACATGTGAGGCACAAGGAACCAGTACTCCAGGTTCCTAGGTTTTTCCCTCATGAAAGTGCTGGAAACAGCCAGGGGGCTTTTGCAGCCCTTATACCTACACAGAGCCCCTGGGAAATGCAAGATGAAGATGAGCTCAGGCTGTTTTGCTGCAGTGTGTCCTGACCATGAGGTATGAACAACCAGGACGGGCCTCAAAGCTGTAGTCTTGGTGATTCATTTAGCTTTCTAACCACTATGAATATCACAGTGCAGCATGATGTAAAGAGAGCACTCACTTTGTCAAAAATAAGGTTATTTAGGAGCTCCAGACAGTGGTCAGATGTCTGCATTTTATTCATTAAAGTAACTGAGATTTAAAAATCTTTGCACAAAGACATATTAATAGCCTGATGCAATGAGAGAAATGAGAAGACTTGGTGTGGTGTGAAACCAGCCCTGGATGAAGGGGTAGCACCAGACTCCCAGCAGCAGCCTGGCAACACAGGACCACTGTGCTGATCACCTCTCCTATTGCTGCTTCCCTGACATCTGTACCTATTCTTCACTGTTGACTATAGACAGTTAATGGAACATTAAATATGCTTTGGGAGAGATTAATACAGCCACATTTTATCACTAGGTCATTTGCTGTTGGCCTGTGTGGCTGCAAACTGGAGGGAATGGATGACTCTAACATAAGCCGTTCGGTCAGAGAGGATAAGCTGTGGTTGCAAAATGCCATGCACTGTGTAGAATGGGCTTAGAGGAGAAGGCTGCAAATGCCCAAGAGCTTAAGCATTTACACTTGAAGATAAAACTATAACATGCAGTCACTCTGCAGCCTGGTGTTGGCATTTGCAGCTTGCCCCCAGATTATTCTCTGGGCTGTTTTTCTGTAGCGATGCCATGCCAGAATGATTAGAGACCAGCCCTAAGCCAGACAGAAGGTGGAACTCTGCCTATGGGTCTAACCTGAAGGCCAGAAAATGAAGATTTGATGAGAAACTAGTTTCCTGTTTGCTTGATTAAACATAACTATAAAATTAAGATAAAACATATCCACAGCTCCCTGAAGGTGTGTTGTGGGGGGTGCACCACTTAATGTTTGGAAAGCGATGTGGAACTGAAAAATGCTGCAATAATACAAAGCCCTACTCTCTTGCAAGCAAGCTGATTGCTTCTTTTATAAGGTATAAAAGTCCAGAAAAGTAGAGTGGAAGTCAGCATATCTCCAGATAATTGTCATCAATCGTACCCATAGCTAACACCTGTGGCTGTAGCTCTGATACAACATGATGGAGATATTCAGGAGATATGTAGATATGGTCCTGAGGGACATGGTTTAGTGGTGGACTTGGCAGTCTTAGGTTAATGGCTGGACTTGAAATATATTTCTTGACTGAATGGTTATTGTGGGAATCTACTGCAACTGCAGTGAGCACCTGCATGTTATTTGTTTGGCTTCAGAAGGGGCCTTTGTGTGCATTTCACAAAGCTTCCTCTCACCTTCTGCTGTAGTTCAGCACCTCCGGTGGGGATGCTTTCGGTGATGCTGCGGATAAGCACAGCCTTGCATCTGGGCTGCTACCCTGAAGGAGATAGCAAATACGAACAACCAGAAGGCAGAGGATGGTGAGCCAGGAACTTTTGCACCTGGTTTGCTGCCTAAGGAAATGTGCCAGATAATGAATATTTCAAGGGTTTTTTTTCTCCCCTGAAGTGGGTATAAAACCAGTCATGGGTTGATGGGGGGTTGATGCTGTATTAAGAGGATTTTTAATCATTAATGTGCTCACTCTTTTTTTTTTTTGAGGAGGAGGAGGAGGGCAGTGCCCACTGCTGCAGGTGACACAGCTGCTCATTGCAATAAAGCACAACACATCCTGGCGTGAAGACCACAATCTAGCCTCCAGTAGTGGAGTTGTTTTGGACAGTGATGGCTCAGCGACCTGGAACAGGAATCAAAAATATTCTGTGCCAGTTTGAGCTCTGGAACACTATGGGACTAGCAAGGCTCCAGAAAAAGCATGTACAGGGCAAATAGTCAACCTCTTTCAAAAAATCCTTCCCTTTCTCAAAAATAGTTTATTGCACATCCCTATATAAAGCTGGGATAATAATATTGACCCAAATCAAAGAGTTGTGGTTTCAGCAAGGAAATTTGCCCCACTTCCTGATTGAAACTTGCATTCCATGTTCATTACCAACCTGTGCAGAACGAAACACCTCCCATTTGCCTTCCTTCCCCATCCTGTTAGTAAGAAGCAAAATGGCTTTTAAGGAAAGCTATGTAATCCCTGCCTAAAAATATCTGGTTCTTTTTAGTTCCTCCAAGCTATTTTTCTTTTATAGATTCTTAAGCCATAAATGAGAAGACCAAAAAAAAAAGCACAACAAAAATCCAATTAAGGAAAAGCCTTGGGAAAGAGAAAGTGGTTGTTGTTTAAACGTGAGCTGTAAATAGAGCCAGGAAAGCTGGGTTAAATGCAGAGCCTAAATATCCAGCAGCCATAGCTGTTATCTGAGCCTCTGCGCCATTAACCATGCAGCAACACTGGTTTGGGTTTTCCCCTCCGTTCTCCAGGTTCGGCATGTGAGCAGGTCTCCACAAGCTTATTGGTTTGAGATTGAAAAAAAAAACAGTCTGTTAAGAAAAGAAAATATATGAAGAGGCAATGTAGTCATCTCAGAGCCCTGGAAAGAATCTTGGCTCCAAATTATTCTACGCGGGGCCAAATTCATCAGGCGCCAAGGAAAAAAATTACTTCAAACAAACAGCCTTGTTTTTATTTTCACCCAGTCCAGCTGATCACTAAGTCTTCAGGCTCAGCCTGTCATAGTAATGGGAGCTTCTCATTTAGTGAGCCACAAGCAGCAATTGCAAGGAGAAAGCATGGCCTCATTTTATTTGGGATGTTTCAGCTGTCAGTAAAATGATGCTTTCATCCTTTAATGTCACAAAACTGGCACAATCAAAATGTACCATAAATGATACATATTAAAGCTTGGAGCACCCTCTCCTATGAGGACAGACTGAGACAGTTGGGGCTGTTCAGTCTGCAGAAGGGGAAGTTCCGAAGTGACCTTCTTGTGGCCTTCCAATATCTGAAGGGGGCCTACAAAAGAGCTGGGGAGGGACTTTTTAGGCTATCAAGGACTAAGGGGAATGGAGCAAAGCTGGAGGTGGGGAGATTCAGCCTGAATGTGAGGAGGAAGTTGTTCAGTGTGAGAGTGGTGAGAGCCTGGAATGGGTTGCCCAGGGAGGTGGTTGTGGCCCCGTCCCTGGAGGCGTTTAAGGCCAGGCTGGATGAGGCTGTGAGCAGCCTGATCTAGGGTAGGGTGTCCCTGCCCATGGCAAAGTGGTTGGAAGTAGATGATCCTTGTGGTCCCTTCCAACTCTGATTCTTTGATTCTGTGGTTCTGTGATTCTACAACGGGATTTCCTCATAACTCTGTTAGACACAGGTGACCTGAGACCCACTCACCCCATTCACCCATGGAAATGAAAGTGAGATGAAGAGTTAGAAGAAGGAGTAAGAGGAAAAATAGGAAAGGAGAAGGCATCTATTGTTCATTCCTCACCTAGCTTTTGTTGCAGACTCATTCTCTGGCTCTTTGACCTGTGACTTTAAAACCACTCCAGAGGGCTTCATCCTTTTTCAGTTCACTGTTCTTGGTGGAAGGAAACATTCTGCTTTCGTAATTTAGACTACATGGTAAGCTGCTTTTCTCAAATGCTTGCACAGGTGCTGAAGGCCACAGATTGAGCACTGATGGCCCACTGAGTGCAGACATAGTTTCATGGGAAGGAGAAGAGGATTATGCTGGTTAAGTGTCTGAGTCTGGAACTAGAAAAGGCACGAAAATACACAAGCTCACTCTATGAATTAAACTCTGCCACTAACACCAAGTGTACAACACTAGTAAGGGCAGTATACACTGTGTGTATATTTGCTGAAGTAGAATTTTCTTCCTCCTTCCTAAGCAATTAGGATGGGTTTGTTTTATTTTATGTCTGCATCTCTCTCTGCTCTGTCCAGCCCCAACATGATGGCAATGCCTGTTACCTGTTGCTCAAAGACATAAGTCAGAGAGGGATCCAGGGAGGTTTGTGCAGGGAAAAGAGGAGAAGATGATGCATGGATGTGTATGTGTGTGTATGTGTATACACATATATCACCTCTACTAGAAGCTATGAGGCACTGACAGCTCTCACTTCAAGCTGAAGTACCTCGGGTACATGCAAGGATCTGTTTATATATATTAATCAAGTACATATGTATGTAGCTATATACAAAATATGCATGCACATGCAGCTGTATACTCAAGGTGATGTATTTCCATATGAACTTATTTATCTTGAGAGGCAGAGAAGAAACAGTCTCTGGAGCAGCTTTGTGCTGGAAAGATGATCAAGAGTGATCTTCCTGCAGTCTTTTAACAAGCAGTGGGTCAGACTGAGATCTCTGACACTTTGAAAATGTAGCCTTCTCCTTTCTCCAACCCACTTGCCTTTCTTTCTTATATTATGCAAGAGATGAGATACTCTGACCAAAACATTTTCTTGTGGGAAAACATGACTCAGTTTTCACAAGTGGATACCCCATGAAACACAGCCATCACTCCTCACAACTCTTCATATAACCAAAATAATATCAGAATTGGAGGCAGGAAAGAAGCGGGATCAGCAGAGTGGTGAAGTGAAGGAGGAAGTTATAAGCCTCCTTTGTATTATCTGCACCCAACCTCCACAGCTTCTGAATCACGACTGTGTGCACAAATAACTCAGTCATCTGAAGGAAATCACCACGATTATAATCTTTGTCCTTTTTACTTTGGAGTTTGCAGGGTTAAACTATTAGTAACATAATATATTTGTACACATCCAAATTGCACCTCTATCTTGGGGCATGGCTCCTCTAGTCTAATTTAACTGTTGAATGCAGCTGTAAAGGAAATTTAATGCAAGAAGCCAGACCTTTATCTACCAGGGGAGATGAAAACTCATCATTGCTCCAGATCCATGACCAAATATACCTAACTCAACCACAAATTGCTGGGCAGAGCAGAGTTCACAGCACAGTCAGGAAGACAAATTCCTTCACTTGCAGGAATTACCATGTTAAACTCTCTGACCTGGGTTATACAGGAGGTCAGATTAGATTATCGCTGTTCCAAATTCTGGTCTTGGAAACCAGTTTGCACTGCCCATCTGGCTGCAATCCCAGGTAAACATCAAGAGAAAAACACAAGCATGTGGTTAGGGTATATTGTGTCTGTGTGCTGTGGTGGAAGGACTCTCGTTGCTGTCGGTAAGCAGGCAGCAGCCCTTCCTGAAAACAGGAGACAAGAAACACTTTAAGTATACATTGGGGGGATTTTTTTGGGTAAGTGTTGGTTGGTCAACATGGGACTTTCCCAGCATTGCCTGTGTATCCATGTGGGCAGTTCCCATTGCTGAAGCAGGGTTCCCAAATGCCTCAAACCTGCTTAAATACAGTGAAACTGCCCATGGCATGATGAGTCCCAGAGATGTAAACTATTTGCAATGGGTAATGCTGCCCTTTTGCTCCATTCTCAGACTCTCCTCTGGACAATTCGACTCCTGCTGGAGAAGGGATTCTATTTTGCCTGATGTGCCACGCAAGCCCCTCAGAGAGACCAAACAAGTCTTACTGCCTGTCTTGTCTCCTTGCAGACATCTCTCCCTCAGCAATCAGACCAAGAATGGTGTTGTCCCATGCTGTGGGTGCTCACAGGCCCTTGAATCTGAAGGTCACAATACGGAAAGAAGCAGTTCCTCTCTCCAGTCAGCCTAAGAAGCAGAACTTTATTTCTCTATGGGCCATGTGAATATCTTCTGCTCAGTAGTCCCTCACCTTCCAACACAACTAGTAGAGCCTGTTTCCCTGATGTGTTGGTGTTCACTTACATCTCAAGCTTATCCCTAGAGCTCCAGGATTCATTTTTAGCACCTCCTGTGTGAAATGCCTAGGCAGGTGGCAACAGCAGGGCTTTAGATGCCCTAAAATCACATGGTGATTGACTCCCCACAAAGCAACTTGCCCATCCCTGATTACCAAACACTCAGCCTCTGTCTGCTTGCCCTTTCTCCACCCCTGGAAGGATGGTGGATTAACAGCAGAGCTGTGACTAAGAGCAGCGTGAGCAAGCAAAGAAGCCATCAGCCATCTAAATCAGCTGAATCAGAAGCAGGGGAAAGAAAAAAAAAAAACGAACAACAAAAAGCAACCTGAACAAACACTAATCACCTACAAGCCACAACACGAACAGCCATGTGCATTAGTGACTCACAGGTGAAATGTGCGACAGTGACTTTGGTGAGCGACGGGAAGGGTTTCTCGCCTGGGCGGTGGGAGGATGTGCAGCAGAGCCAGGGGTGCTGCCAGCCCAGTGTTTCCCATGCACATTCCTCTACTCCATGCACTAGGAAATTTGCTCAGAAGATAAAGCATGGAAGAAGAAAGAAATTTCTAGGAGGAAAGTCGAACAGAAAAAACAAAACAGCATGGTAATTTCTTGCTTGCAAAGAACAGTATTTCCATGTGCAGGCTTGCTCCACCTGCAATTTTACATGTGTATAGTGATTGCTGATATATGCCTCTGGTAAAAAGCTTGATCTGTCTCAGGAAAACCCCTTCCTTGTTAATTTATTATTTGATATATATGTAAAGCAGCATACAGTCTGCAGAGACTCATGCCCTAAGGGCTTCAGGTAAAAGAAAGAGTGCATGGGGGATGAGCTAGAGAGAGAAAAGTCTAACAACTGAACACTTTGGTCTCAGAGCAGTGCCTGATGTTATTTCTGCTTTGGTTACCAGCACTGTGGTAGCACCCACAGGCTCAGTTGGGCATAGTGCTGTGCCTACACACAGAAGTTACCTGTGGTGGCTTTCCTTGGTAGTGCAACCCTGCTGCTGGACAAACACAAAAAAATCCAGCCTAGGGATTTTCAGAGAAAGGTAACAGGAGCCAGATCCTTCAGTGGCACTGAACTGGATAAGTCCTTCTGTGAGCTCCTTCTTTTAGACCTTTTGCATCAGGAAACCACTTCTGAAGGAGCATTCTCCAAAGGTCTATATGCTCCAGATTTCACCTTAGTAAAACATCTGTGTATGGTGGATACACAGGCAAAAACAAACCTCTGTGTATTGAAGGAACTTCCTTTTCAAGCAGTGAGCATACAGTTGCCATATATGCTGTGCCATGGTCTCACAACGGGATTTCAGTCAGCTGCACTGACCTGCAGGTACCCACCAGGACACTGACCCTGTGCCCATCCTTGAGGTGCTTGGTGCCCTGTAGAGCTCACAGATGAGCTGAAGAGACAAAATGAGATTACAAAAGAGATGGGAGGTGCAAACGCTGCAATAATACAGTAGCATTCTAAACAGAGGCTCAGAGCTCTCCCAGCCAAATTGTTCATGTGGTGTTCTTGGAGCCAAAAAATCATTGAAGGCAAGAGTTTGGAAGAGCTTGCTCTCACCCAGCTGCTGCAGAGGAGACATGGCCCCCATCCCAGCTTTTCAGAGCGTGCAGCCCTTCTGCCAGTGTCAGCACATGTGACAGTCTTTACATACAGCAAGCAGTGGTTGCAACACAATGACTTGCAGTGTTTTGAAATTTAGCAAGTAGTTAAACTATTTGTAGAATCAGGCCCTAACTTGAGACATGATGCAAAGTTAATCTAGAAAAGGAAGGAAAGCAAGCAGAGAAGAAAGGAAATAGCGTTTTGGATGTGTTGCAAAATAACGTAACAGCCTGGCCAGCTTGATGGTTACCCATCTGGGTAGTGTTTTCAGACATGCCAGATAGAGGAGGCAAATGCCAGAGGCCCACAGAGTGACAAATCCTCATGCATCTGTAACCTCTTCTCCACTTCAGCCTAGAAGCCTGAGTGTACTGTGCTGTCCTACATGTCTGGAGACTGCCAAGATAAACACATGGTGCCTGCAGCCTTGCACTCTCCTGCTTGATGCCTGCCTGTGATATTTTCCAGTGGTTCAACACATCTTCTGTTGTTTATCCTGCTGACCTTTGCACTGAAAACAACCTCTCTCTTTCACAGCTAAGGGAATGTCAGCACAAAGCTAATATTGCCAGCCAGGTACCTCACCACCTCCTGCAGTACCTTTGGGTGCTGAGACAGTGCTAAACAGCCTTATGCACACCTTGTGCATGAGTGACTGGCTGTAGGGGAATTTTTTGTGGATATGAGTTTCAGTCCACACTATCACATGCAGATGCCCTCGAGGCATTGTAAGGGATGTGCAACAGCCCTTCACGGACCCTTTCATTACGTGTTAATGAGTTACCATGACCCTGGTTTCCAGGTCTCTGCTCAATCCACACCAGTTCCTCTGAGGCAGCATAATTTGTGTACCTCCATCATTAGTAACAGCACCTCTACCACAAGTATATACTTGTCTTTTATAACAAAGAGATCAAGCCTTCATCCATTTTACTATGAAGAAAAGTATCCATCATCCTTCTCACTCTCTCCTCTGGCCTCTCCGCCATCATCATATGGCAACAAGAACCTCACTGGCCATAGCTCCAGTCCTCTGAAATGTATTTTTCCCCCCCAAGTGTGTGCTCTTCTAACTTTCCCTCTCTCAAAAAAACCTCTTTGTTTCTTTAAATTGTGAGTTTGAGCGAGGCTGGCCCTGAGGCAGGTGGGCAGAATACCGAGAAGGTGCAAGGCTCTTCCTCACTATAGTTTCCATGGGGCAGATGACAGTTACAGTCCTGGCCTGACACCAAACTTAACTGCACAAACAAGATCGAAGGAGAGAGCCTGGCCAACACCTGCTGCCATCCTGTCACATCTGCCTGATGTTGGAGAGGCATGGGAAGAGGAGGGACACCATATCACTCAGCACCCTTTTCACAGTGAAATCAGATTGCAAGATCCTATGCCAAATGAAGCTGTTGATAATGCGAGCTGTATCTGGGGCCACCGTAATGAAAACTGCACTGAGCACTGAGCTTCTGGTGCCACTGAAGGTTCCTGCCTTCCCCAAACTTCCTGGGAAGTGTTTTGAACTTATTTTTTAAAATGCAATTAATCACAGAGCAGAGCTTGAAATGAGTCCAAGTGTAATAAAAGCACTCGAGCAGAGCCTGTCAGCCCAGCGAGCATTGTTTGCCACAGCCTGACTTCAGGCATCAAGAAACTTCCAGATGTGTTAACTTTGCAGCTCCTGGCTCCTGCAGGAATCTTAACTGCTACCATCTGTATGGGGGAAAGGCTTTGGAAAAGCAGCCCTGCCTCTTCCTTTACTTATGTTCCTCCAAGCAGTAAGAGTTATTATCCCATGGCCTTTGCAGTTTCTGCTGGCATTGCCCTCCTTGCCTAAAGACTGCACCCTGCAAAGATGCTGTTTCTTTCTCTTCCACCCTTCAGCAAGGAGCATCTTGGTGGAGCTCCTCAGTCAGGCAGAGGACAGGCACCCTCCATCTGCTCCCGTTCTGCATGTGGTTTACAACATGCTACAGGAAGGCATTTTCTCACGCTATTAAGTTTTCACTAGATGCGAAGGGGGATCAAGAATGCCTCGGATGGCGTAAAAATTCCCTTCTTGGTTTGGTTATTAGGATCTAGTGGCGGCAGCAGGCAAAATTATAGCCTCCATGAAATCTGAGTCTGTTGCTCTGCCACAGGCGAGAGGTTCGCCCTGTCCCTCTTCCAGGTACACTTGGACACCTCCTGGGCCAGCTCCAGAGCCTCTTTGTCTAGCTACAGGTATATTTTGTACCTGTGCATGCTCCCATGTTAGCATGGAGCCTGTGGATCAGGCAGCTTTGGGGCTGAAAGGTCCCAAAATGGCACTTACAGCTTAGTTGCTGCCCTGGGAAAGTTCTTCCCTCAGTTTGCCTTTTTTTTTTTTCTTTCCCTCAAGAAAAGGTTGCTTTTGCTTCATGTTCATCACCTTTTTCTCTTTCCTAAAGACTCTCAAGTAACAACCTCATGCACAAGTTCCATAGATGATCCTAATCCTACTAATCACATTTAGCACTTATAAAGCACTCTTCATCAAAGCTCCTGGTAAATGTAAATGAATCAGCCTTTTTAACAGCTGTAGGATGAGGGCGAGCAGATGGGGAAGCTGGCACAATGAGAGGTTCAGGTTCATTGCTTTACCCAGGGCCACACAAGGGGTTAGTACCACAACTGGAATCAGAAAGCTCTGCCTCTTAAATGAGTTCAAATCACCAAAGCTCATGGCAGAGGTAAACTGGAAGGGTAAGGTGCAAACCAAAGGCAAGGAGTGCCCAGGACCACAAATAATTTCATCTGGCATAGTTGTTATGAAACGTATGCAACGTACTGAAAGGGCTAGTGTTATCCTGGACTGTGTTTCCTTCAGAAACTCTGCAGGCCACTCAGCCCTCCAGTACCCAAAAGAGTCCTGGAAATGAAAAACCAGGGGAGTAGTTTGTGACAGCAGAGACCTTGTCTGTGGCCCAGAGTTTGGGTGCTATCACAACAAAACCAGTAACGACATGCAGCTGTTCGAGCAAACCTCCATGCAAGACCTTGAACTAGCTGAGCAGTGAATGAAAAAGCAGGAGGAGAGGGGAAGAGACAAAAATTAGAAGGGCTGCCAGAGTGACTTTGGTAATCTACGCTTCCATGGTGGAAGCTAAAAGGAGGTTCTAGTTGCCTGCCTAGTAGTGACATAACTGGGTGTGTTTGCATCCAAATACAAGGTTGAACCTGCATTTTCAAGGTATAACTTTGCTTCCCTCATACTCATGGCTACGGAGGAACCAAACAGCATGTGACTGTATGATCTTATGTGATGATCACCTTTTCCCTCATTTTCCCTTGACACTCTGCTCTAAAATGCTTCCTCTTATGTGGTGTGGGTTCAACTCCTTGTTCTGCTGCTTGGAGGACAGGGAACATGACTCAGCCACACTGACACAGAGGAGCTCCAGTTATCCTGCCAGCATGTCAGACCTGCTGTCCTCAGGCTGTGTGTGCCCCAGGGCAAAGTTTTCTGAGAGGAGGGATGTTTCTATAAACACTGCACCAAAGCAGAGGCAGGATGCAGAGATATTTGAGTTACTCATCCTGGCTTAAACCCCACAGGATGTCTCAAGTGACTGAAGTGTAGGCTGAAGTACATGCTTAAACTACAAATCTGGGGGTTTTGGCATTAGGTGGCTGACCACAGAATGGTCCAACACAAAATGACCAAGTAGATAACCCCAAATGACAACTGAAAAGCTGCCAGATGAAGTTGTATGTTCCCAGGGGGTTTTGGCATCACTAGTGGCAACCAATGACTAGGCTACATTGTGGTAATAACAAGGCAGAGAAATTATGGTCTTATGGGGAACAATACCTGTTTGCTCATTTTTTGTTTGTTTGCTTGTTTTTCTCTCCCCTCCTTCCCCCCTCCCCTGCTCACAGCCTCATCCAGCCTGGCCTTAANGAATAGTTCCCAAACAGGGAGTACTGGAAATGAGATCTGAAATGAGAATTCAGATTTCACATTAGAATTAGAAACTATGAAGGTCAATTATCTCACCTTCTCCACTTTCTGTGCAGGACAAATTCACTCACTCCATTTTCCAGTGCTGCTTGTTAAGCTGATGGAAGGGATATTTTACTAAGAGATAAAAATGTTGTAGTGTGATTTCTCAGCAAGCAGATAAAATATATTTTTGAAATAGAGATGTGTCTAAATATGTTAAATAAAGTAAGGATTTTAGTATCCAATCTATATAGAAGATTGCAAGATATGTATTTAAGCAACCATTCTAATGCATGTGGGTATAATAATAGATCATAGAATCATAGAATCAGTCAGGGTTGGAAGGGACCACAAGGATCTTCCTGTTCCAACCCCTCTGCCATGGGCAGGGACACCCTACCCTAGATCAGGCTGCCCAGAGCCTCATCCAGCCTGGCCTTAAACACCTCCAGGGACGAGGCCTCAACCACCTCCCTGGGCAACCCATTCCAGGCTCTCACCACTCTCACACTGAACAACTTCCTCCTGACGTCCAATCTGAATCTCCCCACCTCCAGCTTTGCTCCATTCCCCCTAGTCCTGTCACTCCTTGATAGCCTAAAAAGTCCCTCCCCAGCTCTTTTGTAGGCCCCCTTCAGATACTGGAAGGCCACAAGAAGGTAACCTCAAAGCCTCCTCTTCTCCAGATTGCACAGCCCCAACTCTTTCTGTCTGTCCTCATAGCAGAGCTGCTCCAGCCCTCTGATCATCCTCGTGGACCTTCTCTGAACACGTTCCAGCATGTCCACATCCTTCTTGTAATAGGGGCTCCAGAACTGGATGCAGTACTCCAGGTGAATTAGATATTAGATATTAGAAGCAAACTAGAAGACTTTATATATGACAACTGTGACATAGTGGAAATAATTCAGAATCATTTATTAAAGCTGAGCAAAGTGAAAGGAAACAGAAAAATCAGGCAGAAGAATAGAATAGAATAGAATAGAATAGAATAGAATCAATCAGGTTGGAAGAGACCTCCAAGATCATCCAGTCCAACCCACCACCCAGCCCTATCCAGTCAACCAGAGCATGGCACCAGGTGCCTCATCCAGTCTTTTCCTGAACACCCCCAGGGACGGTGACTCCACCACCTCCCTGGGCAGCCCATTCCAATGCCAATCACTCTCTCTGTGAAGAACTTCCTCCTAACATCCAGCCTATACTTCCCCCGGCACAACTTGAGGCTGTGTCCCTAAGAAGATGATACAGCAGAAAGCGGAAGAGCTGCTGTTTCTTCAGAATCTGGCAGTTTCTGTTGTCTTTGCTGTTTCCTAGCTCATTATCACTAAAACATGCTCCAGCTCTCCTGCACTGACTTAGCAGAGTCAGCTATTGCTATTTTATCATGATCTTCTTGTCAAGTCTTTCACTAAAACAAAAATCAAGACCCTTGGTTCAACTGACTTCATATGACAGCTCTCCAATGGTGTGTTGACCAGATTTGGAAGCCATCACCCTCACACACTTTCCCATTTGGAAGTTTTTCCTCCTGTTTGTCCTTTTTCCTTGTGTTCTTTCTTTTTTTTTTTTTTCATCCCTATGTCCAGCAATATCACAGACACCACTTACATCTGTGTAAAATAGGCAGGACTATTCTGTTTTGGATGCTTTGTAGTAGGGGTTTTATTTACAGTGCTCTTCAGCTCAATGACTCTTTGTGATTCCTTATGACTGATGGTGCTAGAGATACTGCACCACAGCCGTGATGGCAGCTGGTGTGCAGAATGTGAGAACTGAAACTGTTTTTAAAGACTCTGCAGTAACCCAAGAAAATAATATTCATTCTTCTCCTAACCCATACAAATACACACGTGTGGACCACTGTGGCCAGATGGCAACTTTTACAACATTGATTTCTGCATTCCCTTCAGGATACATTCGGAGAAGATTTTTCTTTAGGATCCACGTTGCATGATGTTTACAACAGTAGACTTGCTCAGCTGGCCTAATTCACACTGATTGTATGTGTAAGATATGTTTCAACCTTTTGTTCATGAGAAAAAGTAGACAAAAGCACCACCCAGCTTATTGCTGCATCCTGCAGAGGCCTGTGCTCTGCACTGTGGCTCATTTTAGCAGATCACGGTGTGCAGATCTGGCTGTGCGTATCATTTCCATACATTCATGTTACAAAGATCAGCATCTGACCCATTCCTATACAGAAGTCAGGTTCCCAATATCTTTTCATATGTGAAAGTGAAACAAAAACGTGACCCAAACATCATGGTACCTTGAATAAATGTGGCCCTATGACCAAGCTTCTCTGCCTTGCATGGGGTTAAACCAAATGGCGTGCAGACACCTCATTCTCTCTAGGTACTAGGCTACATCTCCAAAACCTGGATCAAAACTTAGAAAGACTCCATTTTTCTCTATTCCTGAGGTTGGTTCCTGTGGATTGCTGAGCAATTCAGTGACTCAGACAACCTAACACAATGCTAGAGTCTCATATCCCTGAGGTAAATGAGCAAAGGGTCTTTCATCTGTTCATCTGCTCCTGGTTTGAGAAGACAGACGCTGTGCTGTTGCCTAAGCTTATTTTCATTAAGGTCTGGTCTGTTATCTTTGTGTATCTGATTGCCCAAACCAGCAAGGTACTCAGGCTACACATAATTCAGGCTGCATTAAGGACTCATGGCATCCTTCCCCAGTATATGTAAGTGAGGAGGTGCTGGCAGAGTAGTGAGAAGGAGGAGAAGGTGCTTCTTTGCTTAGAGATCTTGAAATGGATCCAAAGGTATGTAACATGACAAGTGCTGAGGATGAAGGTAGGAGTAAATAAAAGACCTTAATTCTGTAACTCTACTATGATAGCACAAATAAATAACATCAACAACCATAATGAATACTGTGCATAGGACAAGAGTGTTGATTCATGCAAACATCCTCAGGATGTGTATATATACACACACCCATACACACAGACTTAAGCCTACAGGTACCAAAGTTGCATAGATAAATATCTAGATAGTTGTCACATGCATTTTACTTATGTACCACTTTCCTTTCAAGGATCTCAGGAATCCTTGTAGACATCAATGAACTGCCAAAACAAATGAATATTGACCTTGCAGCTCTGATGGGGAAATCCTGACTCTGTTCTGTGCAGGGCTGTTGGACCAGATGGTCTCCAGAGGTCCCTTCTAGCCCCAGTGATTCTGTGAAACAGCCTAAAACAGCATGGGAAATCTGGGGTAAGACTGTCTGAGCTTAATTGAAGTTTCATGTATTTGGTCTAGTCTCTCACATCTTGTAGGCATTTGCTCCAAGGGCAGAGTGGAGACCACAGAGCACATCAGTGCATAATGCAGTTCTTTACAGTTAAGTCTGCATTTGCTAGCATGTCTCTTATTGCAGTAGTGGTGTGCCACCTTAGGTATATAACATCTGAACAGTCCTCTTATGATGCAGACAGTGCTTCACATTGCCATCTCACAGAAGATCAAGCCACTAATTGGTTCTTGATTGCATGTTTTGAAACAGCTGAAGAGAAGTATGTCTGAATTGTGCTGCCTAAATGTTAGAAAGAAGATTTTGCTCATCTGAAAAGGTCTATGCCCTGCACTGATTTATGGGCCAGAGTTTCCCAGAAGTCAGAAATCCACTCAGCACCCCTGAACAAAGAATTCTGCACGTGATCCTCTGTCAACTGACATATACTAACTGTAAATTCATGTATTTGACAGAGAACTACCTACTGACTTTGAGCCTGAGGGGGTTCATGTGTGGTACGTACTCTGGAAAAATGAAATATCTAATGCTCATTAGTGAGCAGGAATGTGGGGGGAAGTTAAAATCTGCTATGTGTTAAGCCTCACCAATCAATTTGTGATACACAGACAAAGAGAGAAGCTAAATCTGTAAGTAAATAGTTCCAGGAAACATTTCTTCATGAAACTGTTAGAAAGGTCTTTGGCACAGCTTTGACCGGGCCCATAACTCAGGAGTCTGTCTGGGCTGAGGATCATTCTCAGCAGGCACTTTGGTTGTGACACCTTATTGTAGTGGCTACCAGTGCCTAATATGATAGCTATACCATGCTGTTGATCTTGTGGTATTGAACTCTTGGTATTTACTCTCTTAATATGCTTAATTAGATATAAAAGATCTAATTTATTTGCATGGAGGTATAATGAATTCCTCCTTCCCAGAAAATTAAGACTATTTTCATCCATCTTTCCAAAATTTTTAGTATTGATGTAATACAGGCTGTTGTGATTTCATAATAACCAAGGAGTTCCTTGGCATCACCTTTCCTGTCTTTGCTGAAGATGATTCCAAATCAACCCCCCCCAAAGACCACCATCCTGTACCAGAATACTAGAAGATTAGAAACAGCCTAAGCATCTTGCACAGAATAGGTTTGGCCTCCCTGCTCCTTACTGGTAGAAAATTTCTTGAGGAAAATTTTGTGGAGCTTCAGCATGAGAGTGGTGAGGGGCTGGAATGGGTTGCCCAGGGAGGTGGTTGAGGCCCCATCCGTGGAGGTGTTTAAGGCCAGGCTGGATGAGGCTGTGGCCAGCCTGCTCTAGGGTAGGGTGTCCCTGCCCATGGCAGAGGGGCTGGAACTAGATGATCCTTGTGGTCCCTTCCAACCCTGACTGATTCTATGATTCTATTCCATGATTCTTGAAAAAGAAGAGAGGATAGTTGGAAATGGACATTCAGATACAGCATACCAAAGCAACTTTATTCCTCTCTGCTCCACACTGAACTTTTAGGTCACATTAACTAAAAATGGCTGAGTCCTTTTTCTGATCACTTCGTGGCTCACAAGCTACTTATTGAGTAAGATTTAGTAGACTTGCAAGTTTCCAGAATACATTTTTCAGCAATATAATTCCAAAACTACCAAAATGTTGTTTCCCAGTGGCTATTCCATTAATATCAATTGAACTGAAAACAGCAAATCAAAAATAATGGAGTAAAGACATGAAATACAAAGGGAAAGAAAGTAGTGCAAAAAATTAACCATTGAGAAAAAAAAAATCCTACTGTGAAACAGCTGTCAGGTTTTCTGCTCTGCTACATCAACTTGGTGTAGCCTTGTAGCTCACAAGTTGGTGTAGCCTTGTAATTGTAAAGGGGGAACCATTTCAGGCTAAGATTTGTAATGAGCCACACAGCCAAAGCCTTCCTTGGGATAAAAATGCATTTGACAGACGACTTCTTTAGACTTGAATGGAAGAATGTTGTATTTGGGAGTGTATTTGGGATCTCTATCTCCTTCTGAGGCTGCTGAAACTTCATCTTTTACCAAAGCCTTAGATAAATTATATTCCATGTGCTAGTTTGAGGCTAATTGGAATATTTTAATGAGAAAACTTAGATTGTAAGATGTGAAAAGGAAACGATGGTGATGTCTACTTCACTCATAGGTTTGCTGAGACATATAAAAACAAGAACATAAACATAGATAAGACAGTGTGAGAGTCTCTGTCAGAGTCAGTGTTTGTGCTTTTCTCCTTGTGCTTTTCCTGTGTAACCCAACTACTTCTGCTTCTAACCCCCTTTGCTGATCCTCCAAACTTACCTTGCAAGTAAGACAAACTCTGAGTGGCAAGAAGGTGAAGGGTGGTTGGGAGCCTCTCCTGAGGACTCTGATTCCTGGGAGGGCTGTTGTGTTTCTGTATTATTTTTAACTTGTGTATTTCTGTATATAGATGTAAATATTGGAATATATTGTAAATACCTGCTGGTATATTAAGCTGAGCTGTGAATATAAAGCTTCATTCCTTAACTTCCAGCCGGCTCAGTCTAGCCTGGGTGATTTCATAAGCGGGGGGCAGGTAACTCCCAAACCTTCATTCTCCACAATGCAAAGCTTCCTTCTTTGGCTTGGTGTTTCCAAAAATTCTCAGGCCTTGATTTACTTCTTGTTGAATCCATGAGAAAAAAATCATAGAATCATAGAATCATAGAATGGTTTAGGTTGGAAGGGACCTCAAGGATCATCCAGCTCCAACCCCCTGCCATAGGCAGGGACACCTCCCACTAGAGCAGCTTGCTCAAGGCCTCATCCAGCCTGGCCTTAAACACCTCCAGGGAGGAAGCATCCACAACCTCCCTGGGCAACCTGTTCCAGTGTCTTACCACTCTCGCTGTAAAGAACTTCCTCCTGACATCCAGTCT